>ML801300.1:39564-73892 GCA_009831015.1 Picea engelmannii | reverse complement strand
ATTATGGTACATTGTCTATGGATGATTGGCATGTTGTTTGAGGTATATGGTTGAGGATATGGTGCATGGTTAGAGGAATATGTTGGTGATATTGGTACATGCTTGAGTACTTTGTTGAGGAACTTCATTTTTTATATCTTATGGTACATGGGATGATCGAGACATATCATAAGTGATATGGTATATAGTTAAGTAACTTCTCATGGTACATGATTTATGGTGCATTTTGGTACATGGCCAATGGTATGGTATAGGTTTGATGCATGATTTGGTGCATGGTTCATGCACGATTTGTTACAGGTGTTGGTGCATTGTGTTGAAATATTGTAATTTTGAAGACTATTCTAATTATATTTGAGTTATTATCTTATAGATCAAATCCCATTTTGTGGATTAATCATGTCGGGTCTTGTATAAGACCAAATCCCCTTTTTTTGATTGGTCAAACCATATTTATATGGTGATATTTATAAATTCGGCCCCTAGGGTTTATAAAGTGGTTTTAACCACTCTTGAAAGAAGTCGGACTTACTAAGTGAATATACATAACCCTAGCGCCTCCTCAATAAGTATTTATAAGTGAGGATGGTGCCTCACTCACTCATCTAGTGCGCTTTTCTTGAAAGCAGTTGTTTTTGCAAGAGGAAGGAGAAGAGAGGTGCATGATCAATCTTGGTTTATGTTTGGTGTTTTGCTCTTCAGTCTTGGCATTGCATTGGAAATCTATTATTGATGAATTTTTTATGGGTTTTCTCCCCCATGAGGGTTTCCCAGGATAAAATGTTGCGTACCTTGTGATTGTGGTTCTTTCAGTGATCCTCTTTATGTTGTTGTTTTGGAAATGCTCTAGTAAATTGAAAATAACCTAATAAAAACATTAATATTAACATAGTATCAGATATTGACTAAATATAGAACCTTTCACTTGTATCTAAAAACGTCACTATTGTCGTACAAGGAAATTAAGGCTTTTTACAAAAGAGGAATTTATGAACAAAACCTATCTAGGGAAGTTCACCCTACCCTAGTGCATATTTTGGCGGCTTGAGTGCACCTTTTCAATGGCCAGATTTTGTGAAAATTCAAACCCTATTTTTGAATGGTACCAAAAAACTAGAAAACCAGGAAGCCAGAACCAGTACCAGAACTATTAGTCCAGATTTGTGCAGGTCAAGTTTCAAGGGGTAAAACTTGGAATATTTGGAAACAATGAGTGCCAACCAACTTGCCTCAGCCGAACACAACTCTTGGTAAGTTCAGATTCATTTTCTTAGCACTTTCATTTTCTGGTCATTGTCTTAGCTCCAAGTCAAGATGTCTGCAAGCACCAAGCTTGTTGACAAGTTAGAAGGTGTGGAAATTTTCTGTGCTTGGAAGTACATAATTGGACTCATTATTGAAGATAATGACCTTGCAAAATAAATAAAAGAAAATGTACTGAAACCCGAAGAAGAAATAGCCAAAGAACTGTACAAGAAGGATATGATTAAGGCCAAAAGAATAATTGCAGATTCCATTAAAGACCACTTGATCCCTCAAGTGTCTTCCAATAATACTCTAAAATAAATGTTTGATTCCTTAACCAAATTGTATGAAGGAAATAACATCAACCGGAAGATGAACTTGAGAACCCAACTCAAGAATACAAAGATGCAAAAAGGAGAAACAATTCAAGACTATTTCTCTATGGTTACTCAATTCAAGGAACAATTAGAAGAAGTTAGAGACAACATAGATGAAGATGAACTCATAATGACAACTCTTAATGGTATCACAATACCTTGGGATGCCTTCATCCAAACTATCTGTGCAAGAAAAGACAAACTCCAATTTGACAGTCTATGGGAAGAATGTGTTCAAGAAAAAGAAAGAGTCGCCAAGTGAGAAGCCATACTATTAAGGGACGAAGATCAAGCCCTAGCTGCTCATGCTAAAGGAGGAAAGAAAAAGTATCATTTCCAAAGGGAGACCAAATTTCATAAAGAATCTCGCTCTCCAAAGAAATTTGCGCGCATTCAGAAAGAATCTCACTCTCCAAAGAGATTCCATAAATATCTTAAGGGTCAAATAAAGGGAAAAGACTTCTCCTCTTATAAATGTTATCATTGTGATAAGATGGGACACATTGCTAATAATTTTATTGCCAGAAAGGAAGAATACAAGAAGAGAAATAACAAAAGACATCATGCCCATGAAGTTGAAGATGATGAGCCACCCATGAAGGTGACTAAAGAAGAAGTTGAATATTATGTTTTGTTTTCCTCCCTCTAGGGATATGTGACACCCAGAGAGGATACTAGGCTCATAAATAGTGGTGCCTCTAAGTAAATGAAAGGACAAAAAGACATTCTCTCTAGCCTTATAGAAAAGGAATTCCCAAAAAAGTTTCACTTGGAGATGATTATCAGTATCCTATCAAAGGAATGGGAGAATCCACCTACAAACTAGATTCAAGAATTTCGATGAGAATGAAGGATGTACTCTATGTACCAAGTTTTACAAAGAACCAACTCTCTATCTCATCCCTAGATAAGAAAGGTTTCAAGGTTGCATTCATAGATGGTGAAGTTCTTATGTGGAATAAAGGAAGAACTATAGAATATGCAATTGTTATTGGAGCAAAAGAAGGAGGTTTGTACAAGTTAAAAGGTCACTCAGATGAAGCCTTAACTCACTATATTGAAAGTCCTTGTGAACTATGGCATAGAAGACTATCTCACATCAACTAAAAATACTTACCATATGTAAGCAAGGTAGTTATAGGTTTACCAAAATTTAAGGTTGATCATGAAGGTGTATGCAAGGGATGTGCACAAGGAAAGAACTTAAAGAATCCTTTCCCAAAGAGAGATAGTAAAGAAGAAGGAATCTTGGAGCTCATCCACTTATATGTATGAAGTCCAAGGCCATCAACGTCTCTAAGAGGGTATGTATACTATGTATCATTTATTGATGCTTGCTCTCGTAAGACTTGGGTTTATTTCTTGAAATCAAAAGATGAAGTACTCAGAAAGTTTAAGGAATTCAAAGCCTTGGTAGAAAACCTCTCCGAAAGAAAAATCAAGAGACTCAGGTTAGATAATGGAGGAGAGTACACCTCAAATGAATTTGGAATATTTTTCAAAGATGAAGGGATTAAGAGGGAGCTCACCACTCCATATAATCCTTAAAAAAATGGTGTAGCGGAAAGAAATAATAGAACAATTATGGAAGCAATAAAGACTATGATTCACAATCAAGATCTTCCAATGCACTTATAGGATGAAGCAACAAGAACAACAATTTATGTCCAAAACAGATTATCCCATAGTGCACATGGATGAAAAATCCTTGAAGAAATGTTCTCCAGAAAGAATCCAGAAGTAATCCATATAAAAATATTTGGTTGCCCAGCGTTTGTACACATTCCGAAAGAAAGGAGAACTAAGTTGGACCCTTCAAGAAAGAAGGGAATATTTGTTGGATATTGTGAGTTCTCTAAGGCCTTCATAATTTACATATTGTTGATTCTTAAAAGTGCAACGATGAATACTATGCTCGCAAATGATTGCCAAGATTTATTATTTATCTATATTAATATATACTAGTAGGTGGGACCCCTTGCATACTCATTGGAATATGGTGAATAAACAATGCTTATCGTTTTTTGTCCATGTGATGGTAGCGACATAGTTTTCTACAGTTCATTTGTTTTAGATCATGGTTTAAAATGTTTATGGTAATATGTGGTGGTTGGTGATTAAAACATTGAGATAAATGGTTTTGATAATCCCTCATAAAGTATGATAATGCTTCCCTTTTGGATGAAAGAGTTACACTATAGTTTTGATGTTGATACTATGTATTACTCATTGCAAAGTTTTGGGTGGTCTTGACCCTTTCTACTATGGTTATGTGCATTGTTTGAGTTCCATAGTGGGTTGTGTTCCTAGCAAAATTGGCATTTGTATAAGTTTGATATTGGAAAGTGGGTGGTGCACTTTGGACTATTGTGCACTTTGCAAAAGTAATATGGCAAGTTTGATTTTTGGTCGATTAACGGCTTGAACATAATGCTATGGTGAGTTGGCTATTTTTCTTGGCTCATATTAGGAATTGAATGAAGAATTGAGTGGAGAAGCAATGCACAGTGAATTCACATCACTCAAACTCCCCTCAAGCCCATAACCCTAGTCATTCTTACATTTTTTTGGCCCTGGTAGTTGTTGTTGCTCTGCCTTGCTTGGTCTTGGAGGAAGTATACAGTCTTGGTTTCTCTCCTCAAATAGAATTTTCTAGGTATGGGTTTTCTTACATATCCATTCATGAGAGTTAATCTTCCCTTTGAATCAAATGTTGGCTCTTGTTTCTCATGGTATATGTATTTCTCAAGCTATTATGATGTTTTTGGAACTGTGTATTATTTGTGTCCTTGGTTTCCTATGGTTTTTGTTTTGAGGTTGTTGGCATCAAGGTTGGTCGTGGGTCCTTTCTATGTGTAATTATTCACAGGGAAGTGCTAAGTAATAGTTGGGGTTTAGCCTACATTGTCATGGCTCAATATTCGGGTTTGGTATCTTTGTTGAAATTGGTTATCACAGTCTACCTAAACTCTGGGCTTTGTGAATACCCCACCTATGGATTGACAGTACTGGTCTCTATGACTAGTGTACCCACACCATGTTTCAACCCTATGGGTTTTTATGTGAACTACGATTAAAGCATTTCATGCCTTGTATTGAAAAAAACCTCAGTTGTTGGCTTTCTTGATACAACCCCACCATCACCGTTTCTTGGTAAACATTACACAATATGAAGACAATGCTACCTAGAAGTTGATGAAATCACTATTCATGCTTTTTGGTTGGGCATGAGGTTATATTTGGTCTCTCATTACACAATGTTGTTTAAAGGGGTTGGATTCATTTGTTTTTTTGTTGAAAGTTGTGGTATGTTGCTTTGAATCCCATATAGCCGAGAGCATTATTACATGTTATTGTTCTGTGGTAGATTATGATAGGGCACCTATGGAATGAGTTGTTTGTGCCATTCAAATTCCAAACTCTCTGGTTGAACCTCCTTTTGTCTCTTCCACTTGCTATCTTAAAACCTAAATATTACATTGAGAACATATTTACTCTAGTTTGAGGTTGATGGAAGCATTGTGCATGCTCAATTACTTGGGCAAGATTTTGTTGGGTCCCTTGTTTGGTAATTCTAGAAGGGATCTGTACTCGCCTATTCATTTGAAGCTTGTGATCAAAGTATTGAATGTTTTTTTTGGTTCAATCATTATGTTGATTGTTTACAAAAGGGGCACATGTGTTCGAAATGTTTGAGGCCTGAATAAGAGTAGTGATGTCCAGAATTAATTGCATTGAACAATGGTTAATTAAACAATGGATATGGGTTGTTGTAAACATTGTGCATGTCCCTGTTGGTTTTAAAGGATTAAGTATTGGGGTAAATGTTATGGTCATGGCTCAAAGGATATTGTTGTTTCCTACAACGATTATAATGTTGTTCATTATGATTGTCATATTATGATAATGTGGATACAATAATTACTGTAGTTAAACATTTTCGGGCATATAGATTATTGTGTAAATAATTGGAAGCCAGCAAGAAAATTTGTCAAAGAAAGTACCAGTTTGAATTATTGTTTTGGAAAAGGAACACTTCTTAAACTTGGAAAGTCTGGATAAAGATATGTTTTGATTGCGTTTGAGATAACATGTTTTTATTTGTTTCACTTGAACAATATCCATATTGATTCCCTATCATTCTATCATTTTTTCGCTAATTGCATTCCCCTCATAATACTGATTTTCACTTATTGCATCCCTGTTCTGTGACATAAATTTGAAAGGAAAATTCTGTGTAGAAGCGACAAAGCGATAACATAGCAAGGGATGGTGACTGATATTTTGATGTTTTTTTTTATACACAGTTAGACTTTTGGTTAATTGATTTAACACTATTTGTAAATTTATCCCCTATCATTATACCATTTTTCACTAATTACACTCCCTCCATATTTCCCATGAACCCTATCACCCTCTATTCACTTGGAAATTAACGAATGGTTTGTTATGGATGGATTTGCATGTATCTCATGTCAATTTTGAGACATTTTTTATTCATGTAAGAAGAGTGTCATGTATGGTTTATTAAGAGATTCATTGCTAATGAATTGTTGCTACAGGATGAGATTTTTCAGTAGAGGCAACAATGGTTGAAATAATAGAGGCAGGGGAAATTGGAACAGAGGTCATAGGAGGTCTAGATTTTCTATCCATTTTGACGTTGATCCTCAAGAATTCAACCAACTATTCCAAGTTGGGTTCTTTAATTGGGTTGGCCATGGAATAATTCACCCTCGACCAGAAAGACCCCCTTTTCATCCCCCTCAGAACATCCATGACATTCCCATTCCTCCACATGCGTCTTTGCAGCCTGAAGTCCCCGAAAATCATGGTTGGAAAGAGATCGTCAACCCGTCTGTCTCTCACCATCATGGTTGGCCCACTACATCCTTGCATTTTCCACCACCTGTCAATCTCAATATCCATATTTCTCATGTTTTTTGGCTAGTTTAGTCCTCACACGCCAATAAGAGACTAAAAATTGATATTCCCCAACCTGTGCAAGACCAGGGAAAAACAATTTCCTGTCCTTCTTCCCCCTCTAGCGATTCCTCGAAATCTGTGTCTTCTTGCATGCATTTGAAGGATGATTGTTCCCATGTGATCAACGAGATACAACCCCAAGGGTCCAATCAACCGTGGGCTACTTCCGAGAAGTATAAGGGAAATGACAGTGAAAAAAGGAAAATGGCCTCGTAAAGTGGCAACTATGGTGTTTAAATTATGTTTTTTTTTATGATTTCAGTTGATGAGGACAGTGCTTAAATGGTTTTCATCATTTTTGGGACAACAAGATCTATTTTTATTTTTTGTGGATAATGTGAATATATATATTCTTTTTGGATATGATATAAATTATTTATGATATTTAAATATCTAGTTTGGAAGATATTAAAGGGAGTTGCAAGGGTGGCATATGGTTTAAATGATTATTTTTTTTGGTATTAAAAGGAAAAAATGACGGGAGTCACAAGGGGTCCCACCTACCTAGTTATTATTAATCAAGACCCTTAACTACATTATTATTAGTTATTTCTCCTAAACTAATTAGGTAAGTTAAATCAACTTAACTAAATAAAGTAGTTGAGCTACTTCAACTTATTTGGAAAGAATAAAAGGCTGAATGAGAAGAAGAGAAGAGGAGAATAGAAGGAGAAAAGAAAGACTAAGGTTTTCTCTTTAGTTACATGATCAGTTTTCATTCATTTTTGAGTTTATTCAAAGCCTAATTCTCTTCTTGACTACAGATTCTTATTGTAGACAACAAGATTCAAGGCTGAACCACATTTTTCAAATGCTTGTTTTAGAGGTGTTGATCCATCCTTGATAGTCTATGTATTCTTGTCTATTTGTGAATTAAGTTTCATGGATGATAAAGGATACCTTGCAGAGTCAAATTGACAACAGTTTGTGGCAAGTTGATCCAGATTATTAATTTCAATTTTACTTTACTGCCAAAGTCTTCTTGTATGGTGTTGATCAAATATCTCTAAATCAGACTTTGGTCCATGCCCTCGCAGGGGTTTTGTAAAGAGAAGACATTTTTGATATCTCGGAGTGAAATAAAATCAGATTGATATTATGTCTCATATATGTGTATTAGTGACTTAGTTACATTTCACTTTTTGATCTCCATGTTTACTTAATCGCAAATCTGTGTATATTCCAGAAGTTGTTTTATTTTATTTTTGCAACATATTTAAACTATAAATCAACCTCAATCCTTGTAATTAATACGTGTAAATTGAGAATATTTTGAGGCTATAAGCCCCCGAGTGACATTCCCAACTATCTTGTCTTAGCCAGGAAAGATCTAAAAATGATTGAGTAAGGTAATTCATACCTTTTCATCAACATTTATTTGGAAACCACACTGGGGAGATCTTTGATATCTCTTTGGTGGATTGTATTCATAATTATCATTGAATATATCTGCTTTCTTTTGATTCTTTGAATGTTTTCTTTTCCTCATGACAATACCTACTGCAAGGCAACCCAATATAGAGCATGGTCTTAAACATCAAACCAACATTGCCTTAACTTTATTCAATACCATCTTAGAAACTGCTAATACCCAGGCTGAGCTTGAATGCTCATCGGAGGTAATTGAACAAGACATAAGTATTGAATGTTGGGAGGCCAAACAAAGGGAACCTAGGAATCAATTGTATCCCTCTTTTTCCTAAAGTTTCAGTTTTGTTTATCATGTCCTCAAACCATCACATCTCTAGGAGAAGAAGATGATTATCTCTTGAAACCACTCCTATCATTGAAATAGGAAGAAGGAAAGTTGTTATGTCAACCCTGTTATCACTCCAGGAAACTCTCCTAGGTTGTATCTCAGAGATGCCTAGTAACTTACTAATTTCTCAATCTTTTAATCAAATGGATCGAGATGGATGACTCAATCAAATCTCACACACTCTAGACATATATGAATACTTTCATAAAGATAAGGCTTTCAACCAAAGGTGTTTAGAAGGTTTAATAAACAGTGAAAGTATGGAGAATACCTATAATACTAGCATAAACATATACACAAAGTACATATGAATGGCCAGATAAAATAAGTGAAGTACTTACAGATTATATGTTTATGGATGTAATGACAAGTTGACAATTATCATACATCAGACAAACAATAAACAACGAACATAATATTCAGATACAAGTATGATAAGAGAGAATATGAAAGTCTGAACAGAGATGGTAAAACAAGATTATGTCTAATATATATTCATAAAGTCTGAAGAATACAATAGTAGTGGTCAAGGATACTTTTGACAAAAAAAAAAAGGTGGACAACTTTCAGGTTGGTGACTGGGTTTTGAAATGGGATGCTCTCAGACAAGATAAAGGCAAGCATGGCAAGTTTGACTCTTTGTGGACCGGTCCTTTCATGATAACTCAAGTACAACATAACAACACTTTCATTCTGCAAAGTCTGGAAGGTGAAGAAATGTTTGGTGGCCCAATCAATGGGTGTTTTCTGAAACTCTATTTTATCTAAGGCTTCAAAGCCTTGCCATTGTAAATTTTATTTTCAGTTTTTGTTTTTTGCAAAATAACTCCATGCCCAATGGAAACATTAGTAGATAGGTTTGAATTTTTGTTTTACAGGAAAGGCATTGGTTCTATGTTTCTTGAAACCTCACAGGGAGGCTTTCACCCATAATAGGAGCCAGTGTTATCTCCTCAAATAAATTAATCAAGTTGTTTTATTTTAGGTGATAGGATGTCATTCAAAAATACATTTTTAAATTTTTTAAGGCTCATTTTTGAGAGCTTTATGCATGTAATAAAGTTTGAACAACATTTGGTTTCGTTTTCATTTCAAAAAAAAAGTCAAATCTCAGGATTTGGTGGTTTAGGAGGACTGTTCAAATGTTCATTAGCCACCAAAAGCCTTAGCTTTCAGAAGCTAAAACGTGAAATTCGGGGCTACTCTAGCCATTGAAAGTGGATGAGCTTGGAAAAGGCTAGCACGTCTCTTCATCATGCATGAAACATCAAGTTTGAAGGATTATGATTACTCATTAGCCACCAGAAAGACAAGAAGTGGTCGATGATTACTTGGTAAGAGGTGTTTTAGTTTCATTATGAATATTGATGTGATTTACTTAACCCTAAACCCTCTCTATCTTACACCTGTCCTAAAATCTAGGATTTGAGATCTGCGTGATTAATAAAATTATTCCAAATTCAACAAAAGCCAAATCATGTGGCTATTTGTACCTTTCTACCCTTCGAGATTGATCTGCTAATCATTACCATTTTAATTCCTCATTTGCTTTCAAATCCATCAAAGTCAGCACCAGCTTGTAAACATTCCTCATATTTCGCCTCTATCGTAGTTGAGCCATAACCTTTCTCCATATGCATTGTGTGGTCTTCCCCAAGCTCGAGTTTTCATTTACAAGTGTATAGGAGCAGTTTTCCAAATGAGGAGAGGAGCAACTTATCTCAGGAAAGAGCTAAATGACATACGCTACCTAGAGTCGCATCCATAAGTATGTCAATTATTCAAAGATGCAGGGTGTTACAGGTTTTGTAAAAAGTTGCAAAGCTCTCACCAACATGTAGTAGAGGTGTTTGCTCTGACTTTCGATGGGAGAAAAGTTGTCATTGGCCAGGATGAATTCATAGTAGATGAAGCTCTCACAGTAGAGATGACAAAACTACCCAGAACTGGAGTGAGTTGGTTTAAGACTATAGTCACCAAGGATGTGGAGTTTAGGTCTTATCTCAAACCAGAGCATAAAAGTTTAATTTGGAAGAAAGACATTCCCATGTCTTTTCTTGAGGATAATGGAAGAACTTGTTAAAAGCCATCCTTGTTTATATAACCTGTGAAGGTAGATACTGGAGGGTAATGATCTATCATTTCAAATTGATGAACCACTTCACTAGCATAACTCCTTTGAACTTTCCTTATTACCTCTACAGGAGCTTGAAGAAAATGGCCTACCAATTTCAAGAAAAAACAAGTAAATTTAAGAGCATTCTTTTCATCATGGCCTAATCACACTCATGATTTGTGAGCTGTTGAAGAGAAGGAATAGGAAATGGGATCATTTCCTCTTTTGGAATGAGTTTGAGACAGACTTTCAGTTAGGAGATAAGGAGAAGCCTTATTCAAAGAAGTCTTCTACTCCTAGAAGTGGAAAGAGGAAGAGGAGAGCCATCTCTCCAGTCGCAGTTGATCAGCCCTCTCCATCTTCTAAGCCTGGGAAAGCTAAGAAAAAAATGGATTTCAGTCATGATATAGGGAAAGAAGAATATCCTCCAAGAGATAAAAACATCCTAAATCTCCCCTACAGAGACTCTGAGGATGAAGAACAACCTATTGCAATAGAGCATAAGGAAGTTGTGGCAGAGTAAGATCTTCTAGAAGCAGTTCCAGTAAGAGAGCCGGTGACAGAGCATGAAGAGTTTCTTTCACAAGTACCTAAGGGAGATCAAGACTAGCAAGTTGTTGAAGCATCAACCAAAAAACCAAAGAAGTATTCATCATAAAAGATAAATCAACTTCTCAGGAAAGTATATGAACTTGAAATTCTTGAAAGAGAAATCAAGAGAAGGAATAAATATCTAGTAGAAAGAAATGTTGAATTATATGATTCTTTTCATACACCTGCTAAGATGTATGTCAAGCTGGAGAAGAAAAACATAAAACTAATTCAAGCAAACCAGAAGGCATATAAGGCTGCTAGGTGTTCAAAGATTAAACTCATGCTTAAAAAGACAAATCCTATAGTTCACTCAGGCCTGGAGAACCTAGCAGCGGCCGCAGAGAACCTTGCTCAGACTACAAAGATTTTAGAGGAGCAACCCTAAAGTTCTTAAAGCACAGAGATAATGCATTTTTACAATTTTGTGAACTGTTTTTAATCTCAGGTTTCAGTGGCTTAGGCGGACATTTCATTGTTCATTAGCCACTGAAAGTAGAGCCTTTGGTGGCATACAATCTTAGATTTTAACTCTTCTACCCACCAAAAGTTACAGACGGGGCATAGAGGTTGTATTTTTTCCTAGATCCAAGTTTTTCTTAATCAGATGCCTTGAGGATGCTTTCAAAAGATGGATAATAACTAAACACATCATATTTAAGGATTTGTTTTGATATTTGAGGTGTTTAGCAAGGTGGAAATGTGGAATTAGGTACCTATTTTCTCGGTACAGAAACAATTTTTGCCAGAAATAGCAGATTTGACTTATCTATCTTCTATGGATACTCTACAGCCTTGGAAGGATTTCTACACTTGTCAAAGTTTTGAAATATATGAAGATCATCAAGGATGAGGAGATTGACCTAGTTTTTAGCATCTCTTCCTTTTTTCTTGTACTAGATTTTGACTTACTATTTCAAGTAAATCCGATCCAACTTTTTAGGATCTAGATTTCTCATGTAAAGGCTATAAAGCCATAAAATTTTGAAGGATAAGGGTTCGATTTTGGAGACTAGATTATTGTATTTTTTGTTGAGACACTTTATTAATATATGAGACTTGAAAGCTTCTTTCATTGATGTTATCAGATTCATTCTTTCTTATCTGTGTATGTTTATGAGTGAATGTCATTCTCTGTCTATGCTTATATAATCCATAGGTGACTGTCATCTCACTATTTGATTATTTGGCAAAGGATCATAAGCTATTGTACTAGTTTCTAGACCCATCATACCTATTGTTTTATATATGTGTGATCTGGTTTATGTGATTCAATTATGTTCTATTTGATACACAACCTGTCTGATAATAGCTCTTGAAGGCCTTGTAATGTTGAATATACCTAGACTATCTTAAGTGTAAGATTCAGTGAGTTAGTTATCCATCTTGATCCAATTATATATTCAACATTAAGAAAATAGTTAAGTTACCCAGCATCTTTGAGCTACAACCTAGAAGAGTTTCCTGGAGTGATAACAAATTGGCGTCGTTGCCGGGGAACGAATATTGAAGATCAGATTCCTTGGGAAATGACATAGATCCAACTTTGATAATAAACAAAGTGTGGACACTATTTTGGTTGTAATCATCTATCTGGTGACTCCATTGGAACGAAGTGGCTCCAAGAAGGGCTCGTACCAGAGAAAATCAAGAAAGGCCACTGGCAACACAAGTTTCAGACCTTGAGAAGATCATCAGAAGTGTAAAAGCACTGCAAAGACAAACTTCCAGATCTACAAGAACATCTAGAGCAGGTATTTCAAGAAGCACTTTTTCATTTGTATCTAGAAAACATCTTGTTGAATCCACTTCTGCTGAAACTTCTAGTTCTCAGAAAATTGTAATTGAGTCAGAAATCTTGAAGGGTGATGAGCCTTCAATTTCTTCGAATGTTATAGATCCTATTTCTGAGAATATCACTATATCTGACTTAAGAAAAGAAGTTGTAGAATCTATCCAAGAAGAGGACTTTTCCTCTTCCTTGAATTCTTCACAAACTGAGTCTGAAAAAAGTTTTTTCTATACCCATACTAGTTTGCCCATTATTGAAGATATTTTACAAGACCTTTCCTCTAAGGGTGAGGAAAACTTGGCCTTGCTGCTTGGCCAGTTTTACAAAGCTTCTTATTTCCCACCTTGTTCATATTTTGAAGAAACCACATTACAGGGTAGTCATTCTACCAGTGCTTCCACTCCATTCCTCAGTGACGTAAAACCACAATCATTGTCCATAGTCCCACATGTTTCATCTCAGTCATGATCTACAGAAACATATTCCTATGCATCAACCCCTAAGATTACCATGGCTTCTCCTTTGACGAAAATGGAATAGATCTTAGCAAATAGGTATGCTCCTCTTTTTTTTCCCAATCCCTTGTCAGCCATGCCAATAGGATATTATCATAAATACATGCTCAATTTTACTAGATCTGGAGATTATACTGCTGAAAAGCACATAGAGGCTTTCTATGCCTATGCTGAGAACATCAACATTTCTGAGGAAGATGTTTGGACCAGAGTATTTGTGCGAAGCTTGGATGGTTAAGCTAGGAAGTGGTTCAAGGAACTACCAACTATTTCATTGGCATGCATTGAGCAATTAGATGAAGTGTTTTTGAAACATTGGGGAGAAAGAAGAGAAATTTTGTATTATATTACTAAATTCAGAAACCTAAAAAGAGAAAATGGTGAATCTGTCTCAGACTTCACCAAAAGATTCAATAAGATGTTTGGCAAGATCCCTGCAGAGATCAAGCCAACTGACACATCAACAAAGATTACTTACTCATTTTCCTTTGGTCCAGAATTTTGCTTAATCCTTAGAGAAAGAAGGTCAACCACACTCACCTTAATGCAAGATGTTTCTCTTGAGGTTGAATCTAACATTGTGGAATCCCATAAACTTAAAGGTAAGTTTGAGAGAAAGAAGTCATATGTTGATCCTCCTTCTTCCTCAAATACCAAAATGGAAAAGATGGCCAAGATGTTGGATAGCCTAACCTCTGAGATGTCAAAACTGAAAATTCAAGGTCAGCAACCAGCAAGAGGTAGAGAGCCTAATTCCTATGCTCCCAGGAATCCTAATGCATTCCCTTATAGAAGGAACAACCAACGGGTCCAGATCCTTCAGAAAGATAAGAATGCAGCTGAAGACCAAAGGATTAGGGCCCCTTTCCAAAATGTTGTGTTGGAACACGAGTAGGAGCTATCTCATGGTGAAGTTGAAGAATAATATGTGATTTGAGGATGATGTTGATTCCTCCTTCTTGACACAAACAGATTATGAAGAGTCCCTCATGCATGAGCAGATTAATGAGGAAAGCATGGAAGAATTTTTTTATCAGATAGATGATCAACAAGGTTATAATTTAAGATCCAAGACTGTTGCTTCAAAGCCATTGCTTGCTACCCCCAGAAAGAAGAAAGATGTTGTTGCCAAGTAGCCTGTTGCGCCTTCAAAATAGTAGCAGAAGCCATTGTAGCCCCAAGCTAAGGATTAGGTGTCCCTCAAATCTCCCTCTAACGAGGTAAGACCTTCCGACAAAATATTCTATTCATTTAATTTCGAATCAAAAATTCAGAAGGTAAAAATACCTATGCCATTGACTGAACTCATGAAGAATGATGTATTCAAGTCTGCTATCCTGAAGTCCCTTCAACCAAAGACTCCCATAGTTGTTGATTATGTAAAACTTCAAGATGATAAGCCCATAGTGACTATAAGACCTATGGTTGAAAACCGAGATGATTCTTGTCCACCCTTCTACATATCCATGAATATCCATGACAAGATCCTTCACAATTGCTTGCTTGACTCGGGAGCGTCACACAATCTTATGCCTAAAGCAGTGATGGATGAGCTTGGGCTTGACATAACAAAACCTTACCATGATCTCTTCTCTTTCGACTCTAGGAAATTCAGATGCCTCAGCCTCATAAAAGACCTTGTCATAAACCTTGCCTAGCTACCAATGAGAAGCATGGTAATGGATGTTGTAGTGGCTGATATCCCACCCAAGTTTGGCCTCCTCTTGTCATGTTCATGGAGCAAAAGGCTAGGTGGTACCCTACAGATGGATCTTTTGTATGCCACAGTACTGGTGTTTGGAGGAGAGGTAAAGAGACTTTAAAGAGAAAATCAACTTGCCTACATCATTAATGATGAGAAGAACTATGTAAACCATCCCATCTATTCATTGGACATGAACTTTGGGGCATGCATTCTTCAAATAGATGATTCTCAACCAGCTCCTTTGCAGCTCACAAAGCCTACTTATCAGCAGTATGATGGAGAGAGTACTCCCATTTGGAGCATGTTTTTTTATGGTGCCAGTACCAAAGACTCAGCAGGTGCAGGTGTAGCTTTGATTTCTCCTTCAAAGGAGGCCATTCATTTGTATTTTAAACTTGATTTCAAGACTACTAACAATATAACAGAGTATGAGGCTTTGCTATTGGGATTAAATGTTGCCAAGGAGATGGGAATCAAAGGTCTAAAGGTCTTTGGAGATGCAGATATCATCATACAGCAAGTGAACGATACTTTCCAATAAAAACATGTCAGGTTGAAAGCTTACATAGATGAGGTATGGAAACTCAGGGACTCTTTTTCCATTTTTGATATTTCTTATATACCTAGAGCTATGAGCCACCTAGTTGATTCCCTTGTTGTCTCGACCAGTATGTTCATTCCTCCCATGCCTCCTAGACTGAACTATGAAATCCAAGTCAAATACAGGCCATCTTTACCTAACAATGTCAACTATTGGAAAGTCTTTGAGGATGATGATGAGCTTAGTAGATTTCTCCAGGTCGTAGATGAATTTTTTGATATGCATATTGACCAGGAAAATCAAAATGTAGAGGAATCCAAAAAGCCTAAGTTGAAGAAAAAAATGGGTCAACATAATATTGTTCAGTTGCCCAACAATTATATACCTCGGGGTTTGGTGCCTCTTGAGAATCTTTTTGACCAAAATGATGTCCCCTACAAACCTGATAAGAAGGAGAAGGATCCTGTTGTCCATGAGCACAATATAGGAAGCCAGATTCATCCTAAATTCATAAATATGTCCACTGAGTTAACTGTTGATCAGAGGTCAGAATATTGCAGTCTTATGAAGGAATTTGTTGATGTATTCACCTGGGAATACAGTGATTTGAAAACCTATAATACTAATGTCATTCAACATAAGATTCCCCTGGAGAATGATGCCATCCCTTTCAAACAGAAATTGAGACCTATCAGTCCTCTCTTATTTCCTGTAATCGAAAAAGAAATAAAAAATCTCCTTGATGCCAAAATCATAATTCCACTGAGATATTCTAAATGGGTTACAAACCTAGTGATAGTGAGGAATAAAAATGGCAAGATCAGGTTATGCGTTGATTTTAGAAACCTCAATAAATGCTCCAAGAAAGACAACTATCCCCTGCCCAATATGGATTATTTGCTACAGAGAGTTTCATAAGCCAGTGTCATGTCTTTCCTAGATGGATTCTCAGGCTATAACCAGGTTTCTATGCACCCTGATGATCGAGAGAAAATTTATTTTACTACTCCTTGGGGTACCTTCATGTATGTCACGATGCCATTCAGGCTAATGAATGTTGGGGCCACCTTTCAGAGGGCCATGGACATAGCCTTTGTGGGAGAGAAGGACAAGTTTGTCCTCATCTATCTTGATGATATCACAGTCTATTCCAGCAACCATGAAGAGCATCTGAAGCATCTGAAAAGAGTATTTTTGAAATGCAGACAGTTCAGGATTTTGCTAAACCCAAAAAATTCTCAATTTTCTCTCAAGAAGGGTAATCTCCTAGGCCACATTATTTTAGCAGAGGGAGTGAAAATTGATCCATCTTGGGTTGAAGCAATTAAGAAGTTGTCCATACCAAGGTCAAAGAAGGATATCCAATCCCTACTCAGTCAGATCAATTTTGTTAGAAGGTTTATTCCTAATTTTGCTGAGTTTGTGAAACATATAACCTCTATGATAAAAAAGGGATCTGAGATCAAATGGACAAACAGTGCAAGAAGTTCATTCCAGGATATCAAGTAGGCTATCATGAAATCTCCTACTCTAATCAGTCCATATTACACCAATAACTTCTACATTTTCTCTTTTTCTTCCTATGACATAGTGGCAGCAGTCTTGTTACAAAAAGATGATGAAAGTCTTGATCACCTGGTGACTTTCTTCAGCAAAACACTCAGGGATGATGAAATAAGGTATGATCCTATAGAAAAACAAGCCTATCCTCACATTAATTCATTAAAATATTTCAAAATTTATATCCTCCATGCAAAGGTTGTTGCCTATGTTCCTTCAGCCTCTGTGAAGGATGTCTTGACCCAGCCTGATATTGATGGAAAGAGAGCTAAATGGATTGAAAATTTGATTGAGTTTGACATAGAAGTGAAGCCCACCAAGATGGTAAAAGGACAAGGCCTTGCCAAGCTCATGAGAGAAGAGAACTGTGATCTTTTAGGCATAAATTTCATTGGGGTAAGTTCAACAAGCTTACAGATAGAGGTAGCAACAAAAGAGCAACATGACAGCCAGTAAGTGGCTGAGAATTTGTCTTCATGCAAGTGGTATTCATGTATTGTTCATTTTTTACAGAAGTTGGAGGTTTCTCCTGAACTTAGCATGACTCAAGCCCGATATCTTAAGCTCAGAGAAATTAAATTCTGCATAAATGATAATCTTTTGTATTGGAAAGATCCTTCTGGTTTACTAGTGAGATGTTTGGACAAAGATGAGTCAATTGAAGTCATGCATCAGTTCCATTCAAGTATTTGTGGATTCCATCATTAATGGAAGACCACAAATCATAATATCTTAAGGGCTAGGTACTATTGGACTTTTCTTTTTTTAGATGTGTGTGCCTTTGTGAAATCTTGTGATAAGTGCCAAAGATTCACAGGGAAGTAGCAACTCAAAGCTCTGCCCTTGAGACTTATTGTAGTGAATGGTCCCTTTCAGTAGTGGGGCTTAGATTTCATAGGCGAGATTAATCCTTCATCTAGTGGTCAACATAAGTGGATCCTGGTAGCCACTGACTATTTTACCAAGTGGATAGAGGCAATCCCCATTAGAAATGCCACTCATCAAGTCGTCATGAAGTTTCTCTATGAAAACATCCTGATCAGATTTGGCTGCCCAAAAAGGCTAGTGACAGATAATGCAACAACCTTTAAAGATGATGCATTGGTTGACATGTGTAAGTCAATGGGCATTCAATTGGTACACTCTACCTCCTACTACCCTCAAGGCAATGGCCTTGGTGAGTCATCCAATAAGAGTCTAGTCAGAATCATCAGAAATTTGTTGGAGGAGAATCAAAAGAGCTGGGATTCTAAACTAAAGTTTTCTCTTTGGGCCGACAAAGTGACTAACAAGAAATCTATAGGGAATTCTCCTTTCAAACTGGTTTATGGAACTGATGTCATTTTCCCCATTCAGCTAGTTCTACCAGTGGCTAAGTTCTTTCAGGAAGAAAAAACTGAATCAAATGACACGGTGAGAAGAATGCTTGACTTGGTAGAATTGTAGCAAGTCAGAGAACAATTGGTGGACGAATCAGAAGCTCATCAAAAGAGGATCAAGGATACTTTTGACAAAAAAGAAAAGGTGGACAACTTTCAGGTTGGTGACTGGGTTCTGAAATGGGATGCTCTCAAACAAGATAAAGGAAAGTATGGCAAGTTTGACTCTTTCTGAATGGATCCTTTCATGATAACTCAAGTACAACATAACAACACTTTCATTCTGCAAAGTCTGGAAGGTGAAGAAATTTTTTGTGGCCCAGTCAATGGGTGTTTTCTAAAACTCTATTTTATCTAAGGCTTCAAAGCCTTGCCATTGTAAATTTTATTTTCAGTTTTTGTTTTTTGCAAAATAACTCCATGCCCAATGGAAACACTAGTAGATAGGTTTGAATTTTTGTTTTATAGGAAAGGCATTGGTTCTGTGGTTCTTGAAACCTCACATGGAGGCTTTCACCCCCAATAGGAGCCAGTGTTATCTCTTCAAATAAATTAATCAAGTTGTTTTATTTTAGGTGATAGGATGTCATTCAAAAATACATTTTTAAATTTTTTAAGGCTCATTTTTGAGAGCTTTATGCATGTAATAAAGTTTGAAAAACATTTGGTTTCGTTTTCATTTAAAAAAAAAAAAGTCAAATCTCAGGTTTCGGTGGACTGTTCAAATTTTCATTAGCCACCGAAATCCTTAGCTTTCAGAAGCTAAAACGTGAAATTCGGGGCTACTCTAGCCACCGAAAGTGGATGAGATTGGAAAAGGCTAGCACATCTCATCATGGATGAAAAGTCAAGTTTGAAGGATTATAGTTAATCATTAGCCATCGGAAAGATAGGAAGTGGTCAATGATTACTTGGTAAGAGGTGTTTTAGTTTCATTATGAATATTGATGTTCTTTACTTAACCCTAAACCCTCTCTATCCTACACCTGTCCTAAAATCTAGGATTTGAGATCTGCGCGATTAATTAAATTATTCCAAATTCATCGCTAGCAAAATCACGTGGCTATTTGTATATTCCTACCCTTCGAGATTGATATGCTAATCATTACCATTTCAAATCCTCATTTGATTTCAAATCCCTCAAAGTTAGGGATAACTTGTAAACATTTCTCATATTTCGCCTCTGTCGTAGCTGAGCCATAACCTTCCTCCATTTGCAATGTGTGGTCTTCCCCAAGCTCGAGTTTTCATTGACAGGTGTATAGGAGAAGTTTCACAGATGAGGAGAGGAGCAACTACTCTCAAGAAAGAGCTAAATGACATATGCTACCTAGAGTTGCATCCAGAAGTATGTCAGCTATTCAAAGACACAGGGTGTTACAGGTTTTGTGAAAAGTTGCAGAGCTCTCACCAGCAGGTAGCAGAGGCTTTTGCTCTGAATTTCGATGGGAGAAACGTTGTCATTGGCCAGGATGAATTCATAGTAGATGAAGCTCTCATAGTAGAGGTGACGGAACTTCCCAGAACTGGAGAGAGTAGGTTTAAGACTACAGTCACCAAGGATATTGAGTTTAGGTCTTATCTCAAACAAGAGCATAGAAGTTTAATTTGGAAGAAAGACATTCCCGTGCCTTTTCTTGAGGATAAATGGAAGAACTTGTTAAAAGCCATCCTTGTTTATATAACCTGTGAATGTAGATACTACATGGTAATGATCTATCATTTCAAATTGATGAACCACTTCACTAGCATAACACCTTTGAACTTGCCTTATTACCTCTACAGGAGCTTGAAGAAAATGGCCTACCAAGTTCAAGCAAAACCAAGTAAAGTTAAGAGAAGGTTTTTTCATCATGGCCTAATCACACTCATGATTTGTGAGATGTTGAAGAGAAGTAACAGGAAATGGGATCATTTCCTCTTTTGGAATGAATTTGAGACAGACTTTCAGTCAGGAGATAAGGAGAATCCTTCTTCAAAGAAGTCTTCTACTTCTAGAAGTGGAAAGAGGAAGAGGAGAGTCATCTCTCTAGTTGCAGTTGATCAACCCTCTCCATCTTCTAAGCCTGGGAAAGCTAAGGAAAAATTGGATTTCAGTCATGATATAGGGAAAGAAAAATCTTTTCCAAGAGATAAAAACATCCTAAATCTCCCCTACACAGACTCTGAGGATGAAGAAAAACCTGTTGCAATAGAGCATGAGGAAGTTGTGGTGGCAGAGCAAGGTATTCTAGAAGTAGTTCCAACAGGAGAGCCGGTGACAGAGCATGAAGATTTTCTTTCACAAGTACCTAAGGGAGATCAAGACCAACAAGTTGCTGAAGCATCAACCAACAAACCAAAGAAGTCTTCATCACAAAATATAAATCAACTTTTCAGGCAAGTATATGAACTTGAAATTCTTGAAAGAGAAATCAAGAGAAGGAATACAAATCTAGTAGAAAGAAATGTTGAATTATATGATTCTTTTCATATACTTGCTAAGATGTATGTCAAGCTGGAGAAGAAAAACAGAAAACTAATTCAAGCAAACCAAAAGGCATATAAGGTTGATAGGTGTTCAAACATTAAACTCATGCTTAAAAATCCAAAGCCTATAGTTCACTTAGGCCTGGAGAACCTAGCAGTGGCCACAAAGAACCTCGCTCAGACTACAAAGACTCTATAGGAGCAACCCTGAAGTTCTTAAAGCACAGAGATAATGCATTTTTACAATTTTGTGAACTGTTTTTAATCTCATGTTTCGGTGGCTTAGGTGGACATTTCATTGTTCATTAGCCACCGAAAGTAGAGCCTTCGGTGGCATACAATATCAGATTTTAACTCTTCTACCCACCAAAAGTTACAGACGGGGCAGAGAGGTTGTATTTTCGCCTAGATCCAAGTTTTTCTTAATCAGATGCCTTGAGGATGCTTTCAAAAGATGGATAATAACTAAACACATCAGATTTAAGGATTTGTTTTGATATTTGAGGCGTTTAGCAAGGTGGAAACATGGAATTAGATACCTATTTTCTCGGTACAGAAACAATTTTTTCCAGAAATAGCAGATTCAACTTATCTTATCTTCTATGGATACTCTACAGCCTTGGAAAGATTTCTACACTTGTCAAAGTTTTGAAATATACGAAGATAATCAAGGATGAGGAAATTGACCTAGTTTTTAGCATCTCTTCCTATTTTCTTGTACTAGATTTTGACTTACTATTTCAAGTAAATTCGATCCAACTTTTTAGGATCTAGATTTCTCATGTAAAGGCTATAAAGTCATAAACTTTTGAAGGATAAGGGTTCGATTTTGGAGACTAGATTATTGTATTTTGTGTTGAGACACTTTCTTTAATATATGAGACTTGCAAGCTTCTTTCATTGATGTTATCAGATTCCTTCTTTCTTATCTGTCTATGTTTATGAGTGAATGCCATTCTCTGTCTATGCTTATATAATCCATAGGTGACTGTCATCTCACTATTTGATTATTTGGCAAAGGATCATAAGCTATTGTACTAGTTTCTAGACCCATCATACCTATTGTTTTATATATGTGTGATCTGGTTTATGTGATTAGATTTTGTTTTATTTGATACACAACCTGTCTGATAATAGCTCTTGAAGGCCTTGTAATGTTGAATATACCTAGACTGTCTTAAGTGTAAGATTCAGTGAGGTAGTTATCCATATTGATCCAATTATATATTCAACATTAAGAAAATAGTTAAGTTACCAGGCATCTTCGAGCTACAACCTAGAAGAGTTTCCTGGAGTGATAACAAACCCAACAAGGCACTATAAGGAGAACTTTATCTGATTCGGCTAGCTCACCTTTCACACCCACACCCATCATTTACAACATGGCATATGTAGGTGGCTCTGGTGGTACTGGAGGTGCCTCATTGTCTCAACCTTCAACCTCGTCAGTAATTGGTAGTTTGTATAGCCATCAGGTTCCTGTCTAATCTACTACCAACCATTCCAAGATAATCAAGAAGTATAGTTTTTTCCAATTCGAGGAATATGCTACTACCACCACGTGGCACGTATCCTCTCCCTTGTACCTAGCGCCTGCTACTTGTCCTTTACCAAAATTTAAAGAGCATCTACCTAGGTTTTCTAGAAATAATACCATCACTACAAACGATCACTTGGTAGCTTTATCTAATGCTTGTCACAATATAGGAGCCAATGATAATGATACTTTCATGTGCCTATTTTTCAACTCTCTCGAAGGGAAAGAAACGACACATTTTTTTGATCTCCCTACCAAAATCCTTTCCACTTGGGAAGAATTAGTTTACTAGTTTAAGTCCAATTATGGGCACTCTAAGAACCCAACCGAACAATTGAGGGAATATAATAACATTGCATACAAGGACATTGACAGTATTAAGTATTTCAAACTTCGTTTCACCAATTTATATAATCAAATTCCGAAACTTATTCGCCCCCATAACCAAGCTACTTTTATGCATTACTATAATGCTCTACCTTCCCCCTATTGACATAGGCTTGAAGAAAAGGATATTGATAACCTTGGTTCTTCCTTGCATACTTGTCTAGAATATGAAGAACAACTAGAAAGAATAGGTCTCCCCGAAGGGGACTCAGTTAAAGAAACAAACATTTCTACCCTCCTACAACTTGTACAGGATATGAACAATCAGATGGTATCATACGAGCGAAATGGAAATGTCCCTTCACTTACTCCTGGGGAATCATATTTTTCTTCACCACCTTTTAGGAATACCAATGAAAACAACTTTCATCCCAAATCCATCATGTATCGTAGTTGGTGTAACTTTTTCGATGAAAATCATGAGGAAAGTACTTGCGAGGTAAATAATAGTGTCAGATATAAAATATTTGGAAAAAATCCCGAAACCACCATTATTGTTCTAGATTGGGTAGAACCAGAAGATGTCATGATCATAAACACTAGGAATAAATCCTATGTTTCAAAAGGAAAATATGACCCCCCTCATACTTCTTCTAGTCTAAGCTCATCTTCACAAGCTTCCATTATGCAGGCTACCTAGACTCTAGACAATCAAGGAGTTCCCTCCCCTCTTCCCTCTTCCAAATATAAAATTCTCAACTAATTGGATAATATCAAGGCTGATTCTACTCTGCTAGACATAATTTCCATCCCTGAACAACAAAAGCATCTCGAAAACTTTAAGGAAAAGATTCCACCATAGCCAATCTTTCTGAAGAGGCTAAAGAAGAGGATTCTATTGTAAATAAAGTAGGTAAATAAATTTAGACACCCTGTAAAAACCCATCCATTTTTTATTTCTGTAAAAATTATGGATAAAATAGCACATTATTGCCTAATTGATTATGGTTTGGGCCCAAGCGTAATGTCGAAAATTATTATGGAAGAGCTAGGCTTATCATGTACTAATGAAAATTCTAGAATCATGCTCTCCTATAACAATCTACAACAGTTGACTATAGGTGAAATCAAAGACGTGACTTTGGTTCTGTGTGCACATCCTAAAATAAGGACAACTCTCAACATCCAAGTAATTGACATGCTAGTAAATAACTATTCTATCATCTTAGGAAGAGACTGGAAAGACTTGATAGGTGGATATATTTGTCTTGATGGAACACACTTATCTATTCCTCAAAATGGAAAGAATATCATAGTTCTCAGGGAAGGAAGAATCTCACCACACAGAGAGAGTGTTCCAAAAACTAATGTAAACTATGTCGAGGAGGACTTAGGAGTGTACTCCATCTTTGTGGATGAGGGTGTCACTGCCCCAAAACAAATTGGCCTAGAGGATGGTATGTGGCACATGCACTTCGATGGTTCATGCTCCAACGAAGGTAATGGAGATGGCATTATATTATACTCACCTATAGGTAAAATTTAGAACTTTTCTTATAGACTTGAATTTTCTTTCATGAATAACGGTACCAAGTTTGAAGCATTATTTCTA
The DNA here is from genome assembly GCA_009831015.1 of Picea engelmannii. Classification (NCBI taxonomy): domain Eukaryota; kingdom Viridiplantae; phylum Streptophyta; class Pinopsida; order Pinales; family Pinaceae; genus Picea; species Picea engelmannii. The sequence goes on along the minus strand of ML801300.1, from coordinate 49,381 downwards.
GGCATTGAAAATGCTTATAATTTAGGTTGTGGACACCTTCCATTTTGGGGGGACTATGAACTTGTTGTGAACCTTGTACGTAAAATATAATATCCTAGAAATAAGTTGATGAAACTCTACACCCAAGTTGTTTGGATGCTTATCTCGAACCTATTATCATTTAACATCACTCATGTTAAAAGGGAATTTAATTCAATGGCTGATAGGTTAACTGTGTTTGTAGCGTCTCCTACTCGACAAATTCTACACTAGAGACCTGATTGTACTTTTCAATATTTGTATCGTCCTCATATTCCTGACAATGTAGAGTCATGGTAGGTCTTCCCTAGCGATGAAGGCATATGTGCTTTCATAAAAAATGAACCATTTAAGCTCAAGGAGATTATATCCATGTAAAACAACAAAATTTCGAAAGGCTTGACTCCTCTAGAAAGTTCATTTTCATCGAGTGACGTAGGAAACAAAAAAATACATAAAGAAGAGGAGTCAAAAAGTAAAGTAGGTGAAACCATTTCCCTAAACATTGGAACACCCAATTACCCCAAGAATGTTAAGATAGGTGCCCAGTGTACTGAGGAAGAAAAGATGAAATTCACTACTTTACTTCATGAATTCCAAGATGTTTTTGCTCAGTCTTACGAGGATCTTTGTGGTTTTGATCCTTCTCTCATACAGCATGCCATTCCTAATAAGGAAGGGATAAAACCAGTTAGGAAAAAACAAAGACCCATTAACCTTGCACTTGAAGCTACTATTAGGAAGGAGTTGGAAAAACTTTTGAAATATGGAATAAGTTTCCCGGTTAAGTATTCAGAGTGGGTCTCAAATTTGGTCCTCATTTGAAAAACAACTGGTCAGATCCGATTGTGTGTTGATTTTAGCACATTGAATAGAGCTAGCACAAAAGACCATTTTCCTCTCCCTAACATGGAAATGATTTTCAGCAAGTTGCAAGGTCACAAATCATGTCCTTGATGGTTTCTCTGGTTATAATCAGATCAAGGTGAAAAGGACTGATAGGTACAAAACCACTTTCACTACACATTGGGGCACATTTTCTTATGAACGCATGCCTTTTGGCTTATCTAATGCAGGTTCCACTTTCCAAAGATCTATGCAGATGTATTTTGAGGATTTTATCAGTAAGATTATCCAGGTTTATCTTAATGACTTAACTATTTATTCAAAAAACCAGGTGGATCATTTTGGTCATCTTAGAAAAGTTTCAATGCGATGCAAAAAGTTTGGTATTTATTTAAATCCTTCTAAATCTATTTTTGGCGTTACCAAGGAAAAAATCCTTGGTCATATCATTTATGGTTCGGGAATAAGCATAGATCCTGAAAGGATCACTGTTATTTTGAACCTTCCTACCCTCGCTTCCAAAAAGGAGGTTCAAGCCTTTATGGGCATTATCAACTTTGTCTGCAGATTTGTTCCCAATTTTTCTTTAATGGTCAAACCAATTCATAATCTTCTAAGGAAAGATCACTCCTTTTCCTGGACTGAAGACGTCAAAAATTATTTCATAAGGATTAAGAAAGAAATCAGTTCTGCACCAGTTTTGGAGAAACCGGACCTTGAGAAGGATTTTATCGTATACACTAATGCCACTAAGGAAGCAGTTTCTGCTATTCTCCTACAATTTGATGCCTAGAATAACGAAAAACCAGTAGCTTACATGAGGCAAATCTTATTAGATGATGAATTTAAGTATTCTTATATCAAAAAACATGCTTTTGTTCTGGTTAAAGCTGTGGAGAAATTTCACCAATTTATTATAGGCAAGCACAGACAGGTAAAAGTCCCTTTGCCTACTGTCAAGTTTTTTATTTCGCAGATTTATCTTTCAGGGAAGCTTGCACATTGGATTTCTAAGATCCAAGAGCATGATTTAACCATCATGACTTCAAAAAAAATTAAGGGACGAGACTTATCCCTTCACTTGGCTCAACATGCTGAAGAAAGTGAAGAAATTGATGAACAAGATAATCCTCTTTCAACACTATTTTACATTGAGAGTCAAACCCTTCCCATAGCTGAACATCCCTGGTATAAAAATATGGTGTATTACTTGTTATATCAGAGATGCCCAGATGATTTAGATACTCATCAAAAGAGAAGGCTTCATCTTGAATCTTCTAGATATATTATTTTAGGAGACTTTTTGTTCAGAAGATCTACCGATAGAATATTACTTCGATGTGTAAATAATGAGGAAGACCAGAAATTGTTACAGGGAACTCATGGATCTTCAGATTCTGTTATTCATGTAGGTGGTCACTTTTTTGTGAAAACAACTACTTTTAATATCATCAGAAAAGGTCATTATTGCCCCTCAATTTTTTGGGATTCTTATAAATTTTCAAGATCAAATGACAAGTGCCAGAAATTTGTTGGGAAAGAATGCCTTTCTGCCATTCCTTTTCAACTTGTCCTCCCTGAATTTCCTTTTTCTAAATGGGTTTTAAACTTTATTGGTCCTATTTGTTGGATACACCGACCACACTTAGAGGGGGGGGGTGAATGAGTGTGGTGCTCTTTTTCAAACTTTCCCTTTTCACAAAAATCCTTATTTAGCAATCACCATTTATTCATCACTTATTACTGTCATTTATAACCAATTAAATGTGAACATTTATCAACAATAGATAACACCAACATATATCATTAACAAGTCATCACCACAAGGAACACAAAGAACACAAGATATATGTACAATTTTATTTTTATTATGGACTACAATCCTTGGGTTATCAACAAAAACTGAATAGAGTTACAACTCCACAAGATCACCATCTCTATAATGCAAGACTCAACTTGCACAACTCAACACCAACTGAGAAGAGGAATCAATTTTCAACAGATACCAATCTGTCAATAGGTACGCGGCCTGTCGGTAGTGCAGAATGCGTATGTACATGCCCTACCAGTAGTATAGCTTGCGTATGTATGCGGCCTATCTATACTACAACCTGCGTATACCTTCTAAGCAATTAGGGTTTTCTCTCCATGAAAAACTCATATCCTCTGTACAATTTTCTTTTTATTACGAACTACAATCCTTGTGTTATCAGCAACAACTGAATAGAGTTACAACTCCACAAGAGCACCGGCTCTATAATGCAAGACTCACCTTACACAACTCAACACCAAATAAGAAGAGGAATCGATCCTCAACAAATGCTAATCTGTCAACAGGCATGTGACCTGTCAGTAGTGCAGAACGTGTATGTACATGCCGTACCAATAGTACAACTCGCGTATGTATGAAGCTTGTCTATACTATAGCCTGCATTTTCCTTCTGAGCAATTAGGGTTTTCTCTCCATGAAAAGCTCAGATCCTCTGTAACCTTCAGTCAGATTCACTTCTATCTTTTACTATCCGATCTGAACCAGAACCAATCACAACACATCCATGCTCTCCCACAACTTACTCATGCTCCTCAATCATACAATATGAATGCTACTTAATCATGTATAAGAAGCAAGTATAATATGGAAACCATATCAGTACTAACACCATTAGAGTGTTTCTCACTCCATCAACCAACACAAACCAAATCATAATAGCCATACCAATAATGCTTCAAGCATTCACCATACAATATGCAAGAGTATCCATCAAGACAACTATGTAACCATACCATAGTTTCTATGGCAGATCTGATCCCATAGAATGCAGATATGAAACTTGCTTCAGCCATCACGAACTTGGCACCATCTCGCACTCAAATCTTCATGACTTAATCAACTGTACGCACATTGTCTTCCTTTAGCCCACATGTGTATGCGCTCTAGCTCACTTCAACCTGTGTATGTACACTCTTTGGCCCACTGTTTCTCACGTACTCCTTCATAAACTAGGATTTCTGAACTTTTGAAACTTTCACCGTCAAGATCTCAGACTTATGGAAACTTTGATGCATCCATGAGATCCTCTAGTCAATCTCTCTCATAATAGATATTCAGTATATGCTCAAGAGATACTATTCACAAGAGACCCTTGCCTCTTATTTATGCTCTCCAAATAGCTTCCTTAGAAGCTTCTTCTTGGTCACTTTGTCCACATAGTCATTTATGTCCAACTTTGCCCAATTTTCCACTTGTCCATGCATCCAATAACCACTTGACCACTTAACCCATTTTCCTTATTTTAGGGTTAACCACTTTCAATAATTAGAAAGTTCTCCATTTTACTTTATTATTTAAATAATCCTCCTTAACTTTGTCACTTGACTTTATTATTTAAATACTCCTCTTGATTTTGTCACCTCACTTTATTATTTAAATAATCCTCCTTCTTTGCAAGCACTTTCACTTCTTTGACCTTTTGGGGGTGCAAGCCAACATATGAGGGTCCTTCAACTTCGTAAGGCCATAACTCTCAAACCGTGAGGAGTTATGTGACATTCCACATACCATCGGAAATGGCATAACAAGCACTATCCATCTAGGATATTTTCACTAAAAAATTCGTTGATCTTCATCTCATTATTCCACAGTTAAGTATGGTATCTCTAACCATACTTCTAGGATAAATCAATCGCAAAGCATCTTCCCATGAGGGATTTCGTCATAAGGGGACCACTTTGGAGTTCATCCATTTTTACTCCTTATCAAGACAATAATGAGTCATATTTATATCAATCCAACTGTGCATCATATATCAATGAAGCCACATCGATCCATCTCCATCTATGCATCATATATCAATGACAACTTATTGATCCATCTTCATCCATGCATCATATATCAATGACACTTCATTGATCCATCTTCATCTATGCATGACATCATGTGACTATGATTTATCTTCATCTATGCATCATATATTAATGACAACCCATTGATCCATCTTCATCCATGCATGACATCATATGACTATGATTCCACTTGACATCAATCCATAAACATCAAGGACAATACATATTACATCATTATGCTATGACAAGACATTGTTCCTTTGACATCAAACCTTTGACATCAATCAATCAATAAATTAACCCTTTGACATCAATCATTTGACATCAATGACAACATGATCCAACAATCTCCCCCTTTGGCATTGATGGAAATACTAACATTGATGTCAACACCAATCATTGATGGCAACATGTAGACAAGGAATTTCTCTACATCAATAGTCATATTAATCACATCAACGTGATTATCTCTCCCCCTTTAACATCAATGGAAAAGGGTCATTATCCCCTTGGGGCTGCTCCCCCTATCTAAATGCCTTTGATCTTCCTTTGAATAATCTCTTCCATTTTGAACAAGGGATATTACTTTGATGTAATGCTGAATATAAATAGCTCTTGCTACCTCTGGAACCATGTCTGCATCCCTGTGACCAATGATCCCCCTAGAACCATGCCTCTTTCCACTACATCTGATAAATATCTCCTCATGGAATCATGGGAAGAAGAATGACTCCCCATATGGTTATGTATCCCCCTATCGTCTATGCAATATAAACAATATGCTACCACTACAATATGCTTCTATTGCAAATGATACTGCTCAACCGAAACATAGATCAATCACTCTTTCTATGACGATCCTTGGAATTTTCCATGCATCAAACTTGTGCCATACCATACATCATGAATCAAAATATATGTCAACAATGAAATAGAGAACCATGAACAAAACATCAACCAATGAATTTGATCAATTCTTCATCCAAGACAACTGCATTGAAACCAAAAAGTTCCCAGCCCATTAAAAATGTCCTTAACTCAAGCATAATAACCTCATTGGGCCCCATCATTTCTTCAACAATTATTATATTTGAGAATTCCAGATCTACCATATGCTTGAAGGATAACTTTTTATCCCTCTGTCCTAGGCCTCACATGTTTATTGACATCATTCTCATGGTGGAACTAGCTTGGGGGTCATTCCTTCTCTAAGGACCTTTGAGAGTACACATTGCTTACCTTGATTGATTTCTCTTTATTCCTCCTCATGACTCCTGAGCATGATTGAGAGACGACTTATGACCTTCTCTTAATGGCACAATCACATTGACAACATTGAATCCTATCCCTCTTGAGGCTCTTGACACATGAGGGGTATTTCTTGGACGAAAAAAGTAAGGTTCATTACCACTAGACAAGGAGGATAACATGGGTAGAGAGGTTTTTCGAGTACTCAAGGCATGCATAGGATAGGGATCTGAATCATTTGACAAGAAAACAACTAGAGAGTTCCCAATTTCCAACTCCACCCCATGATGTAGAGCTTTAGACTCCTCCATAGACTAATGAGAAGGAGTCTTGAGGAGACTACATTAAGACCTTATTTGGCTTCAACCAAAAGAAGACCGAGAGCGCTTGTAATTTTAACTTGGAGATACTAGTGACTGGGTACCTTTATGCCATTGCGACTCTAACTCGTTCCACTGGGATTTTGTGAGATCTAGTGCATCCAACACACTAAAATATTGTAAGAAATTTGTCTCTCGAATATTAGAATTTGAAATTAAAAGGGTAGACATATCACCAACAATAAAATCTTTCACCATCTCATGCTCACCACCCAAATGCATAGTTATCGGATCACCAATGATCCCTTTTTCCTATGGCTTTGAGCCTTTGGCCCTTCTTTCATCATTGGAATTTGTCTTGGAGCCAATGCCTCTACCTTAGAGCCCAACACAACTCTCTTCCCAATTCTCTTCTGAAAGGATAAATCATAGTCATCCAGGATGTGCTCAACCTTTTGGAAATGGGAACAATGAAAGGGTATATTTATATATTCAAGCACCTTCACATAAGATCGATCCCCTAACACAATATTTAGGGTTTCAAACAACCCTTGTCACATTTCCAATTCAACTAAAATATATGTCACAAAGCGAGAAGTGTTAGTTTTATAGCCATCATCAACAACGATAAAACTCCCTAGGGAATCGCCAATCCCTTGCATACTAGAATCCAACCAAAATTCCAAAGGTAAATTCGGTGACTTGATCCATATTGGAGAAGTTGTCTCAATCTCCTCCCTGGCAATAAAACATTAGGGGCAAGGCTTCATGGAGAGGGAAGTGTTGGGTATGTGTTATATTCTTTGCACGAGTAGTAGTGTTTGAGCATCTGTTTCGGGCGTGCAGGGGGGTTAGAGGGGTGTTGGGGGTTCGGGGGCAGTGCCCCCGAATTTTTTTTTCACATCGGGACGACATATTTCCGGGACCACATTTTATTTAGGTGGTTTTTCAGCACATGGTTTTTTGCCAATGGTTTTCTATTTCCGGTTAAGGAATTAGCGTTTTGGACTAATCCAAGTCATTGGGTTAGGGTTTTGGATGCCGCTGACTCCTATATGTATATTGTATTGTAAGCAATGTAACACAAGGTATGAATATAATATATGCTGGTTTTCCTGGTTTGGGTTTCCAGGTGAAAAATCTCTGTGTAATGTTTGTATTTGACATTGTATCTTTTTTGTTCCTTTTTGAATATCAGTTTGCAATAGATATTGTACAAGGTTAGAATTTACATTTTCTTGCCATTTCTTTTCACCTGAAAAACAATACCATCATCCCCACAGAAATATTTTTTCATCCTCTCAACTTCGAAAGATAAAACCCATCCATCCTCGGGAAAAAAGGTGGACAACTGGACCTATCCCAGAACAAAGGTCCATTCTCTCTACATTCAGGAATTCAAAGTACCCTTTGAGGCTCTCCTACACTTGAAATTTCCCACTAGGGTCCACCCCTCTAGATTTGCAATTTGACTCACCCTAATATCCTCCCCCACAACCAAAAAAACTCCCCCCCCCTCTTGACTTTCCCACCTTCTACTTTTTCTTTCCCCTTTGGCTCCATTGACTTCTACACACTAGCCCCTTGCAGATTTCCTAGTTCCATGTTGACCCTGAAAAACCATAGACATCTAGAACTGACCCTAAAAAACCGTAGACATCTAGGACAATGTTTTTGATTCTCATGCGCATACCCATTACATCTTCCAAGATCTCAAACCAACGAAATTTATGTCAATAACTCATCGTTAAAGGTCTCCACATGCCCTTTAGGCTCTAGATCTGACATGGTGATGCAGGAGCATCCCTTCACCCCAGCAAGATGCCAGCTAGACAACACATCAAAGCGTTCATTCAATGAAGGGAGAGGCTCTAGCCCTCTCATTTTCATTATTCAAAATGTAATAATTGTTGTAAGGCCAAAGAGCCATGCAGATGCCTTTGTGCATGTAGTATATAGGGTCGCCTTTAATGGTTGACAGGCTGAGATCTAGATCCGATTCGAACTAGACAGCCATTGAATGTAATTCAATGTAATTATGAGAGTACGTGAGATGGAGGGAAGATCTCGAGGAGCCCCCTTTTGTAAAAGATCTTTGTATCTAGAATTTGAGTTAGTTCTTTGAGGAGAGAAGAAGAGAGAGCTGAGACTCTGTTGCAGTCTGAGCCTCTGAACACATTGTAATTAGGCATTTTGATATTAATACAAACATAGAAGTTTTTCCTGCACAAGGTTCTTTGTGTGTTTCTATGTGTTTGAATGAATGTCTTTATGTGTGTGTTCATTTATGCTATATGTAACAACCCTAGTTAAATAATTGATCGTCATAGTTAAATAATCATTTAAAGTATATTAAGTTTAATTGATTAATTGTCCTGAATTATTAATTGTTTAATGTATATTAATTAATTAATTAATTAATTAATTAGTTAACTCATTAAATATATGGGTAATGAGTTTAAGTTTAATCAATTTTAATTTATTAAAAGAAAACTTAACATATCGAAGGATGGAACCATTGAATGGAGGGATAAGGTAGTTCGAATTGAATGGAGGGATAAGGTGGGTGGGTCTTAAAGGGAGAAGGTGGTGAATGGGAAAAGGAGGATATGAAGGGGAAAAACACTCGGGAGAAGGGGACTTTTGGATTTAGGGGGATGGAGCATTATTTGGAGATCAGAAGACTATATTGGGACATTTTAGGAAGGGATACTTTTTTTTTGGGAGATTGGAAGACTGTATTGCTAGTTTTGGGTTGGAGAAGTTGGTGGTAGGATTGTTACAAGTGGGCATCAGTTGCTGGGATTTTTGGGCTTGGGGGCCAGGAATCCTTACAGAATCCTGGAGCTAGGGAGCCGAAGAGGCTCTGTTCCTAGCTCGTTGGGTGGTTAGATGGTTTTGGGGAGTGCATCAAGCAGAGCATCAGGAAGAGTTGTAGAATAGTGATAGCATCAGTTAGAGGTATGTATTTTCATTTTTCTGCTGTGTTATATAATTTATTATGATTTTCTCATAAAATTTAATGAAGATGAATTGTTATATGTTGACTAAGGAATTGTGAAGATGTAGGATAGCATTTCTCTAATTTAATTTATGTTTTATAATTAAATTTATGTTTTATAAGGCTCTGTAGGAAGAGGCCTTACACATGGTATTAGAGCCTTGGTTTAAAAACTGGGACCAGGGCCTACCCACCTACCCAATTTAAGAATGGAACTGTTCTCACCCAGAAATTTAAACAACCCTAAATAATTTGTATAGGGTAAATATATATATATATATATATATATATATTGAAAGCAACCCACGGGCCCTGAAACCCTTAATTAGATATAAGTTTTGGCCAAGCTCTAGCTCCAGCCCCACCTAACTTACAAGCCAAGCACATTGTTATTTTTGGTTATATATAAACAGATCTATATACATATAAACAATGCACATTGAAAATGAAATGGTATAATATTATACAATGGGAAAATGTTAAATCAATTTTAACAGTTGCTTCAAATAAATCAATTTTATCACTTGCTTTTAACACATTG
>ML801300.1:6971-27034 GCA_009831015.1 Picea engelmannii | reverse complement strand
CTCCTCTCACCAACTTGAAATTGCAGCTTGCCTCATAAGAGAATGAGCAAGTGAAGTGTGAGATAGAAGTGAGGCGCTAGCCTCTTATTTATACTAATCTGGCACGTGTGAAGAGTCACCATTCTGGCAGGGACGACCTCTCATACTGGGTGGGTAAATCCACTTTTAATTAAATCTGGCTGGGGTCGACCTTTCATTATAACTGCTGGGGCCGACTTCTTATTCTTTACATTATAATTGTCCGATGACCAATCCGCAAAAGGGGATTTGGTCCTTATACAATTGCCAACTTGATTAATCCTCAATGGGGATTAATATAATAATAAAAATAATAATAATGACATGATTAAATCCACAATGGGTATTTAATTCAATAACAAAAATAATAAGAATGCTCTTCGCAGTTACATTATTTCAACACTAAACACCTTTATTTTCTATTCACAGTGGAACTATTAAGTGATACACTTGAAATTTTAAGACATATGAACCTTTATGAATGCTTAAATATATTTGAATAATGATGCGATATATTGTGAGAATGTAAATTTTATGAATGTTTAGATGTTATTGATGATGATGGATATGATGTGATCTACTATGTGAATGTAAATTCTATGAATGATTAAATGTTATTGATGATGAAGGATATGATGCTATATACTGTGTGAATGCAAATCCTATGAAGGTTTAAATGCTATTTGAATGATGTTGGATATGATGCAATCTATTATGTAAATGATAATTCTATGAATGGGTAACATTAATTGAATTATGGGGATATTATAAGATCTATTTCTAACTTGAAAACTTGATGTTAAAATTGTTGGAACGTGGATACTAAATTGAAATTATGGTTGTATGCAATTACATGATGACGATGCATAGATATGTACGAGTTTTTGTCACAGACTAATCTGCTGGTTATTGGGTTATGAAATAGCCAAGGGATAATGGTAATAAAAGTGGATGTCATGACCACTGATCAAGAAACAATATGGTATGAATATTTGTATGTGAAATTATATTGGTTTGAATACATTGCTATGATCTGTGGACCAGTGTAGGATTTCAGGAGGTGAAACTACCCAAAATCGAATAAACGATGACAAAACTCCCAGCAACATGGTGCCATTGTATATTTGATTATAGGGTGTGGACCCTAGTCCTGTTAGGAGAGGTGGAGGCATTTCCCACTGTGTATCCTCTGAAACCCAGAGTCATGGGAGGATGGTGTTATCTCATGCTCCCCTAGACGTGTGATGATGAATGTCAGTTGCCTACTGGGGAAGCTTGGTCAAGATAGTGACACTTCCGCTTATGGGTTCTATTTGGGGTTAGGTCAATATAGTTGACGCTCCAAGATAGTCCAACAGAGGAAGGATAGGAATTAAGATGGAAGTAAGTTAGAGAGGAAGGATGAGTAGAAATAGTTGAGAGTATATGGAGATTAGCCGTATGGTGGAATTTATTATCTTTCCTTCTGAAAAGAAAATGTATATATATGAATATTCATAATTACGTAGCTAAACCACAATTGTCTAAATAAAATTGTTGAGCTAGATTATTGTAATTAAGGAATTTCACAAACATTTCATTGGTTTATTATCTTTTATATAATGAATAGTCTTGTTGAATGGATTGGATGCATACAAAAATTACTATAGAGGTGATAGTTATTGTTATTAGTACATACACGAGACTTGTGTGTACTCGCTACACATGCATTTCTTGCACATGTACACTAGTATGTATGAGTTTTCTTGGCTTACCTACTGATATTGTTGGTTATTGGATATGAATGTGTGAACCCTGTGTCTTTCCCTTGTATCTTAAAATACTTTAACTTCGGGACGAAGTTTCTTGAAGGGTGGGTGTATGTAACAACCCTAGTTAAATAATTAATTGTCATAGTTAAATAATTGTTTAAAGTATATCAAGTTTAATTAATTAATTGTCCTGAATTATTAATTGTTTAATGTATATTAATTAATTAATTAGTTAACTCATTAAATATATGGGTAATGAATTTAAGTTTAATAAATTTTAATTCATTAAAAGAAAACTTAATATATCGAAGGATGGAACCATTGAATGGAGGGATAAGGTGGTTGGCATTGAATGGAGGGATAAGGTGGGTGAGTCTTAAAGGGAGAAGGCGATGAATGGGAAAAGGAGGATATGAAGGGGAAAAACACTCGGGAGAAGGGGACTTTTGGATTTAGGGGGATATAGCATTATTTGGAGATCAGAAGACTATATTGGGACATTTTGGGAAGGGATACTTTTTTCTTGGGAGATTGGAAGATTGTATTGCTGGTTTTGGGTTGGAGAAGTTGGTGGTAGGACTGTTACAAGGGGGCATCGGTTGTTGGGATTTTTGGGCTCGGGGGCCAAGAATCCTTACAGAATCCTAGAGCTAGGGAGCCAGAGAGGCTCTGTCCCTAGGTGGCTGGGTGGTTAGATGGTTTTGGGCAGTGCATCAAGAAGAGCATTAGGCAGAGTTGCATAAAAGTGATAGCATCAGTTAGAGGTATGTATTTTCATTTTCCTGATGTGTTATATAATTTATTATGATCTTCTCATAAAATTTAATGAAGATGAATTGTTATATGTTGACTAAGGAATTGTGAAGATGTAGGATATCATTTCTCTAATTAAATTTATGTATTATAATTAAATTTATATTTTATAAGGCTTTGTAGGAAGAGGCCTTACACTGTATATGTGTGTTAGGTTCCATCTGTAGGGATAGACAAAATTTTCTGTCTGTGAGTTCTTTAATTTTCAGTCCAGGTTCTTAGTGGTTGAATGCAAGGGGTTGCATGACAGAGCATTGAGGACTCTGTGGGCCAGTGCAAAGAGTGCACATCTAAATTATGTGTTGGATTCAGGCGAGAACATGCCAGGAGGGCGCGCCAAAGAAATCATTGAATCAAGGAAGAAGCCTCAAGGTTGTTGAATACCTTGGAGGTGAGGCTGTGCAGAGGAGGGCACAAAGAGAAGACAAAATTACTGAGGATTCTGTAGAGGTCTACGAGGAGGGCATCGAGCGAGTGCATAGAGTGCACAGAAGGAACTCTATTTCGAGTTCAGTGACAAGAGAAGTGTCTAGAAGAAGACACTCACAAAGTTGCTGAATACTCTGTTGGCTCAGCAAGGTGTGCTTGAGCAGGAGGTTTCCAGGAGGGCACCAAATTCCCCTTTGAAGGGAAAGACAAGGGTCAAGTCCCTTAGAGAATTAGAGCAAGAAAAACTCAGAAGGAATAGTGCGTTTGCACACAGAGTTCCAGTAGAGAGAAGCAGAATGAGAAACCCCTCGAGATTTCAAAGTTGACAAAGATCGGGAGAAGACAACATTTCGAGAACGCATGTGAGACCCAAAGCATCAGGGCTCGCAGGAGGAATATCAAAGGTTGAGACCTTCGAAGCGTGGAAATCTTCTAAGGAAAGGAGAACACACAAAATATTAGGAGGAGGAGTAACAAGTATCGTTAGATCAGTTGGAGAGATGAAATCTGGACCGTTGAATCCTCGTCCAGACAACGAAGAACATGCATAGGAGGAATGGATCTAAACCATCAGATCTGAGCACAAAGAACCGATAGCCATCGGATCCAGAAGGATGCGTGGGAGAGATCCACACATACCGGGGAATCGGCTACCGGAAGAGCAAGAGTGAAGACTCTCCCAAACTCGTGAAAGGAGAAATCGCGACAACATTTGGGCTGTTGGATCGAGATAGATTGTGGATTGTCATATCTGCAGAAGCATACTGAACCTTAACGCTTCGTGCATAAAGGAGGATTTCGACATTTCAGTGTTCGAAGGAATAGAGGTTAAACCTCTTTCGAACTCGCGCATCGTGAAATCACGACGTAATCGGGGTCGTTGATCTAGGAGCGGTTTGGACCGTCAAGTCATGGAGTGCCAGGAGTCGTTGATCTAGCGCTTTGAGAATTTCGAGGATTGGAGGATATGAGGTGGAGAGTCTTTCGACTTCGCGAGTTGTGAAGACCCGAAATGCTTTGAGGTTTGGCCCCAAGTCATAGTGGGGGTCATATGATTTGAGGCATAAGGGAGGAGCCAGAGACTCGTTAGCCCATTTTGGGGTTTCGGGGATTGAAGGATTTAGGGGGACTCACAATAGATTCCACGAAACACGAAATAGCGATGCGATCGTGACTGTCGATCGAGGAGATTAGAGGTCCATCAAATCTGGTTCTAAGGAGAGGCCCCACATTGGGTTTCGGGGTTTCGTGGATGTAAAGTGTTGGGTTCACAACACGCCAATACTCCCAAGATCGAGAAATGTGATGCACCCTTTGTGGGTTAGGCCTGTGGTGACACTAGTGGTCACATTGGTGGTCCTGTGAGGAAGAGGTTTGCGCCTAGTGCTTAGTTGCACAGGGAGGGTTTCAAAGAGGACCTGTGGATTTGTTCAAGGGTTCCAACAAGGAACCAAAGGAGCCACTTCGTCTCATCAGAGGAAGAACGATCCTTAGACCAGGAGGTCAGAAGACCCTGCCGAGGCATAGGTAGGGGGTTTGCATCAAAGTGGTATCAAAGCCACTTTCTGTCTATAGACAGTAGGTAAAGGTAGGCAGAGTAAGTAAGGAGAATACTCTGGTACACACCATCAAGTGGTATCAGAGCGAGAATTTTCATCTGTAGATTTCAGGCGGAAGAGAAGTAGCAGAAGACATAGTGTTGATACTCTATAAATATTGTTGCAAGGTGTGCACAAATTGGTAGACAGCCAGGTGGGCTGAGCCAGAAGAACTAGTTGCGTTATTGAGGGAAGAATGGCTATTGAAGGCCAAAGGAGTGGTTGAGGCAAAGACTGCTAGCAGAAAACCAAAGCTGAGATAGACAAAGAGCTCAGCGAGATAAGGGCATTAATGGAGAAGCTTGCACTTAAAATGCAGCAGGATGCAAAGGTGCATTGGGTATATGAATGGTCCATGAAGAAGAAGTTAAAATGGCCCATTCAGAAATTGTTGGCCAAAGGATAGCGACAACTGTTAAAGAGGTTGTTGAGGTATGTTGAAAGCCTCAGAAATGAAGAGGAAGTGGTTCACACTTGTGAGCCAGAAGCTGGAAAAAGCCTCAGTGATGAGGAGAAGAGACCCAAGAAGGATCTCAAAGACTGCCAAGAGGAAAGTGAAGAAATTTCAGATTGCCAGGTGGGAAAGGGAAGCGAGATGAGACTATCTGACAATCCCATGAACTCAGAGGTGAGTTC
Organism: Picea engelmannii; assembly: GCA_009831015.1. Taxonomy (NCBI): domain Eukaryota; kingdom Viridiplantae; phylum Streptophyta; class Pinopsida; order Pinales; family Pinaceae; genus Picea; species Picea engelmannii. Next base: position 21,789 of record ML801300.1, on the reverse strand, counting down.
AAATCAGCAAGGAGGGCTAATGGAGAAGGATCAGAAATGTCTTATGATCATTGGGGGAATTCGGATATTCCTACCAAGCAACCCAGTCGAGGCCATAGCAAGCATTACAGATGTAACAACAAAAGGACAACCAGTAGAGACTGTCAAGAAGGAAATGGATCAATCATCAGAATCTTCCCCAGCAGAACAAGAGCGTGCAGATGAGGTACTCACTCCATGGGAGAAGGAGTTAGAAATGTTGGATGATTGGTTGAACAATCCAGAGCCAGTAGATGACTGCCAGGAGACAGTCATGTAGATTACGAGAGAAGGGCATTCAACAAAATTACTCGAAATTTTCAGCCAGGGAGTTGAACATGAGGTAACTACAGCATTGAAGCCTGCAGTAGAAAATGAAGAAGAATTCTAGTCTGGGGAGCAGCTGGAAGAAGATGGAGCTGAACCAGCGAGAGAAATGGCAGAAGTTAATCTATCATAGGAGGTGACTAAGCAACAGGTCAGTCAAGAGAAGACTGCAGAGATGGAGTCTGCAGCAGAGTAGAAATTCAAGACCACAAGAGAGAAAGAAGGAAACAAGGGGGATCAAGATGATCCACCCATAGATAAAGAGGAGCTACAATAGAACAGAAAGCATGAAAAGAGCCAGCCATTGGAGCAGTTGGAAGAGGTGATTGAGAAGATAAGAAGGCTAATGTTGAGGTTAGCAGAAGAAGCAATTAGCAAGGAGAAACTGAGCAAAAAGGAGCCTTCCATAGCAGCAGGGAAGAAGCAGCAGCAACATCGAAGCAATGGAGCAGATGGACAACTCCAAAAGATAGTTTGGGATCCAGGTGGATTTCAACAGAGCTTGGAAGCTTATGAGCAGGAGCTTATGATTTTTTCGTAGCAGTGGAGTATGATGCAAGAGCATAGCTTCACCCCAGCAACATGCCATCTAGACAACACATCAAAGCGCGCATTCAATGAAGGGAGAGGCTCCATCCCTCTCATTTTCATTATTCAAAATGTAATAACTGTTGTAAGGAAAAAGAGCCACACAGATGCCTTTATGCATGTAGTAGATAGGGTTTCCTTTAATGGTTGACAGGCTAAGATTTAGATCTGATTCGGACTGAATAGCCATTCAATGTAATTCAATGTAATTATGAGAGTAGGCAAGATGGAGGGAAGAGCTCGAGGAGACCCCTTTTGTAAAAGATCTTTGTATCTAGAATTTGAGTTAGTTCTTTGACGAGAGAAGAAGAGAGAGCCAAGAATCTGTTGCAGTTCGAGGCTCTGAAAACATTGTAATTAGGCATTCTGAGATTAATTCAAATAGATAAGTTTTTCCTACACAAGGTTCTTTGTTTGTTTTTATGTGTTTGAATGAATGTCTTTATGTGCATGTTCATTTATGTTGTAGATGTATGTTAGGTTCCATTTGTAGGGATAGACAGAATTTCCTGTCTGTGAGTTCTTTGATTTTCATTCTAGGTTCTTAGTGGTTGAATGCAAGGGGTTGCATGACAGAGCGTTGAGGACTCTGTGGGCCAGTGAAAAGAGTGCACATTTGAGTTATGTGTTGGATTCAAGCGAGAACGTGCCAGGAGGGCGCACCATAGAAATCATTGACTCAAGGAAGAAGCCTCAAGGTTGTTGAATACCTTGGAGGTGAGACTGTGCAAAGGAGGGCATAGAGAGAAGACAAAATTACTGAGGATTCTATAGAGATCTGCCAGGAGGGCATCGAGCGAGTGCATAGAGTGCACAGAAGGAACTCTATTTCGAGTTCAGTGATAAGAGAAGTGTCTAGGAGAAGACACTCACAGAGTTGATGAATACTCTGTTGGCTCAGCAAGGTGTGCTTGAGAAGGAGGTTGCCAGGAGGGCACAAAATTCCCCTTTGAAAGGAAAGACAAGGGTTGAGTCCCTTAGAGAATTAAAGCATGCAAAACTCAGAAGGAATAGTGCCTTTGCGCACAGAGTTCCAACAAAGAGAAGAAGATTAAGAAACCTCTTGAGGTTTCAAAGTTGACAAAGCTCGAGAGAGACAACGTTTCGAGAACGCATGCAAGACCCAAAGCATCAGGCTTGCAAGAGGAATATCGAAGGACGATACCTTTGAAGCATGGAAATATTCTAAGGAAAGGAGAACGCGCAGAAGCTCAGGAGGAGGAGTAACAACTTTCATTATATCAGCTAGAGAGATGAGATATGGACTGTTGAATCCTCGTCCAGACATCGAAGAACGCGCGCAGGAGGAGACAGGTTTGAACCATCAAATCTGAGCGCAAAGGACCGATATCCATTGGATCCAGAAGGATGCATGGGAGAGATCCACACATACCAAGGAATCGGCTACTGGGAGAGTGAGAGTGAAGACTCTCCCAAACTCGCGAAAGGAGAAATCGCGACAGCATCTAGGCTGTTGGATCGAGACAGACTGTGGACCGTCAGATCTGCAGAAGCAGCGCGAACCTTAAAGCTCCGTGCACAAAGGAGGATTTCGACATTCTAGTGTTTGGAGGAACAAAGGTAAAACCTATTTTGAACTCGCGTGTCGCGAAATCACGACGTAATCGTGGTCATTGATCCAGGAGCGATTTGGACCATCGGATCGTGGAGTGCCAGGAGCCATTGATCTGGTGCTTTGAGAATTTTGGGGTTTCGGGGATCAGAGGATCTGAGGTGGAGAGTCTTTCAACTTTGCCATTCACGAAGTCCCGAAACGCTTTGAGGTTTGGCCCCAGGTCATAGCAGGGGTCATATGATTTGAGGTATAAGGGAGGAGCCAGAGACTCGTTAGCCCATTTTGGGGTTTCAGGCTCGAAGGACCCAGGAACACTTGCAATTGGAATTGTGAGGTCGCGAAAGCCGGAGCGCCTTTTGGGTATTAGCCGATGGTCATGGGGTAGTGGTCATATGAGCGGAGACAAGGTAGGAGCTAGTGAGAGCTAGGCTTTATTTCGGGGTTCATCATTTCGAAGGACAAGGAGCCGGGGAGAGCTCGCATACAGGAGTCCCGAAATAGCAAAACACGAAACACATGTTGATTTTAGCCTTGGGTCACAACCTGGGGTCACGAGAGCGAAAGGGGCAGATCGTGAAAGGAGCCAGTGCTGTGTTGGGTGCGTTGATTCAGGAAGAAGAAGAGCGTCAAAAGGAAAGAGGGCATACAGGTTTTTTTTCGAGGCCTACACCAAGGGAGAGAGGAGGACCTATGGATTCGTTTAATAGGGGTTCCAACATGAGCTCGAGAGCTGTTCCAGATCGTGGAGAAGAACGATCCAGTGACCGAGAGGTCGCAGAACCCCGTAGGGGAGGGGGGCTACATCACATGGTCGTAAATGGAGAGTCCAGGCCTAGTATCATACCTCCCAAGAATTTAGTCGAGCCACCTTGAATGTTGCATTTGTCAAAGCCTTTAAATCCAAGCTATGTTCGTAGCACGTCAAGGGTGACTAGATCACTGACAACCTCTCTGGAGACCTCCTTATCCATTGGCGAAAATACTATGTTATCACACACACGTGGTCTGGTGAATATCATATCCTTCGTGAACGAGTCATTGGAGTAGTCTACTAGATATCCTCCATCCTCCAGTGCTTTTTTTGTCACCTTGATGTCCTTCACCTAAACATGTTGTTACCATAATTTTATTTATTTTTTAATCTATGTTGAAAAAAATATATTAAAATATAATTTAATTTTAAAGTTTGTAAAAACAATTAAATTCCTTCCCCTAATTATTATAATATAATATTTAAATACCACCTCTTTTATATAAAACTCCAAACCAATAAAAACAAAACAAACCCATCAAACTCCTCTCCCTATAAGAGAGAATATTGACTCATTTGCTCGTCCAAGTCAAATAGGTGAATCATGTTGCTTGCCATTTCATAAACAAAATACCATGTCACCTTCATAGTACTATATTATTGTGGTATTCCATGGTAGAGGGGCATGGTCATTATATGGCTATTTAGACCAACTGGTATTCGAGGCTGACTCCTTCCAAATGTGCACAACCATACGATGCACTGTTCAACGGACAAGATGAGTTGGAAACCGCAAGATGTGGTCGACCATCATGATAATATTTGTGTGTGGGTCAACACGAACTCTGAAATTCAGAGAAAAAGATCACGTACAGCATAACGATGCTCTCTTGACCATCACTTTTCAGTGGGTGGCCAACCATCAACCTGGTAAGGAGTATCGCTCAAGATAAAAGAAATGGTAGAAAATAAAGTCATTTAACATAAGTAAAGAAATTTCAAAAATATTTTTTAATAATATATTTACTTTTTAAAATTATTATTTTTTAAAATAAATTTTAATAATAAATTTACAACATTTTAATTATTTTTAAAGATAACAAATAATTAAAGTAATAACATGATATTGATTATTATTAAGTAAAATGCATTCTTTTAAGAAGAGGTTTTTAGTCTTTCCGTACCGTACCAGAAAATACCAAATGTGTGTGTCTGCAACCGGATAGTTCCAACCTCGTTCCCCCACAACCTACTGCACTACCGCCTTTATCGTTCCTCTTAAATCTACAACTATAGAGAATGATCCTGAGGAAGTTGTTACTCTCGCTGTCGAGTAAGTTATTGCGGCCTCTACTGAAACAGAGGTCGACTAGCCCAAGGCCGTCAAGAAGGTGAAGGCTCCCAAGGAAAAGAAGCCCCTGCTCATCCTCCATACTTTCAGGTATAATTAGTTAAATGATTTAATTTAGTGTTACATTTATTTGCTTTCAGTATGTGAATCTATTGGAGTGTGGCTTGTTATGGCAGATTTTGTTATATAACTTGTTGATTATGGCTTTTTCAGATGATCAAAAAGGGATCTCTTCCCTGAAGGAGAAGGAAGGTTCAAGTCCCAGAATCATTGCTAAATACATGGAGGAAAAGCATAAGGAGGTTATGCCCCCTAACTACAAGAAGATTCTCCCAGTGCATATCAAGAAGCTCGTTGGATGCTCGGGGTGCATATCAAGAAGCTCGTTTTGGCTGGAAAGCTTACTAAGGTGAAGGCTTCTTTCAAGCTGGTTGAGGGAATCAAGAAGGTCCCTGCAAAGAATCATGTGAGGAAGACTATGAAGCTCGCACTAAAACTGCCTCTAAGCCCAAGACTGCCCCAAATCTGCACTTGGTAGCTCCACTCTGTGAGAGGATGCACCAATATCTAGAATTCAGAGCTTTGTTAGCTACTCCAACCCTCATATGTTTTTGAACGTCTCACGTATAAAGGCATTAATCACCTCCAAAGACATCAACATCTCAAGACTCGACAACTCCTCTAACTTCAAACAATTACTAATGTTCAAATGTTGAAGTTTTGTCAGACGGAATTCTCTCCTTTTTTTCTCAATCCACAACACAAATTCAAATTCAGTACTTTAAGTGTTGTTGGCAATGTCCCAATCTCCACCAGATCTTCACAATAAAGGATTCTGAATTTGGAAAGTTGAAGGTGGTCCAATTTACTGAAGTGAACCAATGAATCACAACGCGCCACTACTAAAATATCTAGATTTTTTATCTCCTTAAAATCTTGGGGTAAGTATCGTATCCCAACATTACATAATCTCAGCTGGGTCATCATTCCTACGGAATTGGGAAAAAACTCCAATTCAGGGAAGTTGTGGAGAAACAATTTCTTCACATTCTTTAAATTCCCAAAAGAATTTGGAAGCATTTACAAATTGTCAGCATCATATAAATAGATGTGTTGCGATCCCATTAAATTTCCGAAAGAATATGACAGCGACATCATTCTACTACAACATATTAATTCTAATTATTTCAAGGAGCACAGATGACAAAATTCTTCTGGTAGAGTTTTGAAGCCTACATTAAGACCATCCATGACAATCTTTTGAAGGTGTTTCAGATGACATATGGACTTTGGAAAGTGTGAAAGGGGAGAGGAGACATTTATCTCTCTCAACTGGAGTGGCACCTGCAATGTTCACTCTTATATAAGAAAGACATTATCTTCTATGAAATGGAATTAAATTAAATGAAGAATATATGTATACCTCAGACTCATGTGGCCACAACATCCTCATTTTGAGGACGGGTTTTTAATAAGGAGGAGGCCAAGAATCCCAAGTACATCAAGTCTGCCAAGTCCCCCGCAAAGGCAAAGCCCGCAGTGAAGGCTCCTCCAGTGAAGAAGGCAAAGAAGGACTGATTTTGTAAATAGTCTGTTGAGAAACAAATGGTGTTCATAAACACAACCCTGCTTCGCAGGAAATGCCAACCCTTCTGACTTTGATCTTTCATGTAGTTATTTTTTCTTCTAGTGGCCCTCCTAGAGCTGGAGGGTTTCCTGTTTTCTTAAACTGACTTGTAATTTAGGGGTAATAACGTAGTTGTAGAAATTGTAGAAAGTCACTTATTGTACAATAGTTTCATTTGGAAGTGATCCCTATTATTGTATAATAGGAAAGCAAGCGGTTTCAAATCAGAGAATCTTTACAGTCGATCTGGCTTGTCATTTACAATCCCTCTCCTCTTTCTGTTCATGGTGGAGCTTTATTTGATATCAATTTTTAAATTTCGTGCAATTTAATTCATGTTTGGAAGTTAATTACAGTTTTTCTTGGTGTGGACGGAGCAACTTTATTTGATATCCGGGCTTGAATTTGTGCGATTTAATTTATGTTAATTAGATATTGAAGTGTAAATTTTGTGCAAGTTAATTTTTTGTTTACGAACCAAAATTTGATTCGATTTGAAAATTTCGACGAATCTATATGTTGTCTATTAGGTTTCCAGTATCTCAGATTTTTCTATCAATGGATCAGAGCTATCAATGGATGCCGGTAGTACAGCCGTTGGAAAATGAATTTATCATTAATTCAATGAATTAATGGTTCACATATCAATTCTCATGCCCTATTCAATATCTCATTTGAGCACTGCATACCTATCAGAATTCGAGGATGTATAGTAAAAAGGTGTAATATCGAAGGACCGGTCAATATTGTTTACTTTCTACAACATTAATTAAAGATAGGTAATTTCCTTTAATGAAAGTCATTTCCATAACACCATGAAAATTATTCAGTGTTTGTAATTTTCTGAAATCAGACATTAAGATTTGCAAGTTATTTTCATAACTTAAAGAAAATTGTCCGTTGTTCTTAATTAACTGAATCCAACGTAAAAACTCACAACAGAAAGCAAAGATTTTAACTCGCAACAGAAAGAAAATATTTTATGTATAGGTAAATAAATCTAGGAAGGATTAGGTTTCTTTCCGAGAGAATTTAGTGTTAAATATCAACAAACCCTTGAGCAATGAGTATCATGTAAAGATCCAAACCATCCATACTATTAAAAGGGCATGAAATTACCCGCTCACATGAACAATCGTTCGGTATTGTAACAACCATGAAGCCATAATACAACATACAACCATTTAACACAAATTGTAGTTAATAATCCTAATATGAAGGGAGACGTCAAATTAGTGTATCATGCAATCTATAAAGAACTGTAATCATTCATATGCAATTTATAAAGAACACTGTATTATATAATCTATAAAGAACTTTAATTAGCATATTAATCATTCATATGCAATTTATAAAGAACACTGTATTATATAATCTATAAAGAACTTTAATTAGTGTATCATTGGAGGTCGATTTTTTAGTTTAATAAGGAACTTTAATTAGTCTTTTATACAATCTATTTGTTAAAAGAATATGTTGGTTTAATTCATTGGAGGTCGATTGTTAGGAAGAGATTGAATGTAGGGAGCCATCAAGACAAACTATTGTGTTGTCGATAGCTCGTAGTTTTTCTATGCAGTATTATGTAGTACTAGAAACAATGAATCCAATATGTCCGTGCTTGAAGTTATCCATAATTAAACCATATCCATTATTTATAATTCAACAGTTCGTATGGGAGTTTTGTATTTATATTATTTATTTGCATGTTTGTATTGGTAGAGAATTTTGGTTGTTATACATTATTGTTTAAGTTTCAATCAGCACAATAAATGCTTTTACTGCTATAATGAAATTACACATATAAATTTAAAGATCCATTTACAAGGTAGTGAGATAATTTAAATTACACATATAAATTTAAAGATCCATTTACAAGGTAGTGAGATAATTTCATGCATTATAAACAAGTTAAAAAGAAATGTTCACGTTGTTTCAAGTGAACGCTTATTCATTTGAGAACACATAAAAATTCAAATGGTTGAAGACTTTTTTTTTTTTTTTCAAATGAATAATCATATTTTTAAACTTTACATAATTTAAAAGTATTATCTAAAATTCAACTTAAACTTACAACTTATGTCATTGTCATGGTGTTACCAAAGTACTTTTAATGTAGACTTGAGTCTTTATTGGTGTAGAGTAGTTGTGTATAACAAAGATGAACATGAAACAATTTGATTAGGGTTAATCATTCATTATAATATTAGATATTAACTCTATATAATATAACAAGGTTGATAGAACATAACTAATATAATGACAAGTTCTAGATATTTTGTATTTTGTTTTAATAAGTGGGATCATTGTAAACCCATGTAAATTATTTATGGATAAAATATAATTTGTTGCATTTTATTTATGTGAAAAAAAACACCATCCTCATCCTAAAACAAATTATATGATATTTCCAATTTTATTTTTTTTCAATGTTCAAATTATATAATGTTTTCAAAATATTTGTTTATTTTCAATGTTTAAACTATATGATGTTTCCAAAATATTTTTTTATTTTCAATGTTTAACAAGCTTAATGCTTTTTCACCTACATTTTTTTAGTCCATGATGATTTAATGAAACAATTATTATGTGTTTCAAAACCTATTTCCAATTACAAGTAGAATTACATTTAGAAAGCTCACATTTATCTGAAACTATGGGGTAGAAATTATTATTTACCCAGTCAAACATTGTGGTCAAGAAACATAATTGTACCCATTGTAGTGATTTAGTAGAAGTATGGGAACAAGAAATATGATAATGATGAGTGATTTAGTAGAAGTATGGGAACAAGAAATATGATAATGATGATGATGATGATTAATGTCCACTGAGAAAGAGTAAGCTGTGAACCTTAGTAATTATGACTTGTGGTCCATGTTGTCTCCAAGCTCACAATACAACTTACTCTTAATGATAATGGGCATGATTAGCTTACTCTACTATTTGAATTGTTGGATTACTGAGAGGGAGGGTGAAGCAGTAATAGATATTTTTAATCCTGTTAGCCACAATATGCAAGTGTTATTTATCTTTATGATCAATATAGCATTATCATCCAATAAGTGCAAAGTAAATAAACCATGAAAAAATGAACAATCATACACATACACAATACACTATAATTTTTACGTGGAAACCCAATGCAGGAGAAAACCACAAAATTATTTTTCTTATTTGTCTTTAAGAATTACATTCATTGGAAGCACCAAATTCCTTTGTTTTCCAGATGCAACTGGAAGGAGGTTCCAACCCCCTATTTTCAGGCTACAACCTGTGGGAAGCTCAAACTCCCCAATTATCTGGCTACAACTAGAAGGAGGATACAACCCCCTATGTTCTTTGGCTACAACTGGAAGGTGGCTACAACTACCTATCCTTTCCCTATCCAACCCCCCTGAAGTATAAGTGCAAAATGTAGAAACTGAATATGTCACTGTCACAAACTGTTCTATCAAATCTGTCACTGAGAAACCTATCACTGTATATGTAATGCCCCAAGGTCGAGCCCCTTCTGAATTGTAGTTTTTTCTTATAGGTTGGTGAGCCAAGTGGTTGTAAGCTGAAAGACTTATGTGTTATTAGGCTGGTGAGCCATATACCAAGGCCATGAGCCTGATATTTTGTTGGTATATGTAATTATTCAGATCATTAATAAAAAAATATAAACATTGTTGCGTGCAGACCCTCCACGAAGAAGAGTTATGGGGGACTAAGCTCCACTAGTTAGGGTAAGGAAAGGGGGGCTAATTATTTGGGTCTAGGGGCTAAGCTAGGGGGCTTACCACTAGAGGAATAATATTTTAGTATTATTTCCTGAAGACTAAGGTGAACATGATATGTTTTTCGGTTTTGATCGGAAAAGCCACAGTGTAGTCAATAGGAAAACACATAGAATATAAAATAAACATGAAAAGAAAACCCTAATCTTTTAAATTACTTGTTACCTATAACCTAACTCTAGAACCTATTATTCCTAATAAAGACTTTAGTACACAACATTAAACTAATTAGGACCCTTTGTTTACCTTATAACAAAAGAAACCCTAATATTAAACCCAAAACAAGCACACCTTAACCTCTTATTATATTAACCTAACCCTAAAATTAAAAATTTAATTTACCTATAAACTAAACCCTAGAACATTAAATAATTAATTATAAATAAGAAACCCTAATCTTTTAAATTACTTGTTACCTATAACCTAACCCTAGAACCTATTATTCCTAATAAAGACTTTAGTACACAACATTAAACTAATTAGAACCCATTATTTACCTTATAACAAAAGAAACCCTAATATTAAATCCAAAACAAGCACACCTTAACCTCTTATTATATTAACCTAACCCTAAAATTAAAAATTAAATTTACATATAAACTAAACCCTAGAACATTAAATAATTAACTATAAATAAGAAACCCTAAAATTATTAATAAACTATCATAACCTTTAAATAAACAAAAATTTAATAAACCCTAGTAATATCTTATAAAATAATTAAATTTATTAAATAATTCTACTTAGCCGACACTAAGAAACTTTCCCACTTCCAGTATTTATACCAGCTCTTCTCTTAAAACCCAGGCTCTTTGTCCTGAAGATGGATCCTAATCTGGATCCGAAATGTCGACAATCTATTGACTACACTGTGGCTTTTCCGATCAAAACCGAAAATCCCACCCACAACAATCTCACTCATCATGATATGTTTTTTATATCCTAAGTTCTTGGAAAAGGGGATGGGTGTAAAAGGGAACACATGCAACTCCATCAAGACAAGTGTCGACTTGGTATCATGCAGTTAAAAGATGAAGCATCAGCTGTGTTGGCGGTTCACGATTCATTCTTTTTCCATCCTTCGTCTGAGTTCATTGGTGGTACTCTGTCTGAACCATTCTTGCCTCCACATTGTCTGACCTCGGCATACCTCTCACACCTCTCAAACCATAAACAAGAAAGTCATCCTGTGTTGTTTCCTGTGAATCCTGGCACAATTGTAATTGCATGAGTCGTGTTGTGACTTAGTGTTAGGTTGTTGCCTTTTCAAGTGTCCATGCCTGTTTTTCCCCTGTTGTTGTTACTATTGTTGTTGTTGTTGTTGTCAACTGTACCCAACTGTAGTTGAGTCGAAGACTGGTTATTAGACCTGTGAGCAGCTCTCCTAGGTGAGAGAGTCTACTAGGAAGTGATTTCTCCTAGAAGGGAGTCCTGTAGCAGCCACAATACTCTTAGACTTCTGGTCTAGCCTATTACTGAAGCCCATGGTAAGGGAGGTGTACTGGTTGATGGACTTGTATTAGTGAAGGTGTATCCTCCTGGGGTGGAGCAAGTGTGTGGGGAATGGGGGTTTGTGTGTTGTGGGCGTAAGAGGCTCCTGGGATAAAAGATCCTTCTTGTTTCTTTGTGTGACTTCCTTGTTGTCCTTGTCTAGCCTAGAATTACCTTGCCCAGTGGAGTTTAGTCCCAGCTCGGGGGTGACCTACTGCTAAGAGTGATGAGCAGTGTGGTCTAAGGCTGGGAGGTTCGTGGAAGGTCTGCACGCGGTTGGTGGATTTACTCCAGATAAAAGATAAGTATCATTATGTGCTTAATTATGTATTCTATGCATGTTGTTGTGATACTGTATTTCTTCATGTATTTTGTTGCATGTATGAATTTCTCTTAATTCTATGTTAATTCTGTATGATAGTAGTAACTCTATGTTAGCAGTGTCAATTTCATTAAAATGAATTTATTTTATATAAGCTGTAAATTTTACATGGTAGCATTACCTGGTCTTGGATGGTCGGGGATGTTACAATATGGTATCAGAGCCCCAGGTTTCAACGTTGAACCTGGATGGGCCGGATATGTGGTCTTTGGACCCAAGGTTTCGAGTGGAAATGGTGTTCGGATGGAATCAATTTCAAACCTTAGAATATTTTTTAGTTCCAACGGGTTACTTGGTCATGTTACGAAGCTCAGGAGGAGTAGCATAGAATAAAACTGTAGCCAGCGTGGTGTTTGACCAGAGAGAGAGAGAGAGAGAGAGAGCTCAACACTTGGGGTGTTGAGAGCCGTAGGATCTGTTAGGGAAAACATACATTACTTTGCGACCGTCAAATCAGGAGAAGGTGCAGGAAGGTTATCCTAGAATCCTTTTGGATTTCGGCAATCGGGAGAAGCAGGGTGCACTGAGGCACAAACCTCCGAAACTCGAAACTCCAAAATCTCAAGAAGATCTACACTGTAGATTTGGGAAAAGGAACTTGACTGTTGGATCAAGCAAAAGAGAAGATTATAATTTTGGGAGTTCGGTTGTCGGGAGAAGTGGGATGTGTTGATGCACAAACTCCCGAAGCCTGAAATCACGAAGTCCCGAAGAGCCGAAGTAGTGGGTCATGTTGACGCCACTTGGATGAACGTGGACACATGAGATGTGTGTCATGTACCAGTGGGTCCCGAAGGAAAATGTAGACATAGTGGGCCCAGATGTCATCACATGGGGTAACATGGACCTTCTTAAATACACCACGTGTCACCACCGTGGTTACTAACAGCTGTGTTGTCGGCCCAGAGGCTAGAAAGGTGAAAAGTTCAGAATTCGGGAGTTGGAGAGGGAAGCGAGTGTGGAAGCTTCTAGGACTGAATTCCCGAACCTCTGAAACCCGAAACTCCAAAGTCCCGAAACTTTGAAGTCCCAGAGGTTTCGATGACATAATTTTCCTTGTGTATGTCCACCGTCGGATGTTAGGTATGGTGGACGGTTGATCTGCCTACCTCGCAAGTTCGGTAATTCAGAACTCCGAGTAACTGATGTGCTATGATTGGAGTTTTTCGAAATCTGAAGTCCCTATTAGAGAACCTTGAGATCTAGCGCTTGGTCACGACCCATGGTCACGTGGATTGGGAAACTGATGGGAAAGGGCTACGGCCTGAGTTTACTACAGAGCCAAGCAGAGCTCGAAAAGTTCATGAAAATTGAACGTTTTCTTGAATCAAATTTCTTTATGAATGTTGTGGGAATCGTTAAGGAATAAAGGCCTAACAAATTACGGTTGTCTTCACATTGTGATGCATAAGTTCAACAAGTTCTAGAACCGAATAGAATTTCCACTAAGTGCAAAATAAAAGGAAGAGGCGTAGATTGCTTCCAGTTCTGAGGATGAAGTAAAAGGAATGGATGTTCGTTTGGGAGTTGAAGGATTGAACTCCAATGGACATGGAGAAGAGATAGATAAGGAAGATCATATGATGAAAATCGTTGAACAATTGCAGGAAGACACCTAGGCTCACTGAGCTGATAATAGAAAGCTCATGAAAGCCAGGGATCAACAAGGAAAATTGAACTTAAAGTTGATGCAGAGTCTAGAAAGAATCGAAAGGAAGTTGGATAAGAAGAGTGACTCAAGAAAAACAAGGAGTCACAAGAATCCTGAGAGGAAAAGAATATCAAGAAGCTTTAGTAGGAATCATCATCATTCCTTGAAACATTCCAATAAGGAGGCACACAGTAGTTCAATCCCATCTCCTATTAGAAAACATAGGAGATCTGGAGTGGATGAACTTCAGGGTGAAATGAACAAGATTAAACCTCCTACTTTTGATGAGGCACACCAGAAATATGAAGATGTCGAGACATGGTTGTTCGGCATGAGGAAATATTTCCAACTATAGAACTATTCTTCTCACGCGGAGGGGAGAATTGCCATTTAACAACTTAAAGGAAAGGCATCTGTATGGTGGTAGCAGCTTGTGCAAATACAACAAGTCAGAGAGAAGAATGTTACTTGGAGAGAGTTCAAGAGACATTTTGAAAAGAAGTACTTAACTAAGAGATACTATGACAGGAAGATGAAAGAGTTATTTGAACTCAAGTTGGGAAGAATGACCATTGATGAATATAAACGAATATTTTTGGAATTTCTAAAGTATGTTCCCTTCATCAGGGACGAGACTGTCAAAATTCAAAGGTATCTGAGTGGACTGCCATCTTCCATCAGTGATAAGATCCAGTATGATGACCCAAAGACCATGGAGGAAACTTTAAGGAGAGAAAAATTCTTTTATGATAAGCAAAAAGAAAAGCCTACTTTCCAAAAATCTTGGGAAGACAAAAAGAAGTTTAAAAGGGAGCAGAGGAAAAAGGGAAACAAACCACCATTTTTCAGGAACATTCCTCAAGGACAACCATCTTGTAGAGAGCCCAGGAAGGCCGAAGTAGGTGGACAAATGCCGAGACAACTACCTGTGGAATGTTGGGGCTATAAAGGATATCATAGATACAAAGATTGCCCCCACAAAAATGACAAAGTGAGAGTTGTCCACAATGTGCAGTAGGTAGAAACAGTGGAGGACATGGGCAATAGAGTACCAAGGATCTACATAGCCCTGGACAACAAGCAAGCAAAATATCAGTCACACATGATTTAAGTAGAAGGTATGATCAACAACCATGCCTTTACTATTTAAATTGATTCAGGGGCTAGCCATAGTTATATAGATCCTGGAGTGGTGGAAAGTTTGCAATTGTCGAGAAGAAAACATGAAAAGTCTTCGTTAGTGCAGTTGGCTATAGGAACCAAGAGAAAAGTCA
>ML801299.1:225262-272255 GCA_009831015.1 Picea engelmannii | reverse complement strand
TTTGTTAGGCCAGGGAGCCTAAGTGTTGAAGGCCAGGAGCCTGTTGATGTACTAGTATGTATGCAGGTCAATTAATAAAATATAAATACCGCCAGTGCAGACCGACCACGATGAATGAGTGATGGGGGACTGAGCGTCCACAGGTTGGGCAAGGGATCAAGGGGCTGGAAGGTGGGAAAGGGGCTGAGTAAGGAGCCTAGGGGCTAAGCCTAGTGGGCTTAGGCCTGGAATAATATTTTAATATTATTTCCTAAAAATCCATGTGCACATTCTTTTACCCTAAGTCCTTTTGGAAGGACCCGTGAGTTCCCAAGTGATGGGAGGAAAACGTACGGATGGAACGCATGCAGTTCCCAGGGTGACAAGTGTCAACCCTGGTGCATGCAAATATAAGCCTTAAGCTGAACCATGGGTGGGGCTCTCCTCGATTCACAAGCATCATACTAGTGATCAACAAAACATCATATTAAGAGATGAAACATATAAACTTTAAAGAATTATAATCAAGTTACAAACAAACCTTAGAATCATTCAAATAGAGCTCCATAACCAAAATGATCCTCCATAATTGATGACAAAAGGATAGGGGAGAACACTTTAGAAAGGGAATCGCTCAAAGACATTCTTTTGAGAATGCATTGAGGACAAAGATTTTTGAAGGGAGAGGAAATACTATGAATACAAAATAACATAACATAGGATTTATGGTATAATTTAAATAATATGTAATCATTAAAGTTACAATTTGTAAAGATACAATTATACGTGAAGGTCTCCATAGGCATATAAATTTCATACACCCTCATTCATGTAATTATAAAATCATCACTGTATATATTTTACATAATTCCAATATGAAATATTTTTATTATAAATTTTATTTATAACACCCTCAACATGACAATTTCCCCTAAAACACTTTAACTCCTAAATAATATGACCCCAAACAAATGTAGCCCCATAGCTACAATGATTCAACTCAAACCCACTAATCCCCACCACACTTTTAGACATGTATCCATTATTATCTTGGCTATGCTACATTCCCATACATATTGTCCCCTTTAACTCATTGCATAATATACCCCTTAACCCCTATGAACCTTGAAATGGAAATCACTATGAAAATGCTTTAACCTTTGACAAGTCTGACTTCATACACACATTTACCCATAACTTCAATGACCCCAAAACCTACTAACCTACTTTACACACACTTATACCCTTGACCATTGTGCCCCAATTGGACACACTACGACCCTAAACCCAATTAACACTCTAACCCTTTACACAAGTATATACTCCCTAACCATTATAAATCCCAACATGACCTTAAAAAACTATAACCATTGACCAATGGGACTTCAAACACACATTTCCCCATAGATGCAATGACCCCAAATCCACAAACACCATACCCACACTTAGAGTTCCCCTACCCATTATGGTCTCAGACACAACATGTCCCCAGACACAATGAACCCTCTAAAATGTTTCACATTATACCCCCAACAACTAATAAAACCTAACATGATAATTGCCTCAAAAGACACCTCCTCTAAACAATACCACCCTAGAAACACATTGCTCCATAACTGAAATAACCCCTAGTAAACCCACTATCCCCTTACACTTGATTATAACTCGAACCATTATTATCCCTAACACTACAACTCCATAGATATTAGCCCCTCTAATCCTTTATGAATTAAATCTCTTAACCTGTATGATCCATGACAGTACAATCACCCCTCAAACTACTTTAACCCCTCACTAATAGGACCCAAGACACACAATGCCCCATAACCAAAATAACCCACAAAACCCCATAGAAAAACTTACATCCCTACCCACTATTAGCTTGGACACATTATATAACCATACACACTAACCTATATAATCCCCTACACATTATACTTCCTAACCCTTATGATGCTCGATGTGACAAATCCATCCTAAAACAATTTAACCTCTAAATAATACCAACCCGGACATGCATCTCTCCATAACCACAATTACCTTAAAACCCACTAAACCCCCCTTTACACACACTTAGAAAAAACATTTACCCCTCATCAATATCAACCCATACACACATTTTCCAAAAACTGTAATGACACTCAAACCTAGTAGCCCTCTACATGAACTTAGACCCCTATCTATATGGATCTGACCACATTATGTCCCCACTAACATATTAGCACCTATAACCCCTTACACATTATACCTGCTACCCCCTATGAACCCTGACATAAAAATCGGCCCCTAAATCAATTTAACCACTAAGTAATATCACCCTAGACACACATTTCCCCTTAACTATAATCACCCTCGAACACGCTAACCACCCTGCACACACTTATAAACCTAATCATTATTTTTCTATATGTTCATATCTTGATAAACACTAACCCCTCTAACCCCTTACATAGTATACTACCCAAACCCTATGACCATTGATGTGATAATACCCCTTAGAAAACTTTCATGGTCACAAACATGGCCCCAAACATGCTTTTCTCGATGGTGACATTGATCATCAAACCTAATAACCCCCCTACATACACTTATAATCCTACCCACTATTATCCCATACATAATACATCCTAGGATGAGAAACTGGTGTGCTGATGAAAGGTAAATGTTTGACACCATAGCGATGATGGTTGTATGATTGTAGAAACAATTGATAATTGGTATGTTGCACTCATGAAAACATTAAGAATAATGCAATGAAGTGCATAAATATATGCTAGTAAATATCTGAAAAACATTTATTGACTAAAATGCTATGATACATGTCCCCGAGGTGTAGGACAGTCGGTGACGGAGTGTGTTGTTAAGCCACTCCGTGATGTTAAAGTCATCGGTTTGAAACCTGCGGGGACAAAAAATCCAACCATGTTAAGGGTTGGTGTGGCTCAGGCCGGGTGCGATCCCCGGGTGATTTTGACGGCTTAGATGCCCCTGAGTCGCGGTTTCTCAAGCCACAGGTTGATCGCGTAGCCAACAAGTCCCGCACAAATTAACAAACAAAAAAAAAAAAAAACGCTATGATACATGCATTTTTATTTTACCTAACAACTAATATATATTTATGATGGATGACATCTGTAGAAAGGAATTCGAGTTGTTTGGAAAGACAATTTCCAATGATGGAAAGCCTCAAGCAAAGGATAACTATGAGAAGGTTATTGTTAAAATATTGTTGAAGGGACTTTAAAAGTCCCCACAAAGCACCATTGATGAGGTAATATCCGGGAGGGTGCTAGCAGCCAGAGCAGGTATAAGAATTTTCAAACCTATGTGGCATGAGGTATGAAGGGAATTGGTAGGAATCCCTTCTAAAACAATTTCATTATCCTAATGATATGAAAACAATTTTGGGTGGTTGGTGTATGCCATTGCTACCCAAGAAGGGTAAGATTCAGGAAGGAGGAATCTAAACAATAAAGAGAGGAAGTCTATGCCGGTCAAGAATGAGTTATAATCCTTGCAAGAAAATGCATGAGTAAAGAGTACCATGGGTACAATGACCAATTTAGGGATCACCTGAGAAATCCTTGGCAAGGCAAGATGGATCACCTGAGGAATTGTATAGTAGAGAAGGGGATGCTTGATCTTGGTCCTAGAGGGTGAGTGACCGCAAGGAAGAAGGGCCTTGACAATTCTCCTACACTATTGATTGGGATCATGCAAACAATGGGTATGTCTAGGAAAAATAGTGAGCTAAGAAAACAATAAATTTGTGTGGATAAGAATACACGAACTACACAGATGAGTATTGTGCTAAGTTATGAAATTTTCCTTCTGAATTTTTCACAACAATAAAATGTTTTCACATGAAATTGTGGTTAATATGCTTGCCGTCCAAGATTATTGAAGGCAGGTGACAAAGGACAAGAGTCTGAAAAGACTTGACCCAGGAAGAGAATCAATATTTCTAAAGCAGTTGAATGACAAAGGCATGACAGGTGTTATTGAGAAAGAACATCGAGGACGGTGTTCCTTTTAAGGGAAAGGGGATTGTAACACCCCTGTTTCGCCCAGCTTGTAATTAATCGTTGATTATTATTACCATGCTAAGGAAATTGAACGATGTAAATGTATTATTTTTTAGATTTCCAATAACTGATTGAGGGGGTGAAGCCTTGAAGTACTGGCCATGATATCACTAGAGGAAAGAATGGGAAAACTATAAGAGCGGGTTCATTATGTCAAATGACCCCGAATTTCCCCTTGTTGGGAATGATAAACCCCCTCTGGATCCCAAGGGGAAGAATATGTTAATGAAGGAAGGACTAGTGGTTGAATACTAAACCACCCCCATGAATGGAAGCATGGTCTGACTAAAGAATGTCATCTCGAAGTACCGCAAGGTCTGGCAGACCAGGATGACCCAAGTTTCCTTCTGACAGAAGGAATAGGATAGGTTGAGAACCATCCTGGGAAAATGATATATATATAAAAGAGAGAAAAAGAGAAGGAAGAGGAAGAGGAGAGACACTAGACAAGAATGCATTCATAGAGGGGAATGCACGACCTGGATATGAAGAAGGAAAGAGAAAGGTCGCGAGTTTGATGTTGAGGAAGCATCTGATAAACCTTCCAGGTTGTTGTGACAAAAAGAGGATCTCTGAGAAATGGCATAAGTTCCCTAGTAATATCATGGCTTGGCACGGGGGTGGCTAGAGTGCTAAGAGTGAATTCCTCTGAGCCTATGGTTGTATGGAAAGGCGCACACCCACATTCAGTTAGTTGGATGAAACCTGTAATAGATAAGTATTCTCATATCCTGTGTAATCGAACTGTAACTGTAAATTAAAGTTGGATATCGTATGAATGTTTCAAGTATGTGCATGTTTTCTTGACGATTAGACTGTGTCCCTTTATCTTTGCCTGATCATGTATTTAAGCAAGTAAGGAACTAAATGGTTTGTACATGTAAATTCTCTAGCTCTGTAGTGGCTCAATTTTAAGCAAATGAATTGTGAGTTCGTCAACCTTGGGCATAGTTTCCCGTATGCATGTCAACACTCCCAGTTTTTTTGAGTCTCATGGGAGAAGGAGTCTTTTAAGCTTAGGAGAAAGAGCGCAAAGCACCTAAGCCTTTCATAACTAAAGAATCTCAGGAAGGATAGTGAGATTTAAGTATTGAAAGGGAAGATCCTTTCATTTGGAAGACGAGCGGATGAGATCCATTAAGGAGGATCCAAGGTCTATCACGATCGTTGGATTTGGAGAAGGAGCGCAGGTGTTAACTCCTCGACTCCTTCAGTCTTTGAGAGTTCGGAGATTTTGGTATTCGTCATAAGGGAGATGGATCCTCTGAAGTCTCGAAGCCCAAAATTAATCTGCGTTGTAGATCTAAGGATGCCCGAAAATTATTCCAGCCATTGGATCTACGATATAGTCAGCCCGGCGTTGACCGCTTTGGGAGGACCGGGGTGTTGTGACGTCAAAACCCCCGAAGTTTGGAGTAGCGAAGCAATGTTGACCCTAGATCTATGGATCCTTTGAGACCCCTCTCAACCATTCAATCGAGGGAATGTGTGTGTCACATCGAGATCACGTAGGGATCCATGTGTCGAGTGATGGCATTGCCATGGGTGGAGGACACGTGGTAGGAGATTCCAGGGTCTGGAGGTTTGACACTCCGGAGGAATTTGGACGAGAGTCTTCAAAGTGTGAAGACTCTTGAAGTCGCAACCAGCAGATTAAATCCCATCCGTCGATATACAGGGGACGTGTGGCACTAGATCCTTTAGTCCAGAGACTTGGCACTCCGGGGGACTCGAGATGTCGTCAGATGATAATCTTTGAAGACCAGCTTTATGAAGAAATGAGAACCATAGATATATGGATCTACATGGACAGATCTCGACCGTGAGATCTAAAGGACGTTAGAAGATTGTTTGTCTAGGGTTGACGTGGCTCACTAACATCATCCAGGGTGACGTGGACCTGCAACTAAGGTGCCACGTGTCATCGGGATATGGGGTTTTGCAGACCCCTTATGCCTATTAGTGTGTGACATATGTCACCCCCTGATGAAGACACGTGTTACCCCTAGACCTTGCAACGTGTCAGCCTCTGGTTTGTGCCCGCCTAGCCAGCATGGTTGTTGATGCGACCAGGACTCTGGGAGTCCGGGACATCGAGAGTTCAAAATATTTGGGGTGTAGTATCATAGAGGGGCGTTCAAAATAGAACATCGAACGCCAAACGTCGACATTCAACGTATAACGTTGAATCTCGAACATCAGCGTTCAACGTAGAACGTCGAGTGTCGATAACTAAATGGTCGAGGCCACGTGGAGACATTTTGGGACTCCGGGAGGTCTCATGTGTAGACAACAAAGGGGCGCTCAACGCTGAATGTTGAATTATCCTTAGGTGCATGCCTTAACCAAGAGGAACATCCATCGTCAGATTTAATGGGGAATTGATCTCCACCATAGATACAGGAGAGTTGGGAGTTCTGGGGCATTGCGGAAATCTAGATGATATGTATAGGTGGATGTTACGTGGCCCTTGACTAATAATGTATGAATATCTTCAGGAGGAAAAAACTTGTGAACCAGAACACAGATTTTAGTGTGGTGGCGACCACTAGAAAGCTCGTGGTGAGTAGTCGCCAATGGAGATCCTGAATTAGGATTTGAGATAGTTAGGAAAAACAAAATTATGATGTCCCACCCCTTAAAGGAGTATTTAGGGGTCAAGTGTGTTACAAAAGGCTAGGATGTCAAGCTAGAAGGGTGCAACATAATTCCCAAATCAAGCAATAGAATAGGGATTCAAGCCTACAACATCACCAAATTTGCCAAACATGCCAAATGTTCCATCAAAATGTGACATCATGCCTCTGAAGAGGGACGTTTGGCCATAGGGGGTGACATCATCCTCTCCTCGTGGTTCCAAGCATTGTTCAAGTGCTAAATTCACCTTTCCAAGTGCAACGTTCATCATCCAAGGTCTCCAATGAGTAGGGTGCTACATCCAACCAATGTAATTTCAAGCCCCTATGAAGGCCCAAGTGGCTTAGCTCCTCTATGAATATTTCTCACCAGGAAAGGTCCTGCAAAGACAAGCAAATATGCCCTCCAAGGGTCCACAAGTCACATGTATCATGCCAATTAAGCTACATTTAATAAAATAACCACCCAAACATGTGCATTAAATCCCCCCTTTTAAAACTAAACAAAATTATCAAAGACCTTACAAACTTTTCCAAATTTAGGTATGGGAGGGTTGTCATGGTTCCTTATTGGGTAGGCCAATCCCCAAGTCAAGGAGTCTTTCCCAAGAAGACCCTCTCTAAGTCATGGAGTGAATATGAGGTGGATGGGGGTAGGACTTTTGGGCATGGGATTCCTGACATATCAAGGGCTCATATTGTCTCATTTATGGGTGCCTTTGTGAAGGTTGTGTTGCATCCCTTTCGTTTGCAATGGAACATTTTTCCAAGCACTTTATTTTAATTTCATTTTTATGGTCTAAACATTGAGTGTTATGTGAAAATAAATAAAAGGAGCACTGCAATTCCACTTGAATTTAAAAGGCAGTGAGTGCCATATGCACTGGAAATTAAAATACATCGCAATGTATTCCCCCATCAAGCAGGACAATTTTATTCATTTTTCTTTTAAAGGTCCTCATTTTTATGGCGAAGTGTTTCATTTCTCTCAAGACATAAGGGTGAGCATGTATAAGGATCATTTATTGTTTTTTACTTTTTTCATCTACAACACCTCTGGGCCTTGAGCCCCTTCTTCCCATGAAGTGAGGTGCAAGCCCTTGTAGGGATCAATGAACCCAAAAACCCAAAATATGAGGAAACAGAGGAGAAGAGGTGTGGAAAGTGGCAAGTATGAGTGGTAATGGTATGAAAACCCTTCAAGGAGACCCCCCAGTAGCAACCCTTTCCCCTAGGGTGACCCACTTACTAGGAAACCATAACAACCATCAAGGTGAAATAAGGAAAAAGGTATAATTTCTAAGCAAACGGTCTATAATCAAGAAAGGACCCTTTGCAACATGCTCAAATGCTTCAATTATTAAAATTACACTTACCATGAGACCGGACGTGTTACCTCATGAAGCAAGACATGTTGTCCTTTCTGGGCTAGGCTGGTGTGGCAGGCGTTTCTATGTTGTTGACGATGAATGGTGACGTGTGGTGGAGAGGAGGTGCTTTGTCTGCTTAATGTGGGATCAATTGGTCATCTAGATATTGGCACTTCATGTCTTCTACCTACGAGCCTCAAGACACCATCTCCTTAGTTACCCCTAGGATGGGGGGTAACACACACTATATCCTCTAACCCCCATGACCCTTGACATTACAATCACTCCCTTAAAATATTTAACTACAAAGTAGTATGACCCTAGATACACACTACATTTAAGGACCTTTTTTTACTTGAAATCAATGCCACACATCAATTTCATGTCAAACCATTACTTGACTTAGTGTCAACTAAGTATTGGGTATATAGCGTTGAACATTTACAATACAAATGTTAGCTAATTGTTTCCTTAGCAATATCATGCACACTTCTTTTTTCATTAAGAGTATCTAAAAGACATATAACAAACATCTCTTCGACGTCATAATGTCGAATTAGCATGAGTCTCTACACTTTTTTAAAATGTAGTAACAATTGAAATTAGTTACCTAACGTTCAAGTGGCGTGGCGTTGATGAAGACGTCAGTTAATTGATGCCCCTAACATGGAATTAAAATTGCAATGTTGAAATATTATCAAGTGCTACATTTTATTTTAAGTATAGTATCCTTAGACGTTGGTGAACCAATGTCACAACAATGTGGCATCGATGTAGAAATGATTCTTAAGCATAGTTGAGATAATTTTGGTATTTTCCATGTGGGATGTGCCACATTAACAAAGTATGACATGTAACATGCCATGTGATGGGCACAACTTCATAATGGCACCTACCACGTGGCATGTTACACGTCAAAATGTGATGACATAGCACAGTACATGTTAGCATTTTGTTGGCATGGCACCTATTACCTCGCAGCCACATACTGTGTTTAGAGATGTTGGATAAGTGGCATCACATCGACATTAGGGTTGTACCTTTTATGTTGGTTCAACATGGTTGCAATACTGTCGAAAATAATTCAACATCTTCCCATACTGAGAATGTTGAGCTAACAATGAAAAACCAATGTACAAAGTTGTTTTACCAAAAAAAATTGAAACCATGATCTCATTCTTCCAAATTTTGCTCCATTCGATCCTCCAAATGACTTGGAATCCCCAAACTTCATCCACTACATGTGACCTCCTCCTCTTTGCTATAATCAAAGAGGCAGATCTATTGCAAGATTAATTTGTTGATAAGATTGATTTCTTTGAACATGAACATGCAAAAAATACAACAAGTCTGATATGTATTGGACATGCATAAATGAAATTATTTTACTAGGTAATAAAGCAAGGTGTCAAAATGAAGTTGAATATAGTTGAGTTGGAAGGACTTGGGAGAGGAGCAACAATAACCATGAACTTGAATACATTGATTGACATATAATGGTTAAGAACATATGTTTCCTCCTTGGAAGTCACGGGTTCAAATCTAGAGGGAGTAGAGTATGTACACCTCCCTAGACTTAGGGATTCTCATACACCAATTTGGTGTTTGTCTTGGTCGTGACCCTAAATTTAAATCATATTATATATCTAATAATGTGGCAAGCATATCTAAGATTTCTAAAAGGAATATGAATGAGTTCAAGGTGAGGACCTTTTCCAAAATAATATGCCTTTGGAGCATATACTCTAGTTATTTCTTAGTGAACAAATGTCAAAGGTAAAGGTACAATATAAATGGAAACTTACACGAATTCCTTTTACCAATGAACATACTCCCATGAAGTCAAAGTTTAACCAGCACTAAAAGGCATATTGCCATGTCATCTTGTATTGTATAATGGACAATTGATACATGAAAATAAAGAAGAAGCATTCCAAACATTAGACTATGAAACTACCCATAAGGTCATGGAATTTACAAAATATTAGACTGTGAAACTACCCATAAGGCCATGGAATTTAAAAACATGGTGTAGATATTATACATAAACTTCTTCTATATCACAGAGAATTGTTATGCTTCTCATTCACATGGATCACAAAACTTTCTACCATACACCAAATCTAAAACATGTATTGTTCATATACCAATGGATCAATAATAATATCATATAAACTAGCCACTTGTATCCATTTTACCACAAATTGCCATTATGAAACACACATTATTAAATATATTAATTTGAGTCAACATTACTTTTCAAAAAAAAACTTCTTTGATCCATTTACCTATTTATCTACACAACACTTACTTTACTTATATGTATCCTTATGATCTCTTCGCAATGTCTCAAAAAGTTTATTAACATTTGGTGACTCCAAGGGTAGTGTAAAATTCATGGCATGTCATTTGAGGGTGCTACATGGTAAGGGTATATGTCCTTGGATTCTTCTTATTTCTTCCTTCCAATATTTTGTAGAGTCACGGAACTTTCATCATTATGACCTAAAATTTGATGGAAGTTACAAAATTTGGAAAGACAATGAAGAGAAATATTCTTATGATTTCAATTGATTAATCTCTTCTCCAAAGTATTGTAATACTTTGGTTTTGATCCTAGTTAGTATATATTTTATCAAGGTATGTAAATAAATAATGATATGGTTATTTGGAAATTGTTTTATCTATCTAGGCTAAGCTTGTGAATTTGTGATACACCATAATGTCTTTAAGTGTGGATTATTATTAAGACATGATTCCTTTAGCTATTAAGACATGATTCCTTTAGCTATTGGAGTTTGCTCAACTTGAATAATCTCCCATCCTTATTATATTTCATCCTTTTCCTTATAAAAAAAAAAGATAATTTTTTCATGATTCCATCATTTATGTTTTCACAATTATAATTGTATTTTACATTTGTTATCCTTATGCCAAAATTATGTCCATATTCCCTATGTTGTGTTGTTTGACGCCATAGAGTAACCTATAATCTAATTATGCCAAGCTATGGGAGTTCCCAACTTACCAAAATTGCCAATGGCTTGTCTTGACTATTATAACTTCAAGGAATGAACCACTATATAATAACCTTATATCCATTTCACTATTTTGGTAACCTCCATGCCTAATCAATTGGGTAAATGAAGGATATTTGTAGCATCCCCATTCGACAATCCCAACCAAAGGACGGGTAGCTATGATTACAAGATTTCAAATCCCCCCCAAATGGTCTAAATGCCCAATATAATAGCAATTTAAGCCTCCTATGAGGAAACATAATTCAATAAAATGCATGTGCATGTGTGAAAATTAAAATGCAGTGGAAATCACAAGCACATTCACAATAAACATGCAATGTGCATGATTTTTATAGAGAACATAAATTTTACATATTCATAGACAATGATAAGGCACTTATATTTTAACCAAA
This sequence comes from Picea engelmannii, assembly GCA_009831015.1. Taxonomy (NCBI): domain Eukaryota; kingdom Viridiplantae; phylum Streptophyta; class Pinopsida; order Pinales; family Pinaceae; genus Picea; species Picea engelmannii. The sequence continues at coordinate 260,752 of ML801299.1, read as the reverse complement.
GAAGGTCTATGGAACTGGTTTTGTAAGAACGGTTTTCCACCCAATTGTAGGTACTTGTTATACACACAACCCCCAAGCCAATCTATGAGGCCACTAGGGTGAACAAAACAAATATAGGCTTCTCTCTCTCAATCGCGTTAAGCCCTTACATCTAGGGGTAACTAGAGGAGAATTTTCTCCCATGATTTGTACCACAAACAATGGTCCTACAAACGAGACCCATAGTTCTCCTCAAATAGTTGAGCATTGGTGCTTCCCACTTTTTCTCATCTCACTCTCATTTGATGATTATGGTGCTTGACATACATGAGGTACCTTGTTTCATTCCTTCATATTATATGTTAATTCCTTATGTATTTGTCATGAAACTAGCCACCATTGGTTGAGTCGGATAATGAACCATGATGCTCTAAATTTGTGCCTTTTGTCTTATTTCACATTGGTGGTCATTGTCATCTCCTAGATAAGTGTTGTCACTCTTGGGTAGAGTTTTATTATTTGGGGGATTTGAGAGGGGTGGCATATCCATATCCCAATCCATACATGACATTCTCCATCTTTCCCTCTATTGTCCCACTCATGGGTTGGTTGTTTTATGTCACACATATAGATTCATGCTTCATAATCTCATGAGAAGAAGGAGCTAGAAATCTCAAGGTTGATGCAACTAGATAATTAAAAAAGGAAAAGCAAAAGAAAAGAAAAGTAGAAACGTAAAGAAATAAACCATGAGAAATTCCCCCTCGCTATGGCGCCATCACTCCAAGTCCTATGCAATGAATGCATATCTAAAGAGGACTAAATAAAGGTCAAAACCCAAAAGAGGTTATATGTAAAAATAAAAAAGGCAAATAAGGGGTGGAAAGACACGGTGTCGATAAAAGGGAAACTCAATGCATAAGTGCTCCCCCATTCCAAAGGCACTCATGTGGATGAATATCTTACATAACCTCACATGACTATGCAATATAACTCATAAAGTGATCTGGATTATGTTGAGAATGAAATGAGATGCAAATGAAGATATAGTAGAGAACACGGAAATGCAATGAAACCCAACTTCTATTAATGAATAACAGAATATTGTAGAACACAAACTGGATAGAACGGTGGTATCTTATCTCTTAAGAGAATGAGATGATGACTACACTCATTCACAATAAGCATTACATCACACTCCATTACATGCTTAAAGGACCTCCTTCACCTCCATTGTATATGAGAGAGTGAGAGGGGAATAATTCCCATGATGCATGTGGGATAAACTGGTCTAAGTTTACAAAATGCCATAGGCATGTACAACACTAGGAATTTCTGGGTAGTCACCCATCCCAGTACTACTCTAGCCCAAGTGTTCTTAACTACAGAGTTCTAATGGGATACAGTGCATTAACACTATAGGCATGTACATAAGACCACTAGAAAATCATTACATAATGGTTGTAATTAACAAATGGAGATGACATAAATTACATTCCCCGTCAAAAGGGTGAATATCATGGTTTATTAAAACCACGGGCTCAAAAATGTTAATTCAATGGAAAAGGTGGATGGCACCGAGATCCACTTGGATCAGTCCTCCCCCCTTAAGAAGCAGTGATCCCCATTGCATCAAGTTCCCTCGTGAGATGGGAAAAATTTTGTTGAATCTGAACTTTGGTGAGTCGCTTCTCTTGCTAAATTATTTGTCTTGTTTGTACTTGGAATTAGAATGTGGAAGGATGTCATGAACATGTTCTTGGAGGTGTTGGATCTGTACAACAAATATCGCTACATGATCTACCTTGGTTTGAGTGTGGGAGGACTATGTCAATGAAGATGCAGCAAGAAGAGATATATCAATGGGTGATAAGGGTTGGAACCCTAAGAACACTTGAAAAGGGTCATGACCAATAGATCTATGTTGAACATATGGAGGACTCTCATTCTCTAGAAGGGATCATCTATATATTGGACCATTGGGTAAGGGAGAACCAAGCACAAATTCAATGGAATGTGGGACGTGGTAGTTCAAAGGAACCCCTGTAGGTGAAGAACAAATACCTTCATGCTCCTCTACAATCTTATTGAACTACTTATGCTGGATCGAAAGGTCTTGGGTGGAGGTTGTAGTGGTTGCAATGACCTTTTGTTCACCTTCTGACCGGATCGTGAAGAGGGTGAAATTTGTGGTCTGAGAGATTAATTTGTGTTGACATTATGGTATTTGTTGGAGGTATTGACCTCCATGTATAACCTTTGAAAAGGTTAGAATATTCTGGGAAGCAAGAGAAACCTAAAACATTGGATAATAACCCTAGAAGACAAATCGTCTCAAGAGAATATTTAATATTGAGTTATTAGACTCCAGAAAGAGAATTTGGCCCAGTCAAGTGAGATAAAGCAGTATAAATAGAGGGCTCTAGAGCTCATTTATCACACACACACTCACAATTGCATAAGGAATAGTGGTGTACAAATTTGGAGAGGGAGTGCAGTTGTAGTTGTTGCAACTGGCATCTTGGTTATGGTTTGGACTTTCTTTTGGTTATGGTTTGGACTTTATGCTTGGTTTCTGGTTATTCTTGCTTGACGCGCTACCCTTGGAGAAAGGTGCGCTAGCCTTGGTTGGCTATTGGTATGCTACCGGAATTATTTTATCTGTCAAGGTTAAGGTGCTCGGGGGTGGCCTTTGTGCCTATGTTTGGGTGACAATATTGCTATATTGTCTATGGAAAAATGAGAAAATCCCTTTATTTCTAACAGGTTATGGGCCCACACTATATTTAGACAGTCTAACAACTATAAGATATATTGGGAAGTTATTTTTTAAGCTCGTTATGGCATCAATTACAGTTGCAACTAGGTTTTCTAATTATGCAACTGCAAAAAAACCTAACCCTTATGTTCGGGCACTTATGGTGAATAATTTGACCTAATTCCTTGACATCCTAGTGCACCCTAGCCTAGCACACCTCTTGGTACTCTCAACTAGCATAAACATCAAGTTTGAATCTTTGGTCAAATTCAAATTCAAAGTTTGACTGGTCAAAGTCAAAGGTTGACTTTTGCTCAAATTGATTTTGTGGTCAAAGTTGAAATTTTAGAGTTCCTAGCTTGTTCTAATCATTGAATCTTCTGATTGAGTTTCTCATCTCTTCTTGTCAATATGGTATCTAGTTTCACATTGGAAGACAAGTTGGATGATGCTACAAGGTTTCAAAGGTATACACTTGTATATGCTATCTAAGTTATATCATCTAGCAAAACATGAGTGTGTTTGTAGGGAAAGTACCAGAGATATTGTCCAAGCTGTAATCTTGGATTCAATGCATTCAGAAGAACAAGTGCACCCTCCATAGCAGTGCAATGAATACTTGATTTCATATGAATATTATTGATATAGATGCTTATTATAGTTTTTCTCAAGTTGAACTAACATCTCCTCTATATAGATATTCGTGTCTGTTCTTGTTGCTCTTCTTTCGGGCAGGTACCCTTGTGAAATATGTTTGATGAACAATCCTTGTGGAAGTTGTCATAGAAGAAGTTTATAAGGATGACACAACTACCAGATGAGAAACAATCAGAACAATTAGAAACAAACTTAAAGAGACTCAGAGGAGCCAGACTCAAAGGAAGTTAGAAATCAAAAGGAAACCAAAACATGCTTGTGACACTTTATAGAAAGCAAAGAGAGATGTAGCAGATGAAAGCATGGACTCTCTCATATGGAGGGAGATGATCATAGAATTCCAAAAGAAGAGCATGCATATTGCTCATTCAGGAATGAAGTTGGGATTATGAGGAAGCTAATCCCCAACTATATGATCCATTGAAGAATTTGTGAATACCATGAAGTATCTTTCCATGTTCTTCATTGGAAGTAGCAGCCATGATAAGAAGCATGTATTCAGTTTGACTCTAGAAGAAGTCTTCTTTAAAAAGAATCCTTGAATATCCTTGGTTGTCCATCTACATTTATGTTCCTATGGTGGAAGGTTGGAGCCTTCAGGAAAGAAGGGCATGTAATCTGTAGAATATTCCATGGACTCCAACATTGAAGATAAAAATAAGGAAGAACATGAATATTCCAAGAAAGAAAGAAAATTTAGAACAACCAATTGAACCAGTTTGAACCCACTAAAAGTAGTCAAGCAGAAGGAATGGAAGGAAGTTGTGATGAAGAACAATGTATGTGAGAAATTGTGAAAAATACTTAAGCATTGATAGATACTAGGCGAGACTTAGGGCTAGAGGATTCTCCTAGTAGAAGGGAGAAGACTACGATGACAACTTGTTTTAGTAACCAGATATACCTCTACTTGGGCCATTATATCTTTTGCAGTATCCATGGGTTGGAGTTTGCATCAGATGAATGTAAATATTGTTCTTCTCAAATAGAGTAATTGAAGAAAAAGCATATGTAGAGAAACCTCAAGGTTTTTAGGTATACCAGAAAGAAACACTTGTATGTAGATGGAAGAAGACCTTCTATGGATTCAAGCAAACTTGGTGCAGAGCCTCTCATGTACAACAAAAGCATTGTGAAAAATTCCTATGACAAAGGAAGTATATTGAAATGGTTCTTCAGAAGTCTGGGATGATGGATTGCAAATCCATGGAAAACTCCCATGATGATAGATCTGAAGAAGTTGAGAGACTCTAATCCAGTAGACCCATCTCTGTATCGGCAAATTTATTGGCTCGTTAATGTATTTGGAGAATACTCAGTCAGATATTTGTTTTGTGGGACGTTTAATTTATGGTATAAAGTTGCATGGATGTATCAATTCAGATTGGGCAGGGAGTGCAGATGACAAAAGAAGTGCTACTTGGATATGTTTCAGTTTGAGCTTTTTCATAATGTCATGGGCCAGCAGGAAACAGAAGTATGTTGCACTCAGCACTGCAGAAGTAGAGTATATAGCAGTTTTTTATACTTGTATAGCAGTAGTGTAGCTCCGTAAGTTGGTTTCTGAACTGACTGATAAGGTGTTGAATTCAACCATGATATATTATGATGATCAGAGATATGTAAATATTTCAGAGAACTCGATGTTCCATTGAGATCAAGCACTATATTATGCGTGATAAATACCATAGGGGAGAATTGGTTCTCCAATATATCTCCACAGATGAGTAGATAGCAGATATTTTGGTGAATCCTTTGTCCAAGATGAAAAGATTTCGTAATTAAGGGACAAGCAGGGCCTCGTGGATATGACTTCCTTCTTGAAAAAGGAAGAGACGACTCCTAGATTGGGAGGGAGCACTGATATTTTATTGATTTATGAACAGTCATTTTTCCAGTTCAAAAAATAGTCTAGGTTGGGCAGTTCCTTTCCAATCCAGAAAGTGGTTCGAGATTTCTGACGAACAGGCATTTTCCAATTCATAAAATAGTCCAGATCGGATAGTCATTTTCATAATGAAAATGGTTTGATATATTGATGATGTACCATAGACAGTGATTCCATTTGTGGCCAATGTGGGGGAATGGTCTAGGATAGTCATTCTTCTTGGAAGTCACTCTGAGTAGTGGTCAAGTAGAATGGTTCACCTCGTCGGGCAGTCATTCTTTCGAAGTTCACAATTGTGAGCAGTTTTGAAGAATTGTCCATTTTGGAGGTTGGTACAGGACAGTCATTTCCATAAGAAATAGTCTGGACAGCCATTCCCTAGGGAAAACTCATTCTCTCCAAGTTTCACTATGTTTGTTGGCGCATAATTGATTAGGCAAGGGTCCTTCTCAGGTTACCAACAAAAGGTACCATGTAGTCTAGAGCGCTGGCATTTTCATCTCCTTCGAAGAGAAGAAGTCCCACTCGAAGCACGGCTAAGACAAAAGGATAGGGAAGGGAAAGGAGACTACTTAGGTGGGTTCACATAACCTTCAATATTCACCATGATCTTGCACAAGACATCTAACTACAGAATAGGTCTGAGCTCATACACACGGGAATTGAAGCTACTTGAGTTGCGAAAAGAATTCATAAACAGACACATCATATGGAACTTATGAAGCGTAAAGAAGTATTGTAAAGATACACCGCATAAACATGAACATGGAATGACGCAACATATTTCAAAATTTTGGATCCTTATTTATATATTATCTTCAGATATTTATTAGATACAACCTCAGAGATACAAAGTAATGCTCTGTTACAGACTTCTGGCTCTGGACCCATGTCACGGAGCTCTATTTTCCTAAAGTTGTATACATGTTACATTTACAGACTCAAACCCAACCTATCAGGAATAGATAACCATAAGAAGAACAGCAATCCGAACATATCAACAATGGGAGAACCCTTTTACAATCATCAGAACCCATATATATAATATAAGTAAGGTCTTTTGGCTTTGAGCTCGCATGCTTTTTTGTTCTGTTGCAACTGTTTTTTCCTTGTTGGCGTTGCGTTGTCCTTTTCACAATCGATTTATGTTACTTCTCCTTGTTCTGTTGTCCAGTTTCTTTTGTATCTTGTGCAACTCGTACTCGACCAAAACTGGGATTGTAGTCCTTCTTGTGCATCTTGTCATCCAAAAATGAAGGGCCCAACAGGCTTTGACTAAAAACCTTGACTTGCCCTCGAGTCAAGTACTCGACTCTTTCGTAGCTTCTAGGAGAAACTGTTGTTTTCCCTTGTCCTCCTTTTCCTCTTTCCTTTTCTCTTATGATTGTGCTTTCACTTTCTATGTCTCTTTAAACAAAGGGCCCAACTCTGGGACCAACTCTAAGGCCCACTTCCTCACTTCCTGAAAGCTCCCAACTTTATCCTGCCATTTCCTAGCAAGGAGTGAGGCCTCGGTGGTGAACATGTCGCGTCGCAAGACTGCACACGTCGACTTTATTAACTGAATTTACAGAAATTGTAGAAAAACTCAAATCTAACTACTATACATGCTCCTTCGGACTAGAGAAAAACTCCTTTAGCTCAGTTCTGAGACATATAGGGTTTTATTTGAGAGCCATTCACCCATCCTGGCCGCAGCATACCATCCACTTGCGCAATTCTGACTGCTCTAGAAGGTTGGATCTCCGCAACTATAAATGGTCCCAACCAATGCATGCACAACTTGCCTAGATGCTTCTGGTACCGAATGTCATAGAGAAGGACCTTGTCTCCTTACGCAAATACTTTAGTATTAATGTGTCTTTCATGCCAAGATTTTTGCCTTGCTTTCTCATCTGACTGATGGAAGTCTGCTAGAAACCCGATCTCTTCAATTTCTTGTAACTCCATTAGTCTTTGTGCAAATGATTATTCCTCCAACATGTGTGTTATCTGTGCAATGTACAAACTTGGAGTAATGAATTCTACAGGAACCATAGCCTCTTTCACGTAAACTATCTGAATGGCGTGTACTTATGGAGTTTCTTTGTGTTTGTCCTGTAAGCCCATAGTATTGTTGGAACTTTGTCATCCCAATCTTCCATGTTTTCACAATAGACCTTCGTTAACCCTCTTTCCATAATCGTGTTAAACGCTTCTATTGTTCCATTGTCTTTCCGGTGGTAGGGACTGCTCTTATGATGTTGGATCGGGAACTCCGTTGTAAGCTTTGCTATCGTACTACTAATAAAATGAGCTCCCTGATCACTGGTCAGACTCCTAGGACATCCAAATCGAGTGATAATATTTTCAAAAATGAACCTAGCAGCAGTATCGGTCGAGAAATCATGAACAACTACTGCCTCATCCCAACATGTAAGGTAGTCAGTTGCAGTAATAATGTACCTATACCTTGAATGTTGTGGAGTTGATCGGCCCAATGAGGTCAACCACCCACTTCTCAAATGCTTGTAAAGCTTGAACTGGTTGAAGTGGTAATTCATCTCATCGTGATGGCTTACCCACTCTTTGACACACATCGCATGATCTAGCATATACCTTTGCATCCTTGAAGAGTGTGGCCCACCATAGTCCAGCTTGGAGGACTTTATGTGTGATGGCCTTTCCTCCCACATGACCTCCCGCAACTCCACTATGGCACTCCCACAGTATTTCCTTTCTTTCATGGTCCAAGACACATCTCCTGAGGATACTATCTAGTCCCAATTTATACAATTTCCCTACAATTAACTGATAGTTCGTTGCTCTAACCACCATATGGTGTTTCTGGGTTGTAGAATATGTTTTCGGGCAGGCTCTTGTACTTAAGAAGACTGTTATGTCTTCCAGGTACTCTGGTATGGCCTCAACCTGGAACAGATATTCATCTAGGAGATGATCATCAAATGCTCCGCCACTTTCCCCTGACTCTAACATAGATAGGTGATCAGGCCCTATGTTACATATTCTAGGCTTAATGATCACTTCAAAAGAAAATTCCTGAAATAGTAACAACCATCTACAAATTCTCCCTTCCAACATAGGTTTGTTAACTAGTTATTTCAATGCAGAATGATTAGTAAAGAACTTAAAATGAGAACCTAACAAATAGTTTATAAACTTCTGCAAAGCATAAATCATAGCTAAACCCTCCCTTTCTGTCATTGTGTAGTTGCACTCAACTTGAGACAACTTCCTGCTCGCAAAATAGATAGGATGATCCATGGCTCCATCTCTTGGTTGCGCTAAGACAACTCCCAAGGCAATACCTGAAGCATCTACGTGAACGGGAAATTCGTTTTCCCAATTGGGGAATATCATAATAGGTTTTGTGATGATCTTATCATTTAGGGTCTCGAACTCTTTATCACATTCTAGGGTCCATTGGAACATTTTGGCCTTCTTTAATAGATTTTCCAGAGGTGCAGTGATTTTTGCATATATTCTGATGAACTTGCGATAGTACCTTGTGTGCCCCAGCATGGAGTGCAACTGCTTAGCACTCGTAGGTAGCGGCATGTTCAACATAACCGCAACTTTGGCTGGTTCAACCAGTACTCCCTCTCAGGATACTATGTGGCCCAACAAATTTTCATGTGGTACATAGAAGATACACTTTCTGAGATTCAACGATATCTACAATTCCCAACATCTATCAAACATCAAACGTAATAGAACTACATGTTCCTTGAAAAGACTGTATATCGTCCAATCATCCATATAAACTTCTATAAACTTGTGAATAAATTCTCGGAAATCTTCTATTACAATCCTGGAGAAAACTGTAGGGGCGTTCTTTAAGCCGAATGGCATCACATTGTAGGGAAATGACCCCCATTTTGTTATGAATGTAGTATTCCTTTTGTCCTCTTCAGCAATCCTTACTTGTTGGTACCCTGAAAATCCATCTGTAAATGAGTACAATTCTTTCCCCGTAACCTGTTCTGGCACCTCATCAGTAAAAGGTGTTGGAAAAGGGTCATGCACATAGGTAGAGTTAAGGCTTCTATAGTCTACATAGACCCTGATATCCTTTGTGCCTTTCTTGCTCTGGATGACTATTGGGCTGACCCATTCTGTCTCTTCTACTACAAAAATAAGTACAGCTTCCAACATCTTGTCTATTTCCTTCTTAACCTTCTCTTTCACTCTGGGGTTAAGGCGGTATGGTCTATGCCTCACAGGCTTTGATCCTGGTTTTAATTAAATTTTCATTTATCCCATAACTCCTTTGATCCCTTTTAAATATGAAAAGGTCTTTGGGAACAAATCATCGTATTCCCGCAACAAACATTGTATTTCTTGACTAGTCTACTCATTCCAGTAATTGTTAAGGTTTAAGTTATTATTAGGTTTCTTTTCAATTTACTAGATAACCATAGCATATATAGGATCACTGAGAAATACACAATCACAAGAGACACATCATTTATCCTAGGAAACCCTCATGGGGGAGAAAACCTAGAAAAAACTTCCTTAATATAGATAGCATACACAATGCCAAGAGAATAAACCAAACAATACAGAAAGTCCTCTCCCAAGTAGTGCACCTCTCTCTCTCTCTTCTTCTCCAACTGCAACTCCAAACTTGCACTCTGATGATCAAGTGAGTGAGTGAACAAATGAGGTGTTGGACTCACTTATTTATACAATATGGCAGGTGTTGAACTGAGGTGTCTTTTCACTGGTCGGACCGACTTCTCATTCTGGGTGGTTATAACCACATTAATTTAATCTAGGGGCTAACTTCTCATTTTGCCTATTACAATTAGGGTTTGACCAATCCGCAAAATGGGATTTGGTCATTTACAATGCTCGACATGATCAATCCACAAAAGGGGATTGATCTAATGAATAATACATCAATAATAAATAGAATACTCTTTGCAGTTACAATATTTCAACACTCCCCCTTAACAAGAAGGGTATTCTACAACATCATCAGGTGAGAGAGAGAGGGAAACATCATCAACAGCATCTTGGAACACTGACTAGCGTATCTATAAATCATCGAAAGTTTTTCTCATCGTCATCATTCATAGCATGGAGCTAGAGTAGCATCATCATCTTCTTTAGCATGAGGCTAAAGTAATATCATCATCTTATTTAGCATGAGGCTAAAGTAATATCATCAATATCTTTAGCATGAGGCTAAAGTAACATCATCATCTTCAACATTAAAGCTGAAATAACATCATCATCATCATCTTCAGCAAGAAGCTGAAGTGGCATCATCAACATCATCTTCAGCAAGAAGTTGAAGTGGCATCATCAACATCTGCATCAACATGGATTAGTATAACACTAATACATCATTATCAATAACAGCAACAGCACAGCACAAAGGCTGGAGCATCATCAACATCAGCACTAGGTTGAGAGTCTTTAGCATGAAGCTGGCATCACAGCACGAGGTCGGCACATCATCACAGCATGAGCCTGGCACATCATCACAGTATGAGGTTGGCACATCATCACAGCATGAGGCTAGCATGGCATCAGCACGAGGTTGGCATCACAACACTAGGCTGACACATCAACACAGGACGAGGTTGGAATATCATCAGCATGAAGTTGGCATCACATCAATTAAGCTGGCACATCTACACAAAACGAGGTTGGAATATCATCAGCACGAGGCTGGCATAACAGCACTAGGCAAGCACATCAACACAGCACGAGGCTAGAATATCATCAACATGAAGTTGGCATCATAGAAATTAAGCTGGCACATCTACACAACACGAGGCTAGAATATCATCAGCATGAGGCTGGCATCACAGCAATTAAGTTGGCACATCATCACAGAAATTAAGCTAGCACATCATCACAGCAATTAAGCTGGCACATCATCATAAAAATTAAGTTGGCACATCACAATAATATCAGCACGAAGCTGGAAATATTCAGCACTAGGCTGGCATCACAACACTATTCCCCCTTTCGAGGGTGGTCCTTTCAGACTACACCAAGATTTTCTCGAGAGTACTCAAACTTTACATGAGATAGAGGCTTGGTCAACACATCAGCAACATGTTCATCTGTGCTAACATACTGGAGCTTTATGGCTCCTCTCTGCACCATATCACAGATGAAGTGATATCGGATCTCTATGTGCTTCGACTCATCATGGAACACATGGTTCTCCATAATCTTTATACAACTTGGTTATCACATAGAATCACGGTGGCTTCCATCTCCAAATCAAATAGATCTGTCAACAACATCTGAAGCCATATGGATTCACAACTGGCGGAACATGAAGCAATGTATTATGCTTCTGTCATGCTGAGAGAAATACTTGATTTCTTCCTACTCTTCCATGAAGTCATGGCTGACCTCAGACTGAAACAACATCCTGAAGTGCTCTTTCTATCAGAAACACTTCCAACTCTATCTGAATCGGTGTAACCACTCAGTCTGAAGTCATGATCTCTAGTATAATATAGACCAAAATCCAACGTACCATTAAGGTATCTCATCATATGTTTTGCAGGAAAAATGTGAAAACGTTTGGGTTCTACCAAATATTGACTCAAGGAAAAACATATATCTAGCCTGGTATTCATCAGACACATCACTGAACCAATAATCTGTCTGTACAGAGTAGCATCAACCAATTCTGACGAGGTATCTACCAGGAGCTCCAACTTCATTTCCATGGGTGTGTACATGGATTTAGATTTCAACATGTCAAACCTCTTCATTTTAACTGCATACTTCCCTTGGTTAAGGAAGATCTTCTCTGTACTCTGTCAAACTTCAATACCTAAGAGAAAATGCATTTAAGTCTTCCATCAAGCTCTGTAGCGAGCTTCTTCTGCAATCTGTGATGAGATTTTCTTCATCTTGTCAAGAATACATCATCTACATATAGTAGTAACATTACTGGCTCATCATTCATAACCTTAAGATAAAGGTTAGAATCAACTCTACTCTTGGTAAAGCCCAAGCTCATCAGTAAACTGTCAATTCTTCCATACCAAGATCTAGGAGCTTGCTTCAACACATACAGAGCTTCCTTCAACTGGCAGACATGAGTCTTTCTATCTTCAATTTTCAAATCAATTTTTCTCACTACATTGTACCAATCCGGTACACTTGCTCAGCTACAACTCAATATGCACAATCATGTGTTAGCTCTATGTGCTCTCTGCAAAGCACTATCTGTCTCATTGATTGAGAGTATGTCCTCTCCCCTTTCTTCAATTGTTCCTTCAGGAACTAGGAATTTTCACCTACACCTGCTCTAAGGCTGAGAATGGTTGCTCCATTCTCACTATGACTGCTGAAATCTGGGAGTAATTCCTCTACTCCATCATGGCAACAACTTCATCTGAAACTTGAGAGTGGCTCAATAATCGATACTGAAGATAGCTCTTCTTCTTTCATGGAGGTAACGCTATCTTTTACCATAATCATGTTTCCATGACCCAACTAATGTACTACACCAAATGCCACTCAATTTTAAATATGGAGATTGCTCCCCCTGCATCTCATACTGTATAATCATGGTTGTTCTTTTTGTCTTCATAATTACTGGAACTATTTCTTCACTAAGTGTCTTGTCGTAGTCTTCTCCCTTTTGTTGGGAGAATCCTCTGGACACACATCAGGCTTTGTACTTTTGCAACATTTTTGATCTGTATAGATCAATATTGGAAGTTAATACTGACTTCTCTTCTAGTCTCATGGAAGAATCTGTATCCTAGTCTTTCTGACTGGCTTCCTTCTTTGTCACTGAAACAAGGGAATATTCCAAGAGATTTCATATCTTCCAGGAGTTTATGAAGTTACGATCTAGTCTTCTCAAGGAATATGTCTCCTAGTCCTAGGAGATGTCTCTTCATCTGATCTTTTCTAAGATCGGGCTTACTCTCGATTTCTTCTAAGTCTTCAAGGACTTCATCATCTCTTACAGGGTATAATTGGCATTGAATACCAAGTCTAAGTATGAAACACTGAGTCAAGCTTCAAACTAGTTATGCTTCCTGTCAAGGTGGCTTCATTAACCTTTGAATAATTCTATTGTGAGATCTTGATCTAATGTTTAGTCATCTTTGGAGCCTTCTTCTCCTTACAATTAATCTTCATATGAGATACTCTGAATCTCAAAAGATAGCTTCTTCTTCATCTTCTTTGGTACATGAGTGTATATGGTCATGTACATAGTCTGCTTAATGTCTCATATAATATGTTTCCTTCAAAAACCTTCACTATAGCTTCCTCAAGGTTATCACCTATGAACTAAAACAAGGTCAACAAAACAACAAGCAAGAATAATACCCTTTTGATAATAGTTATTAAAACAATAGCATGAATAATCATCATGGTAGCTCCTTTAGAGCTATCACTTGTGACCTGTCTGAAGCAAAGATCAAAAGTAAGAAATACAATACGAAATGAGGTCAACACTCTTCTAGTGTTGTGATCAAACATTCCTCCATGGTAACCTAGGATCAACACAAGAAGTTTCTCCTATAGGAGATGTTAGTTGTATCTGCTACATTAAGTATTTATATCAATGTGCTCACATGCTACCAAGGATAATACTTTTCAAAGATTGCTACCTCAACTATAGTGTTTACTTGTAAAGGGGCATTTATCAACTTTTTCATGTGTAACTTTGAATCTTATCAGCTTAATTACTCAAACCTGGAACCTCGAGTCTTGTCCTCAAGAATGAGTGTGTGTTGCTTTTCTTCCAAGTCTCCTTCACTCAAGATGACAAGTGCTTTCTTAAACCTGTCTTTTGTACTAGGACAATATGTTATCTTGACAGAAGGTTGGGTTAGAGAATAAACTCTATGATCTCAACCTTAATCCATCTATTACCTTGACTTTAATTTTGACCAAAGGTTAGAATGATGGTCATAGCTTCAACATGCAACACTAATCAAAATAATGTCATAACAAATAGATGCATATCAGAATAATCAAACCTGGGTTGCATTATTCCTTTGAATGTGTTGGTCTTGAGATCCTTATATATCTATGGCAAGAGATCCCTTCTCCTACAAATACCCTTTAAGTCTTAATCGTTTAAGCATGTGTGAGTACATACCTCTGACGACATTTGCAGGTAGTGGCACCATTTGGTAGCAGCAGTAATGATCACCAACTCTTAAAAAATTCAAGGGTGATTGTAACTGGTACTACAGCTGATACTTCAACTAATACTGCAACTGTAATTGATTCTAAGAATGTAACTGTAACTCCAACTTAGGGTTTTATGAGGAAACCCTAATTTTTCAAACTTCAAATTTTGAAATTTTGATCCAGGGGATAGATGTGTTGAGTTGAGGCAAGTAAGCTGGTGCAGTCAGATTTCAAAAAATCCAACTTTTACCCCTTCAAACTTGATCAACGGATTTCTGGACTGGTGCTTCTAGTTTTCTGGTACTTCTGGTTTTCTGGTACTTCTGGTACTCTGGTTTTCTGGTACTTCTGGTACTTTGTGAAAACTAGGGTTTCACTTTCCGGGAGATATACCCACTGAAAAGGTGCACTAAAGGTGCCAAATAATTCCTTGGGTTAGGGCACACTTTTCTAGATGGTTTTGACCCTGAAAATATTCTTCAATAAAAATCCTTAATTTTCATGTACAGCAACAGTGACGGTTTTCTTCTTCTTGTGAAAGATGCTCTCTTCAGCTTAGATGTGATACCATGTTAAGGTTTAAGATATTATTAGGTTTCTTTTCAATTTACTAGATAACCATAGCATAGATAGGATCACTGATAAATACACAATCACAGGAGACACATCATTTATCCTGGGAAACCCTCATGGGGGAGAAAACCCAGCAAAAACTTCCTTAATATAGATAGCCAATACAATGCCAAGAGAATAAACCAAACAATACAAAAAGGCCTTTCCCAAGTAGTGTGCCTCTCTCTCTCTCTCTTGTTCTCCAACTACAGCTCCAAACTTGTGCTCTGATGATCAAGTGAGTGAGTGAAAAAATGAGGCACTGGCCTCTCTTATTTATACAATCTGGCAGGTGTTGAACTGAGGTATCTTTTCACTGGTCGGGTTGACTTCTCATTCTGGGTGGTTATAACCACCTTAATTTAATCTGAGGACTGACTTCTCATTATGCCTATTACAATTAGGGTTTGACCAATCCGCAAAAGGGGATTTGGTCATTTATAATGCTCGACATGATCAATCCATAAAAGGGGATTGATATAATGAATAATACATCAATAATAAATAGAATACTCTTTGCAGTTACAATATTTCAACAGTAATCTCCCACCATAGCTATCTTAGGTTGCTCTGTGTTCCCTATATTGACTTTGCACAACTTCAATGGGTGATTATAAGAACTATCGGTCTGACTGGGTATGATGTTCTTGATTTCTATGTTCCCTTCTATCTCTTTAATGGCTAAGTTTCTCAATTCTTCTAAATCATATGGGCTTTATGAATCCCTCTCAATGTTATAGCATTCTATAGGCTTCTTGTCTAAGGTTAAGTGAAGATTAGTCTGAAGTTCTCATCTATGCTTTGCACATACCACTAGGTTTGATTTTTTATTACTATTGTTTGTAAAAAGAAATTCTTTAATTCTTTGCAGGATTCCTTCAAGCTTAGGGTACTTACTTGTAAACGAGAAGTCCTTGCAAAAGTGATCTTCCAACGTTTGCCAGTCACTTGTTTGTCTTATGGTTTCTTCATGCATGAACCAAGCTTTCGGGATTGGCCCTAGTGAGTGGGGAAATACTTGAATCCAGAAGCCAAATGGTATTTCCACAGCCTGCCACTGTGTCACGCATTGTTTAATATGTGCTTTAGGATCAAATTTTTTGTTGAATAGTTGCACAACCTGGAAATCCACCTGCATATTTGATTCCAGTTTCTCTTTATCTTGAAATCTATATTTGATAGCTTGTTTCACATTGTTCCAATTTTTTAGTAAGGCTTTGTGATTGGCCCACCATCTGGCAGGGGTGTCCTGGAGGGTTAAATCTAGTACTGAGATCCTTTGAACCTCCCCTACCTTTTCTTCTGTGCTGAGTAGAAAATTGTCAAGTCCTGAGGTGCCATTATATACTGGGTGTTCTCTGACTGCGGTTCCAACCCATCTAGTTGCCCTGACAGTTGCGCATCTCCTTGAGAATATTTCGTATGAGCCTTGCTGCCAACTGTCAAATGCCAGTTCTAAATCTTCTTCTGTTGATTGTATACTCCTCCAACTGACTAATCCATCAGCAGTAGGATTTATGTAATCTTCTCTTGCTCCTGTTGTTATAGTGTACAACTGATCCAAGTCTTCTCCCTCCATATCGTCGTCTGTTGGCTCTTTATATATGGGGCCTACATATGGATCCAAGGGTTGAACTACCTTGATTCCATCTACCTCAAATGTCATGGTGTATTTCTTTAGGTCAATCGCGGCATATTTTTCACATGCCCAATCAATACCAAGTAGGGAAGGATAAGGGTCCTTATCACCCATGATTTCAATCACCTCAAAGTTAGCTACAATCTTCACTCCCGCAACATCTATTTCCACATTCTCCAATATTCCTATTGGGAAAATACAATATTGGTTGGCCATTCTTAGCTGGATTGGGGAATATGTCAACTGGGGTTTTCTTAAGGCTTCCCAAGTCTTTTTAGGAAGAATGTTCACATCAGATCCTTGATCCAACATAACATCCTTAATCTCAAACTCGTCTAGCTGAGCTACTAGTCTGAACTCTCTTCCAATTCGTACTTTCCTTCTCTGCACTCTCTAAGTACTCTTCTCAGGAAGATTGGTCCTTATTCCTGCTTCTGTGGGTTCTTCATTCCCTAAAACTAGGTATAGCACATTGCGCAACTTTTTGTTAATTGGTCATTCCCGAGAATATCAGAAAATAACTTAAACCAAAGGTCGACTACATTTTGTGGTTGCTCCGGTTGTCTCATCGTGACTAAAGGGTTTCTGGGTGTAGGGGGTGAAGCAGGGACTTGCGCACTCTTAGGTTAAACAATAGGCTGAGGGGGTTTCTCTTGCATCTCAGGGATAGGGATATTATGAAATAATTCTATGGCATTTTTAAAGAACAACTTATGTTTCAGAGGGTCATACCTATCTTCTTTAGGTGTTGCTTTCTGGATCTAAAGTAAATTATCAACATCAGCTCATGTATTTTCTCCTCCTCAAATGATGATATTGAGGTTGGGAAATTCTCCTTTAATAACTCTCTTGATTTCTGAACTGATGAGGTTAGTTCCTCATTGACGTACCCGATCTTCCCATTTTGTAATTAATTTTGGGCAGTCTTCAATTCTGTGCCCATTGGTTCTGCAATGAGAGCACCATGGTCACCTCGGATGAGGACAATCTCTATTCATATGGCCTTGTTCATCACAGTTGTAACATCTGCTTGGTCCTCTTCCCCTAGTTCCTCCTTCTCTGAAATATCCTCCGGCTCCACCTCCTCGACCTCTTCCTGGTCCCTGAGGGTTTTCATTTACCCTGAATGTTGTTCGGTCCAACCTGTTTTCAAGTGCATCCAACACTCTACATTTATTGGTAGTATGTGTGGTAGATGCGCAAAACTCACAGTGTACAGTATTTGGTACCGTTGAATATTTATGAATAATGGAACATTGTCTCAGCCCATGCCCATGGATTCAAAAAATATCGCAATACTCAATTGTTGGTGCTACTTGGCTACCCGAAAAAGCATGGTATGGGGTGGGGTTATGGAATGGTAAATTTGCAGATACTTGTGCAACTCCTCTCGTGGGTCCTGGTGAGGGTCCCATCAGATTCTGAGGTGGTACCATTCCCCTCATTTGTGGACATTCGTTCACAAGATGAATATTTTACCAGAGATACTTGGATATTTTTCCTCAATGGTATAGCAATTTCAGGGTCTGAATCATTTTATAAAAAAATTTATTGTGAAAATGGTGAGATGAACTATAAATAGCATACCTTAGAAAGCATCATCAAAAGAATTTATCCTTCCTTGAATTTCGGCCTTCTTTTCTTCACCTTCCCTCATAAATTCAGCTTATATATCCTTTGGTTACCTCATACACCTATAGGTATTCAATATTCTCAAGTGTGATCTTAAATGAGAGAGCCTTGCCTCTTATTTATACTCTCCAAGCAACTTCCTTGAAAACATCTTCTAGGTCATTTTGCCCACTTTCCTTATTTTAGGGTTAGCCCACTTCTAATTTATCCATTAAATTTATTATTGAAATAATTTATTTTGTATTCACTTTGAATTATAATACACTCATCACTTCACTTTATTATTTACCTTTTAAAATCTCTTAAACCACTTTGACTACTTTGACCTTTTGGGGCTTCTAGATGACATATGAGGGTCCTCCAACTTCGTAAGGCCATAACTCTCAAACCGTGAGGAGTTATTTGACATTCCACATACCAACAGAAATGGAATGACATGTACTATCCATATAGAATAGTATTACTTGAAAATATATCAAAACTCATACCGTTATCCATCAAACAAATTTGGGTCCATTACACAGACCTAGGTTCTCCAATTTCTCATGGCCATAACTCTTTAACCGTGAGGAGTTATGTGACAGTCCACATACCACTGGAAATGGAATGACAAGCACTATCCATATAGGATATTTTCACTAACAAATTCACTGACCTTCATCTCATTATTCCACAAATAAGCATGGGTTCTCTAACCATACTTCTAGGATAACTCAATCCGTAAAGCATCTTCCCGTAAGGGATTTCACCATAAGGGGAACACTTTGGAGTTCATCCATGTGTACTTATTATCAACCATGACAACACAATAATGAGTCATCTTTACATCAAACAAAACTTGGATCCATTATCCAAACCTTTTTGCTACCGAACTTTCTTCAAGGGTTGACATCAATGACAACTAACCTTAATCAACAATCTCCCCCTTTGGAATTGATGGCAACACTCTGATGCAATACTGAAATAATATCACTCATGCTCCCCCTGGAACCATGCCTCTGTCTCGTGCTCCCCCTGGATCCATGCCTCTGTCCTCTGCATATGATAAATCTCTCCCCCTTTGTCATCAATGTCAAAGGTATCTTTCCATCTGGGGTTTCTCCCCCTGACTGAACTGTCCTCTTATGGTGCTTCATCGTGTAAATCTAAGACATATAAGATCAACACTAAAAAATCATTCATTTTGGAGTAGAAATAACTCCAAGTCTCTAGTGAATATATTCAAAGGCTTCCCGTGGAAGTGGTTTTGTAAAGATCTCTGCCACTTGTTCTTTTGTGCCCACATACTTAACTCTGATGTTATTTTCTGCAACCTGCTCCCCTAGAAAGTGATACTTGATTGGAATGTTCTTCATCTTGGAGTGCATCACCGGGTTCTTCGAGATACTGATGTCACTTGTATTATCACAATAGATTCGAATGGGCTCATCATACTCAACCTATATATTTGTCAGAGTTTGTTTCATCCAGAGAACCTGTATACAACATGATGTTGTTGCAATATACTCTGCCTCAGCTGTAGATAAGGATATTGATGATTGTTTCTTGCTTAGCCATGATACTAAACACTCACCCAAGTAGAATTTTTCTCCACTGGTGCTTCTTCAGTCATCAATACAACCTGCCCAATCTGCATCTGTGTAGGCAATAAGTGATAGATCCTTTCCTTTTGGATACAATAATCCAAACTCTTTTGTTCCTTTGAGATATCTGAAAATTCTCTTTACTGCTAATACATGTGATTCCTTTGGTGTTGCTTGAAATTGTGCCACTTGTCCAACTACCTGAATTACATCTGGTTTGGATGTTGTCACGTATAGTAGGTTGCCAATCATTGACCTGTATTGCCTCTGATTTGTAGACTTCGAATCATCATCTTTGCTTAACTTGCAACTGGTTTGCATGGGAGTGATAACTAGTTTGCAATCTTCCATTCCAAACCTCTTTAGCATTTCTTTGATATACTTGGTTTGAGAAATAAAAATTCCTTGGTTGCTTTGATGTATCTAAAGTCCCCGAAAGAAGGATAGTTATCCAAGTAATGACATTTCAAATTCATTCTGCATATCTTTTGCAAATTTCTACCTTAACCTGTCATCATCACTACCAAAAATAATATCATCAACATAAACTTCAATTAATAAAATATTACCTTGAGTTACCTTGATGTAGAGGTTGTTGTCTGCGCTTCCTTTCCATAGTTC
The DNA here is from genome assembly GCA_009831015.1 of Picea engelmannii. NCBI lineage: Eukaryota > Viridiplantae > Streptophyta > Pinopsida > Pinales > Pinaceae > Picea > Picea engelmannii. Next base: position 240,245 of record ML801299.1, on the reverse strand, counting down.
GTAGGGAGTTTTGTCATTGTTGTTTCTGAGCATTACTCTGTTTCGAATGTGAACTGATGTATGCACCGCATGTGTCCAAAAAATATCTGTCAATTTGGAATCCATTAGCATTGTTCAAGCCATTTCATGTTTAATTACCATCCACTATGATAATGTTCATTTTTCTTTGAACCACTCTCTGAACCAATCTATGAATCCATTATGTCGTCCACTAGCATATATCTATCCAAACCTGCTAAGCGTTCTTACGAATACATCTATGTCCATACTGTCAAAGACTCTACTTGCGCAATTATCCATAATGTTGACCCATTTATCACTATACTATCATGAAGTCTTGATTAATCTATCAAATTGTACTTCTGCTAATTGATTGCTCTGAATTTGTTTTCTCAAACTTTGCAAGCTGCTCGAAGGATGGTTATTTGGTCTGTCACAACTATCGCATAGACTCCCCTTGTCTAATATTCATATTACTTCGGAGTCTCTAAGCCGAATGGCTCAGAACATTTCCTACTCTGATGTGTATTCATCATCATCTTCATTGGTAGATTCATCATCATCTTCATTGGTAGATTCATTATCTCTCTGACCTTTGACTTCTTTCTTTCTTTCTATCTATGGATTCATCTTTCACTACAATGCCTAAAAGTACAATCTCTTGAACCTGTTCCTTATTTACCTATCCTTCCTTTCTTTCAGTTATTTTCCAAATCTTTATGTATCTGACATATTTCCTTTTCTATGTAGAATTTCCTTCATCTCGTTTTATTGCCAATCTTGTGATCTCTGGTACCTGGTCTTTGTTCGCCTATTCTTATTGTTTTCTTATCCATACTTTCTTATATCCGATATCAATATTCTCTTTCATGGAAGTATCGATCATGCTTCTACAATCACTGGCTATGTGTCCATAGTTATGACATTTGTAACACTCAATGTTACGTGCGACCACATAGGCATGGTCTGCTTGAACATTTCTTTTATAATCCCTGCAATCTGCAACCTTATGTCCAAAGCTATTACAATAAAAACAATGACCATAAAATAAATTTTCATACCTGGGAGTGAATGATCTTCTTTTTGGCGTAGTCCTTCTGAATTTTTTCCTTGACTGATCATGATCATGATTGAAGGTTCATTGTGGCTTGAACATGGATGGTATTCTTGAAGATGTATCTTCAATAGTTTTCTTAGATTTTGGTTGACCATGATTCCTTCCTTCGAGTACTTCTGCATAACTCTTTCTATATTCTTCATTCTTCTTTTCTAGCAACGTAGAGTGATTCTCTTCATTCTCTACAACTGATGTGGATGTTTTTGTCTCTTCAACTTTCTTGTTGAGCTTGATGATTTTGACTCTTAGTGTGACAAATTCTTCTTCAATATTCTCAACCTCTTCTTCTTTCTTCATTATCTAAGACTTCATGACCTCTTTTTTTCTCTTTACTTCTTCAAGTTGGATTTTCAATGTAATTATTTCTTCTTCTAGTCTTCTCTCTTCTTGAACAAACTCTTCCTCAAGTTGGTTTAAGTCATTGGTTCTTTCCTTGAGATGATCCATCAGTATATTTTCTCTCTTTTATGTTTCTTCCTTTTGTGCTGCTATGTTGGCTTCTAAACATTTCTTTTGATATTCTATAGTTTCTTCAATTCTTTTGGCCTCTTCTAGTTGAGCTCTTAAATTCTTGATGACATGTTGATCTTTTACAGAACCTTGAACACTTTTCTTTTTCTTCATCAATTCTTTCTTGGATGACTTGTTTTCTTCTCTTTCTTTCCTTAGATATTTAATTGCACTGATCATTTTTTCTCTGTAATCAACTTCTTGTTTTATATTTGCATCTTCTTTGGAATTTTCTAAATCTGCAATGGGTGAAGAATATATGCCATGTAGCTTATCCCAAAGTTCTTTGGCTGATGAAAATTTACCAACCTTTTCTCTTACCGATTTAGGTAATCCTTCCTAGATGAAATCCATTGTTATTTTGTTATTCTTCTTCTATTCCTTCTTGGCTACAGTATTTTCCCTTTTTGAACTATCATATCCTATAACAACTGATAGCCAAATATAATGTCCTTGTGCCTGTAAAAATAGTTTCATCCTTCTGCTCCACATCTCATTCTTAAAACCATTATGACCATTAAACATTGGTACTCCATTCTCAGAATAATCCATGATCTCCTTCCAGTGGTTAAACTGTTTCCTGAAAAAACCTTGCTCTGATACCAATTGTTGGATTACTAAGAGGGGGGGTGAATCAGTAATAGAGCAATTTAATCATGTTTAACCATATAATCCAAGTGTTATATCAATGTAGCATTATCATCCAATAACTGCAAAGTAAATAAGCAATGAAAAAATGAACAATCATACACATACACAGTACACCAGTGTTTTACGTGGAAACCCAAAGCAGGAGAAAACCACAGAATGATTTTTCTTATATATCTTGAAGAATTACATTCATTGGAAGCACCAACTTCCTTTGTTTTCCAGCTGCAACTGGAAGGAGGCTACAACCCCCTAGTTTCTCGGGCTACAACCTGAGGGAAGCTCCAACTCCCCAATTATCTGGCTACAACCAGAAGGAGGCTACAACTCCCTATGTTCTTCGGCTACAACTGGAAGGTGGATACAACCACTTGTCCTTGCCCCGTCCAACCGCCCTGACGTGTAAGTAGAATGGTGGAACCGTTGTCACACTATCACTCTGAGATATCCCGTTGTAAACCTGTACCAATCAACCTGTACCAAACAACCCGTACCAATAACCTAAACCATGCATCAACCATGCATAAACCTGTACCTCAACCTATAATCAACCTGTACCATAAACAAGTGCATCAACCATGCACCAACCTGTACCTCAACCTGTACCATGAGCAAGTGCATCAACCATGCACCAAACCTGTACAAATAACCTGTCACAAAAACTTGTCCAAACAACCTATCACAACAACATGTCTCATCAATTTTATCAACCAAATCATATCTACTCACCAAGATCAATCACCAAGACCAATATGTGCTTCTAATAATACAAGTATGCTACATCATCCATAAACCATGTGTCAACAATACTACTAACAAGTGCCTCCAACCATGTACCAAGTATGTACCAATCATGTATCAACTACTAATCAACTATGACTAATCAATATGTACCAACATCATCAACTATACACCTCATGTATGTGTCAACTCATCAACTACTTGTCTCAACCATGTACCCGACATGTACCTCAACCAAATTCCCTCATAAATTTCATGATCCAAATCTTATTTGTAACTCTATAATATACCTAGTGTATATGATCACATTCCTGCAAACCTTCCTTAACTTTAACAACAAAAGACTAGCATTTTCATCAAACTTTTCTTTAGTCTCACATGCCTAGTTTTGGATTAGTCAACAACCCTAACTTGAAATAATCATAACTTTGTACCTGTAATGAATAAAGATCTAAAATTTATACACAATGTTCTTCGGTTTGTTTTATGCAATTCCTCCAGGTTTCACTACTTGGAACCTCACAGAAAAGGAGTTACATCAAAAATGGCATACCTTGTTGAATTATGGGTTATTCTAGAGAGCGACCTTGTAGAGCGTGCCCCGCATGGAATATTTGTTGAATTGATTTGAAAATGTTACACGGAATACTAAATATTGTACTCTAACCAACACATTTTGTCTTACTAAATTTGGATCTGTTATGAATAAGTTATGTCGTTTGTACCGGAAACACATGTTTTAGACTAGTTTCAGGACTAGCCACAAACCTTAATTTTCCATGGAGTGTAACTCCAAAAATACAACGACCCAGAGGCTGAATTGTTTACCACATATACTTGGATATGTTTCCTCAATGGAATAGAAATTTAAGGGTCTAAATCATTTTAGAAAAAACTTTATTGTGAAAATGGTGAGATGACCTGTAAATAACATACCTTAGAAAGCAGCATCAAAAGAATTTATCCTTCCTTGAATTTTGGCCTTCTTTTCTTCAACTTCCCTCAAAAATTTGGCTTATATATTCTTTGGTTACCTCAGACACATATAGGTATTCAATATTATCAAGTTTGATCTTAAATGAGAGAGCCTTGCCTCTTATTTATACTCTCCAAGTAGCTTCCTTAAAAACATCTTCTAGGTCACTTTGCCCACTTTCCTTATTTTAGGGTTAACCCACTTCTAATTTCTCCATTATATTTATTATCGAAATAATTTATTTTGTATTCACTTTGAATTATAATACACTCATCACTTCACTTTATTATTTACCTTTTAAAATCTCTTAAACCACTTTGACTACTTTGACCTTTTAGGGCTTCTAGATGACATATGAGGGTCCTCCAACTTCGTAAGGCCATAACTCTCAAACCGTGAGGAGTTATGTAACATTCCACATACCACCAGAAATGGAATGAAATTTACTATCCATATAGAATAGTATTACCTGAAAATATATCAAAACTCATACCATTATCCATCAAACAAACTTGGGTCCATTACCCAAACCTAGGTTCTCCAATTTCTCATGGCCATAACTCTCTAACCGTGAGGAGTTATGTGACGTTCTACATACCACCAGAAATGGAATGACAAGAACTATCCATATATGATAGTTTCACTAACAAATTCACTTACCTTCATCTCATTATTACACAAATAAGCATGGTTTCTCTAACCATACTTCTAGGATAACTCAATCTGCAAAGTGTCTTCCCGTAAGGGCTTTCACCATAAGGGGACCACTTTGGAGTTCATCCATTTGTACTTATTATCAACCATGACAAGACAATAATGATTCATCTTTACATCAAACAAAACTTGGGTCCATTACCCAAACCTTTGTGCTACCGATCTTTCTTCAAGGGTTGACATCAATGACAACTAACCTTAATCAACATATCTGGCCTCCAAATAAGAGGATATCAAAACTGAATTGTATCTTGAAGGGTATCGCACCTCTGAAATGGTTGTTTATTGATGATGCCCCAATAGCCATCAGTATTCATCGAAGGATCTAGGAAAATCTGTCCATCATCTTGTTCCTTTGTCGCATAAGGGATTCCTTGAGCAATGTCTTGAAAGGATCTCTTGCTCTGTCATCTCTCTTTTCTTTTGTCATGGGAGGTCGCTTTGGCTAGCGAGTGCAGTTGTCCTCAAGTAAAACTAGCTCAAGAACCAAATCTCTATATTGTAACCTCATCGGGAACATGTTATGAGAAACGATGAGTAGACTGCTCTTATACCATTGATTCGGATTATGTTGAGAACGAAATGAGATACAAATGAAAATATAGTAGAGAACACAGAAATACATTAAAACACAACTTATGTTAATGAATAACATAATATTGTAGAACACAAACTGGCTAGAAAGGTGGTAGCTCATCTCTTAATAGAAACATATGTCGACTACTCTCATTCGCAATAAGCATTACATCACACTCCATTTCATGCTTAAAGGACCTCCTTCACCTCCATTATATATGAGAGAGTTAGAGAAGAATAATTCCCATGATGCATGTGGGATAAATTGGTCTAAATTTACAAAATTCTATAGGCATAAAAAACACTAGGACTTCTTGGGTAATCACCCATCCTAGTACTACCCTATCTCAAGCATGCTTAACTGCAAAGTTATAATGGGATTAGGTGCATTAATGTTATAGGAATGTACATAAGACCACTAGGAAATCATTACATGATGGATATGATTAATAAATTGATATGGCATCACATTACATTTCCCATCAAAAGGGTGAATATCATAGTTTATTGAAGCTCGAAATTGTTGATTCAGCAGAAAAGGTGGATGGCCACCGAGATCCACATGGATCATGAAGTTACTCGCAAAACCATACCATATATTACTACACATCCTCCTTGATGGGTTTTCTTGGGAAATACTTCTATTCTTGGGTATTGGCACATGTAATAGGGGATAATAATGACTCTCCCATACCTAAACTAGAAAATTGTATGAATTCTATGAGTTATTGTGAAGTTTGAAGATGTTTCTTAATGTGATCTATCTAATGGAATTTACATTTGACATGACTCACTTTTTTTGTTGCACTAGAATTGTGTACATGCCTATGTGTTGATATCCACATTGGGTCCCTTGAGCCCCTCTTTGGACAATGTACTTTGTATGGATATGACTTGGATTAATCCTTGGTCCTTTGGATCAAGACATTGAGGAGGGCCCTTTTCACACTTGATGGAAATCATCCCACTTCTTATGAGGTCATTGGTATTTCTTTGAGGAATTTTCATCCTTGTAAAGATGACCTAGCACTTTTTGGAGAGGATGTGGCACCTTTTGGAGGGAATGTTGCACATTTGGAGATTATTTTTCACTTGGAGGGTGAAACATTGCACCCTTTAGAGGGGATGTTTCAATTTGGATCCCCTACATATGATGTTTTACATCATTTGAGTGATCCATCCACTATTGGAAGATCATGCATGCTACACATGTGACTTTGAGCATGCATTTATGGAAGATGTCTTAGAGTCAAAGCATTTTTACTTCATTTTGGGAGAATTCTTGGGGGTCTTTTAACTAATCCACTCTTGTATCATGGATATTTTATGTATTATGATCTTATCTCTAGGGTTTGTGATGAGATAAAGGAATTGTTATATTTTCTTAGGGTTAATACTAGGAAAATATTAGTATTATAACGAGAAGGATGTTAGATCTCTCATATAAATAAGAGAAGCACTTCTCATTTGGAATCATTGCTAGAACTTGTCGATAAAATTACTTGTCTACTTTTTCTTTTTCTTTAAATTTGCAATGAATGGATAATTAGAGTGACTTCTTAAAGGTTTTGTCTTGTGGATTGATTTTCAAATTTCATGGATTCTCTTCGCAAGGGTTTTGAAGATGAATCGATTTCTTGAGTAAGTGGTCTCACTTGATCTTATGGATGGTGTTTATTAATGATTTTAAGTGTAGTTATACTTATCTAGTAGTGGTGGTGCACTCTCTTTGTGTCTTTCTAGAACAAGTCCCTTCTTCATAACCCTTGGAATATTACTAATAAAGTACCTTTCCTTGAACTATATGGGAATTTGTAAGGCACTAGGTGGATTTGTTAATATGTGTAGTGGACAACCCTAACTAACACCTAAATTATACTTACACTTTCTTAAGGGAGTCCTTAGTTGAACCCCATATGCCCCCCAAAAATAGTAGGCACCAATCTTCTCCCGTCTGATCAATCCCAAATTCAAAAATTAAATTTTTATCTTTGTTTTAAGGTAAATCTAGGGTTTTTTTTTTCTTACATTTAATTTTCATCCATCGAAAACCCTAGATGTTTAGGGTTTTCTTGCATATTTTTTATCTAAAATTCTAGGGTTTTTTTGCATGTTTTTGACCAAAAATCAACTCTCTTAGAAAATCATCATAGTTGGTTTGTATTACAAAAATTTTAGGGCTAGATTCCTTGGCTTTATTGGTTGTTATATTCACTTGAATTTTTAGAATTAATAAGTTACTTAAACCCTAGTTTTATTCATTATTTTAGCCCTAAATTTTACTTGTTTATAATTTGTTTAAGGGGCTAAAGTATACTATTGTTATAACTTGTTTAATGCTATGATTTCTTATCTTTTATATAATTTTTATAACAACTTTTAGTAATTTTTAGATCTGAACTATTTTGGGATAATTTTTTGTTGGATAATCACTTATTAAACCCTCTAAAACAACCCTAAAGTGAATAAAACTCAAATCTAGAATTTACTTTGAATAACTACCTTATCCATAATGTGCTTGATATATTTAGTGGGTGGTAAATTGGGTAGCTATAGAGTAGACCTAAGACTTGATTGTGTCTTTCCTTAGGCACCCTATCGGATACCTGGGAATCCTCCCATGTGTTGGATTAATCCTTCACTCAAAAAAGGGAAGTTGTTGTCTAGGTGACAGTGACAATAATTCTAATTTTCCACTCATATTTGTACCTTATTAATTCTTTTCACTAGGGTGAAAGATTGTGTGATAAAAAACCCAACCCGTTTACTCTCATGGTCAACCAATATGCTCACCATAGAACATTATAGGCACCTCTTCTAGCCATCAACAACCACATAACTCCCTTCCACTACCCCACGCAACACAAGGAAGGGCCACTCCTTTTCTACTCAATAGTCCCTCAAATTATCCTCCCCTTACAATGCTCTTCATTACATGTAGAAAGATCCCAATTTGCAGTATGTTTTCAAAGAATTACCTACCAAACTAATTATTGTCTCTCAAGAATTTAAAGAGCATAAAATGTACAATGGGTGTACGTTTCCTAATTTTCCCACCTACAACCATCACTCTCTCATTTCAAGATTTAATTTTTCTCTAAATGGTGATGATTATAGTCAATTTCTATATTTCTCGTGGATAGTCAAAAATAACTCAGGATGAATAGCCTTAAAAAAATTGATTGTATGTAAATATATGAATGTGGGAGAGTGTTGGAATGAATTATTTAGTCATTGGAAGAAAATGATTGGTGAAAATATGGTTAACATTAATTCTAACTTTAGGAATGTAGGACTCTTAAAATTTGCATAATGATAGTACTCAAACCCATGCTTTCATAACTACATGACAGGACTTTTCCACCAACCTCTCACATGCATTCAATGATTATATGCCAAAGAAGATGGATGGCTTCATTTGAGGAACATGATGGAAAATATATTAGTTCTAATTCTAACACTTGGTAATGGAGAATTTACTTTCCCATAGGTCCCCTTACCTCTTCCCCTATAGTTGAATCATAGCCCTTGATATGCTCTACATCTCCATCTTGGACCATTATATTATATTCTAACATTAATATTTACATAGCTTGATTATACCAAGGCAATCCTAGAACATGATCCATATATGTATATTTACATCATACATGCCTAGCCATTCACTATTTAGTCCTTGGCCTTGGCTCTGCACTAGGAATCCACATCCGCATATTTAAAACATTTACATAAATTGAGTTAATACATGCCAAGGGTCAAATTGGGGTATTACAATCCCCTCCCCTTGGAATAACATAGGCCTCGGTGTTGCTCAAAATTTAGAATAAAAATGGGTATGTCTCCCTTATGGCACCCTCTAGCTTCCATGTAGCATCATCAAGACCAAATTGCTTCCATTGCACTTTTAATTGTATGATGGATTAGTTCAAGAGCAATGTTACTTTCCCGTAGAGGATGCACAATGGCTCTATTTGGAACTCTCCCTTTGGTTCCACATGGATCACATCCCAATCAATCACATGGTTAGGATCATATACATATTTCTTAAGCAAGGAAATATGGAATACAGTATGAGCTTTAGTATTAGCAAGAAAAGCAATTTTATATGCAACCGGCCCTATCTTATCAAGTTTTTCGAATGGACCAAAATATCTTGGTTCCAACTTGGCACAAATTCTGAGATTCAAGGCATTATTCCTTGGCCTCGCATATAGGTCAACATGATCCCCAACTCAAAATTTCTTATGAACCCTATTTTTATCTGCATAAATTTTCTACCTATCTTGGGTCATCTTCAAGTTCTGCCTAATTCTACCAACTACCTGCTCCATTTCCTTAAGCATTTATATCCCAAGAACAATTCTATTTACTGGATTATATCAACTCACTAGTGTTCTACATTTTTTGCAATAAAAGCCTCAAATGGACTCATTTTTCAATGATGCTTGATACCCATTATTAAATGCAAATTGTAGAAGGTGTATATAATCCTCCCAGTTTGTTGGTTTTTCCATCACATACATATGAAGCATGTCCGTGATGACTTTATTTACTTTTTTAGTTTGTCCATCTATATCTAGATGATAAGTAGTACTAAAATTCAGTTGGGTGCCCAAATCTACAAAAAGACCCTTCCAAAAGTTTGATGTAAACTTTGTATCCTTGTCATATACAATTGATTTGGGTAACCCATGCAATCTAAATATTTCCCTCGTGAATATCCTTTCAATATCATAAGTATTATGAGTGGATTTAATCGAAATAAAATGTGTTGCTTTGAATCATTTATCCACTACAACCATAATAGAATCATGTTTCCTTGTTGTAGTCGACAACCTGATAATAAATCCATAGTTATTACATCCCATTTCCATTCCAATATTGATAGAGGCTACAATAAACAATCTATATGTTGATGTTTATCCTTAACTTGTTCACATGTCATACAATTAGCAATGTATTCGGAAACATCATTTTTCATCCCAAGACAAAAGAATTTATTTCTTGTTGTAGCAATCATTTTCTATTAGCTTGGATGTCCATAATATGGAAGCTCTAGTGCTATGATCCAACGCCTTAAAATGATAAAAATTCAATGAATACAGTCCACTTCAAGGGGGAAACCTCTGTTTACAATATATCCAATTCAAAAGACAATTTGAGATGAGATAAGATGATCCTAAGACTAAGTCTCCTTGGTATATATATAGGAGACAAAGGGTACAATTATAATGAAAGGGTACAATGAAGGGTTCTAGCCTACATACAATTATAAAACTAGAATTGTAATAATTCAAAATCTACAGCTTGACAAGGGGTTATATTTTTTTTTCCTGGGAATACAGCACGGGAAACCCCCGAGTACTTCCCCACATTTCGTGGATGGTAAACGGAGTAAATCGTTCGCCCTGATTACAGGCCTAACCCGATGGGGACATCAAGTGAGGCCCTAAACAGGCTCATGGCTATGGATTCGACCCTGGAACCTCATTCGAGCAAACAACGGCATTCACCCACTTGAGCTAACCCATCGGGCTAAGGGGTTATGTGTGTGTGTGTGTGTCCTCAACACTTGACCAACCATTAATGTTCATGCATATATAACATGAAGCTTTGTCTAAGGATTAACATTCCCCTCCCATTTAAACAAGTGTTTTCCTCGACACTTGACCAACTGCGAACGTTTTTGCATGAAGAACTCATCTTCCCATTGTCACCTCTTCCACTGGTAGGTTCTTCAATTTGACAAGGTACTCATTAATTTCTCGATTTCTCGGTTGCTTAATCCATGTTTAGATGATTGTTTCTGGCTCTACTATGATTTTCCCTTCTTAATTAATCTTTGGTAAAATAGTTTGGATTGTGATCTTGTTGTTGATTACCTTCTTTAATCAAGAAACATTGAAGACTGGATGTACACGTGAAGATGGAGGAAACGGTTGGATTACTGAGAGGGCGGGTGAATCAATAATGAGACATTTATACCACTTATTAATCCTTTAAACCACAATGTATATTCTTTCAACTTATTCAGAAATTTTCATCAATTCATCATCAATATATTATTGCATCATAAACATTAACATTCATCAGAGCATAATGAACAATAATAAACACATCCACACAATACATGGTACACCAATATTTACGTGGAAACCCAATGCGGGAGAAAACCACGAAATTTTTTTCTTATATGTCAAGAATTACATTCAAGGAAGAACCTACTTCCAATTCTCCAACTCCATCCCCCTAGTTTCTCAAACTCCAACCTGAAGGAAGCCCCACTAATTCTTTGGATCCAACCAAAAGGAGGCTACAACCCCCTAGGTTCTCCGGCTACAACCGGAAGGTGGCTACAACCAACTAGTTCTCAGGCTCCAACTTGAAGGAAGCTCCAAATCCCTGATTCTCCGACACCAACCGGAAGGAAGCTACAACCCATTTTCCTTGCCCCGTCCAACCGCCCTGAAATATAAATGTCAAATGTAGACAACATGTCACTATCATTGAATCAACCACTTACAGAATCAATTTTTCATTGTTAACCTATAACCTATCAACCTTTCCAACCTGTTACTGTCACAATAACATGTATCGTGCATCAATCATGCATCAACCTGTACCATCAACCAGTGCATGAACCATGCACCAACATGTACCAATAATCTATACCAACACAAGTGCATCAACTATGCACAACACAACTTGTCACATCAACCTGTCCCATCAATCTCATTAACAAAATCAGATCTATTCACTAAGATCAATCATTAAGACAACTCTAAACCATATGCACAATATCACCAAGATAACCAACAAGATACCTCTAGAAATACACCATACTCTCCATAAAACAAATACCATAAACCCTTATATCAGCAATGCATCGAACCCTCACTGTAATGCAACCTCAAACTATACCAATAACTTTAGCAATACACCTTAAACAAAAACCCTCAAACATGTACCACTCATAAACCAATCATATACCAAAACCACTAACCAATTCCTCTCACAATGCAAAACAAGATATGCCAACAAATCAAAGACATGCACCAACAATATACTTCAATAGATCTTCCTCATAACCATTCACTAAAGTAAGTACTATACAACAATAGTACCTCTAGTAAGATTCCCAAACTCACAAGACCATACCTCATCCATATATAAGCAAATGCCTCAAATATATCCCAACAAAGTGTGCCAATGGTAAACAACAAGTATACCAGCATTGTACCTCTATATATATGCCTTATGCAACATATATCATTCATCCAATGATGTCCCAAGGGCATCTTCTCAACCTCATATGACCATACCTCAAGCTATCACAAATATCCAATCATGTAACATAATTTGTTTATCATGTAGATTGATATGTTGTACTTGAACATTGTCACACTTCTTGTAACCTCTACTCAGCCTCTGCAACTCGAACCACGCCTCAACCCTCAATTTTGGTAGTACCTCGCGTGATGCGGGCGAGGTTTCTAGCGGGGCCTTGCGTGACAGAATCTACTAAACTCATGGGGGTGCCTCGTGGGATGTCTACTAGGTTACCTGTGGGGATGACCCTAACTAGGATTTTTCATGATCTTTTCGCTCTCCACTGCGGCCACAAAACCTTGTCGTCACTCTATCTTTGCTTCCTCGGACTTGTGCAACTTTAGATGTATCAATGGGTACCTACAATAAACCTTTCACAATAATAAATATTCGATGTTCTCAATAGGTGATAATAAGAGACCCTTTCTCTCTTATTTATACTCTCCAAGTAGTTTCATTTAGGGGCTATCTTCTAACAGTTTTACCCAACTTCCTTCTTTTAGGGCTAACCCACTTTCAACTACTTTACCTACTTGCAACCACTTTATCCACAAATAGTAAATTCACCACTTCTTGTTGCAACTAATTTATTTTAAATTATTTTCTTATTGCAACAACTTAACCCATGATAAACTTCTAGTTGAAACCACTTTGACTAGTCAACTTCTTCTAGGAGCTTCTAGAATAATTGACTTATTTGACCTTCTAGGGGCTTCTAGATAACTCATGAGGGTTCTCCAACTTCACTAAGCCATATCTCCTCAATCGTGATGAACTACGTGACGTACCACATATCATCGGAAACAACACGACATGTACTCTCCATCTAGAATAATCTCACATGTAGTTTCATTGATCTTCATGCCTTTATACCTAAAACAAACTCGGGCACCTTACCCATACCTACGGAACTACTGGAATGTGCTACTGGTAAAACTCAAGGGTTTACGTCAATATCTAAGGGTTGAAATCAATCTACCATATCATACTCCAAGGGTTGACATCAATGACAACCAACTATCCAAACCAACTGTCCATCAATCTAAAGCAATTGTTCGACAATATCCCCCTTTGGCATTGATGGAAACACTTAGTCATGACAACACTCATGCTCATACTTCACCTATGATTATTGCTCTTCATCAATGTTTCTATCTCTCCCCCTTTGACATCAATGGAAAAGGGTATCTCTCCTTCGGGATGCTCCCCCTTACTGAACTCTCCTTGGGGATGCTCCCCCTGTCTGTATTGTCCTTTGGGATGCTCCCCCTATCCAAATGTCCTTGGGGTTTCTCCCCTGTCTTCATGCCTCTGATTACTCTATCTCTCTCTTTGACAAAGGATTAACTCCCCCTGTCGATCAGACATTGTACCTTCTCTAACCAATCTTGGTTAAAAGAATAGCTCCCCCCGTGAGTGTGTCTCCCTATCTGTATTCTACCGATCTTCCTTTCTGAATCTCTCTCTCTGATGACTTCTCTACATGTTTCTATGTATATCAATATATGTCTTCTTGTACCTACTTCCTTTTGGAGTTATTGTCCATTGGTACTTCCTTGTGTAATCAATTGACATATATAATAAGCATTCAAATATTCTCATATCATTGTCATCCATTATGATAATATTCATTTATATCTAAACCAGTCTATCAACCAATCTTTGAATCCATGCTTTCACCCACTGTCATATATATTTCCAAACCTATTAAATTTCTTACAAATCCATCTATATCCATACTTTCCAAGACTCTACTACTCAATTGTCCACAATGTTGACCCATCTGTCTTAGCTAGTACATAGACTCCCCCTGTCTAATATTTGTATTGCCTGGGAGTCTCCAAGTTGAATGGCTCAAAATAATACCTGCTCTGATGCAATGTAATATTCCTCTTCATATGTGAATACATCTTCCTTTTAATCCTCTTCCTGAATTATGTCATCATCCTGAGTTTTGACATCTTCTTCATTCTCTACTTGAATTCCGACACTTTCCTCTTTTCCTGTAAATTCATCATGATCTTGTGTTGTTGCAAATCCTGAAAGTACGATTCCATGGACATGTTCTTCATGTAACGACCCTGCTTAAATAGATGTATAAGATTATTAATTATAATTAATTTAATAATCTAACTGTCCTAAAAGTTAGCTAAACAATAATTATTTCTTAAATAACATTAACTAATTAATTATTATTAATTACTTGTTCATGACTATCAAGGATTAATAAATTATTAATTGACTCATTAATTAATTAAGTAAAGAATTAAAGGGGGTTAATAAATTATATTGTTAAATTAAAGATTACATATACGGAGGGGATAAGGGGCATTAATAAACGGATAAGGAACATGAATAATGGGATAAGGGGC
>ML801299.1:203763-214737 GCA_009831015.1 Picea engelmannii | reverse complement strand
GATTGGATGCATACATAAATTACCAAAGGATGATAGTTTTGATTATTAGTACATGCACGAGACTTGTATGTACTAGCTACACATGCATTTCTTGTACATATACACTAGTATGTATGAGTTTTCTTGACTTACTTACTGATAATACCGGTTACTTGTTATGAATGTGTGAACCATGTTTCTTTTCCTTTGTACCATAAGATACCTTAACTTCGGGACGAAGTTTCTTGAAGGGTGGGTGTATGTAACGACCCTGCTTAAATAGATGTATAAGATTATTAATTATAATTAATTTAATAATCTAACTGTCCTAAAAGTTAGCTAAACAATAATTATTTCTTAAATAACATTAACTAATTAATTACTATTAATTACTTGTTCATGACTGTCAAGGATTAATTAATTATTAATTGACTCATTAATTAATTAAGTAAATAATTAAAGGGGGTTAATAAATTATATTGTTAAATTAAAGATTACATATACGGAGGGGATAAGGGGCATTAATAAATGGATAAGGAACATGAATAATGAGATAAGGGGCATTAACTATGTGGATAAGGGAATGAATGCAGGGATAAGGAAATAAATGAGGAGAAAGGGCGGTGAAGGAGGATATGAGCGGAGGAGGTTACGAAGGAAGGGATTATCATTCTACGGGGGATTTTATTGTAAGGGGGTTTTCTCTTGGATTTGGAGGGAGGAGAGTTTGAGTTCTGTAGTCAGGAGGATTAGTACAGGGGGCACCGGTTTGCTGGGGGTTTTGAGCACAGGGGCTAGGATATCCATATGTTATCCTGGAGCTAGGTAGTTGTCCTAGTTGGTAGGGTGGAAACTCGGTTTTGTGCAGAATTGGTCTGTGGCTTCAAGCTAGGCAAGGCAGCAGCAGGAATGTCAACAAGGCAAGTGGAAAGAGGAGGGTTAGCATCAGACCAAGGTATTTTAAATTTACGTATTTGTTTTATTATGTTATAAAATTAATATTCGTTGATAAATTTAACATGCGTATGTGCTAAATTAAAAGGAATTATTGAATTTTATGAAATCAAGTAGAAGTTATTGTTATGTTTGTGTAATTAATTGATGTTAAATTTATTCGGCTACTACACTTCATTTACCTAATCCTCTTATTTTTCACTTCTTCTCCAAACCTTCTTATGTTTGTCATCAATACTTTATTTCATGGGAGGCTTTATCGTGCTTCTACAATTTTGAGCTATGTGTCCATAGGTGTGGCATTTGTAACATTCAATATTTTGTGTGGCCACATAAGCATTTCTTGCCTGGTCATTTATTTCATAAGCCCTACAATTTGCAACCTTATGTCCAAAGTTAGTACAATAAAAACAATGACCATAAAATAAATTTACATACCTAAGAGTGAATGATCTTCCTTGTGGTGTACTCCTTCTGTAATCCTGCTCTGGTTGATCAAGATCTTCTCTTTGGTTGTTTCTTTCACAATGATTGAAGCTTCTGTGTTGCTTGAATTTAGAAGGTCTTTTGTATCCATTCCTTTCTGATTCATGTTGACCATGATTCCTTCCTTTGATAACTTATGCATAACTATTTTGTTCTATTGCTTTCGTCATGGAATTTGAACCTTTCTCGGTCTGCATTTGGTTGTATCCTAGTTCGTACTTGTCATAGTATGGCCTTTGATTGTTGAGGATATTATCCAATGTCTTGGTGATGTCTCGTTGCATGTCCTTATTCTGAATATATTTTATTAGAGTGACTGCTTCTTCTTCCAACCTTTCAATCATCTTATCCTTCTCTGCTAGCTGACTTCTTAGTATTTCTTCAATCCTTTTGTCCTCTTCTACCTAGACTTTCAACTTCATAATTATCTGGTTAACTTCCTCTAAGTTGATATTCTGAGTTCCTTTTACTTTTAGTTCTTTCTTGAGTGACTTGTTTTTCTTTCTTTCTTTCCTTAGTTCTTCTAAGGCACTAATTATTTTTGCTCTAAGATCAACTTCGTCTTCTCCTTCGAAACTACCAAAATTTCTTGTTTGATTTTCCCTAGCCATAAATAGTACCTTTTCGGAACCATTGTTAGTTTCATCATCTTCACCAAATAAGGAAATGTATTCTCTTGAGTATAGATTTTTCTTGAATACTTCCCTTTTGTTTTTCCAGTTTCCCTTTTGATATTTATTTTCTTTCTTGGGATCTTCCTCTTCATCACTATCTGACTTCCTGGCACAAGGAAACTTATTTTCAAAATGACCAATTTTACCATAATTAAAACATTTCAATGGAAGCTTACCTTTGTATTTACATGTTCCTTTTTGCAACTTTCTTACGAAGTTTTCCATTTCTTCGTCTTCTTATGAATGATCGTTGCAGTTAGATTCTAAATTTGGATTTTTCTTGGACTTTTTCTTTGTCTTCTTGGATGCTTTGAATGTTGTTTCCTTTGTAACTGGGTTCTCATGTTTTATTCTCATTTCATAATCAGTGAATATTCCATGTAGCTCATCCATGATTATTGCACTAAGATATGCTCTTTCTTCTAGTGCTGAAATCTTAGGATCAAATTTCATTAGAAGAGATCTTAGTACTTTTTGAACAATTATATATTTATCAACTTCTTCTCCCAATCCTTTAATTGCATTCACTCTTTCATCAACTCATAAAAAGTAAGTTGCAATATTTTCATCGTCCTTCATCTTCAGTTGTTCAAATTGACCTATGTAAGTTTGAAGCTTTGCTTCCTTGACTTTGGAATCCCCTTCATAAACATTTTGAAGTTTGTCCCAAATATCCTTTGCAGAATTGCAATGCATAACTTTGACATATACTGAATAAACCATACCATTCAGAACCGAATTTTTGGCTCTCGAATTATGTTGACTGAGTTTCTTTCCATCTTTATCTGTTGGAGGAGTGGCGGGATCTTTATATCCATCTACTATTGATTTCCAAACATCAAATCCTTGTGTTTGTACATATGTTTTCATCCTCCTGCTCTAGAATGCATAGTTATGTCCATCAAACTGTGGTATTCCTTTTGTATACATATTATTTCTGTAATGTCCCCAAGGTCGAGCCCTATTGTAAATCTTGTTTATGAAATGAATTGTAAATATGTTTTATAGGCTGGTGAGACGAGTTTATATAAGCTAGTGGGCTTATGTGATTGTTAGGCTAGAGATCCTAAGTGTTGAAGGCTAAGAGCTTGATTTTGTACCTGTATTTATGCGGAACAGTAATAAAATATAAACACCGTCGTGTGCATACCAACCACGATGAATGAGTGATGGGGGACTAAGCTTCCACAGAGTGGGCAAGGGATTATGGGCTGGAAGGTGGGAAAAGGGGGCTAAGTGTGGATCCTAGGGGCTAAGTGTTGAGCCTAGGGACTTAAGTCCTTGGGGAATAATATTTTAATATTATTCCAAAAGACATGTGAATAATATGTTTAATCCTAAGTTCTTTTTGGAAGGACAAGCAACATCCAAATGGAAGGAACACATGTTGAAGGAATGCATGCAGTTGTATGGGTGACAAGTGTCAACCCAGGTGCATGCAAATAAAATGGCTGAGATGAGTCGTGTTGAGGGTTCCTCCTCCATTCGACCCTCGACTACCTGAGTGTGAACCGTCCGACCTCGATAAGGGATACCCTCGTGCACTCTGAAACAGAAAGGTCGGTGTCTATATTTGCTTCTGGAAGGTTGGTACACCCCTTTGGTTGTGAACCATTAAGTCTGAGTCGACCCTTATGTGGATGACTCATCACGCATCCCTGAGAACCAGAGCGTAATTCTATCTGGTGCTACATGATTGAGAAAATGAAAGTGTCATGTCCCTGCTAAGCTCGAGTTATGTTGTTGCACCTGTTTGTTGCTGCCCGGGGGTGTTCGTGTCTGAATTCCTGTTAACTGTAGTGAACATGTAGTGTTTGATTCTGTGTGGCTTGTTGTCTAGACGTACAACACTCTCTCAAGGTAAGAGTGGTGGTTGAAGTTCGAAGAACAGGTTGTTTGACATGTGAGCGACTCTCTCCAAGTGAGAGAGTGTGCTGAGGAAGGAGAGAACTCCTGGAAGGAACCTTGTAGCTGCCACAAAGCTCGAAGAATTCTGGTCTAGCCTGTTGTTGAAACCCAAGGCAAGGGAGGTTAGCAGTCGAAGGACTGTCTAGGTGACAGAGAAGGTGTATACTACTGGGGTGTAACAGGCATGTGGGGTAGGAGAGTCTGTGGGCAGTGAGTATGAGTGGTTCCTGGGAGAGAATTCCTTCCTTGTGCCCGTGTGTTTTCCTTGTAATCTCAGCCTAGCCTAGGATTCCTTGCCTTGGGGTGGAGCTTAGTCCCAGCTCTCGGATGACCCACTGTTGAGCTTGATGAGCAGCGCGGTCTAAGGCTGGGAGGTTCGTGGAAGGCCTGCACCTGGTTGGAGGGATTACCACCCTTTTCAAAGATAAGTACCAGATGATGTTTCAATTATGTTACTGCATGTCTGTGTATTTATAATTGTCATGTGCTCTATTGTGCATATGAATTAATGTTAAAGCCATTGATTATTTATAATAACAGTAATTCTTATGCTTACTCTGAGTTTAAATGTGTTTAACCTGTTTTAAATGCATGTCATATATATATATAGATATATATATATATATATATATATATATATATATATATATATATATATATATATATATATATATATATATATATATATATATATATATATAATTAAGCATGTGATTGTTATTCCGCGAAGTAGCGCCTGCCCGGTTGATGAAAAGGGGGCGTTACAGTATGGTATCAGAGCCAAGGTTTTGACGTTGAGCCTAGATGGGCAAGTTGAGTGGTCTTTGGACCGAGGGTTTGAGGAGAAATTGTGTCTGGAGGACCAATTTCAGACCTTTGAATGCTCCTTAGAGTCAAGGAATTACTTGATCATGTTACCAAGCTCAGGAGGTGTAGCGGTGTTATGAAACCGCATCCAATGTGGTATCTGGCCATAGGGAGAGAGGACTCCACACCAGAAGTGTTGGAGTCGTAGGATCTATCCAGGGGAAAGGAGAACCCTCATGACCGTTAGATCTGGAAAACGTGTGCAGGGTTTAAAAACCCTTTTGGAGTTACACAAGAACGTGGAAATCGCGATACGTGAAACCCCGAATTCGTCGGGACTGTCCATCGGGGGGAACACGTGGCTGCTAGATGGCGTTTCGGCACCCGAGAAACCAAAAGGGAAGAACCTTGTTTTCGCAAGTCGCAAAATAACGAAACCCGAAATTCTAAAATGATCTACACCGTAGATCGAAAGATAGGAACTTGATCGCTGGATCAAGTGGAGGGGTAGACAGTAATTTCGGGATTTCGGCAAACGAAATTTTGAGAGGTGTGGATGCATGAACTCCTGATGCCCGAAACCCCAAAATGACGAAAGGATCTGTGCCATATATTTGAGAAAGGTCTAATCGTTGGATTTCACTTGGAATGGATGTGGACACATGGGTGTGTACCACGTGCCAGTGGGACAAAAGAAAAGTGAGCATGGTGGAACCCGATGACATCACCATACATAACGTGGACCCTCCTGAGGGTGCCACTCGCCACTATAGATGTGGATATAGTTGTGCTATGTGGGCCCGGAGGGTAAATTAAATCGGGATTTCGGGATTCGCAAAGGAGGAGCATGAGGGCTCAACACTCCAACTCGCGAAGTCGTGAGTTGCGAGAGGTGCTAGCACTTAGCCCTAGCCTACGGTTATATGTAGCATGCGCTAATGAGGAGGGAGCCATACCTGTATCACATCTCAGGTATCGACGCTTGGAGGAAGAAGAGTCGAGGAACTTCGACTCGCGAACTCGCGAGATCGCGAAGTTGTGAATGGTGCCTTTGGTTATGAGGGTAGGGAGAAAGAGGGAGCTATAACCCGAAAGCGAGTATGAGAGTCTTGTGGAGCGAGACCCTGAAACCAGAAGTCCTGAAATTTCCAGAGCCAAACAGAGCTCAGAAAACTGAATGGAATCGAAACGTTTTTCTTGTTCATGTTGGTTTATGAGTGTTGTAAGTTTCTCGAAGGTTTAAGGGCCTGACAAAATTTGGTTGATTGCACATTGTGTGTGCAGAGTTCAACGAGTGTCAGGTCAACCGTGAATCTACGCTGAGTATAGAAATGGAAAATGTACTGATTGCCTCCAAAACAGAGGACGAAAGGGTAGGAAGGGATGTCAACTTGGGAGTCAAAGGATCAAACTCTAATGGGCACAGAAAAGAGATGGATAAGGAAGGACATATGATGAAACTCATTGAAAGATTGCAGAAAGATACCCAGGCTTACTGAGCTGATAGCCGAAAGATCATGAGGGTCAGGGATCAGCAGGGAGAATTCAACTTAAAAATGTTGACGAACCTGGAAAGAATAGAAAGGAAGTTGGAGAAGAGGAGTGGCTCAAGAAAGACAGAGAGTCGCAGGACCCCTGAGAGAAGAAGAAGATCGAGGAGTGGTAGCAGACATTATCATCGGTCCCCAAAGCATTCTAGCAGGGAAGCGTACAGTATTTCAAGCCCGTCCCCTACTAGAAAACACCAAACATCTGGAAGGGATGAATTGAAAGGAGAGATGAACAAGATCAAGCCTCCAATGTTTGATGGAGAACATAAGAAGGAGGAAGATGTTGAAACATGGTTTCTAGGCATGAGGAAATATTTCCAACTGCAAAATTATTCCCCTCATGCAGAAGGAAGAATTGCGATGTATCAACTAAAGGGAAAAGCATCCATGTGGTGGGATCAGTTTGTGCACATGCAGCACATCAGAGAGAAAGATATCACTTGGAAGGAGTTCAAGAGGTATTTCGAGAAGAAATACCTGACCAAAAGGTACTATGACAGAAAGATGAAGGAGTTCTTCGAACTCAAGTTGGGCAGCATGACCATCGATGAATACAAACGAAGGTTTTTGGAACTACTGAAGTATGTTTCATTCATCAAAGATGAGGCTTTCAAGATTCAGAGATATCTGAATGGACTGCCACCTTCTATTAGTGACAAGATTCAGTATGATGATCCTAAGACTATGGAAGAAACAACAAGAAGGGAAAAATATGAACAGCAAAGAGAAAGGCCTACTTTTCAGAAGGCTTGGGATGATCTGAAGAAGTTCAGGAAAGAGCAGAGACAGAAGGGAATCAAGCCTCCCTTTTTCAGAAACAGTCCTTGGGGATAGCCATCCTTTAGAGAACCTAGGAAGGTTGAAGTGGGTGAGAAAATGCCAAGACCGCCACCTATGGAGTGTTGGGGTTGTAAAGGAAACCATAGGTACAGAGACTGCCCCCACAGAAAAGATAAAGCAAGAATCGTCCACAATGTTCAACAAGCTGAAACAATGGAGGATATGGGCAGCAGAATGCCAAGGATCTACGCATCCCTAGACAACAAGCAAGTAGAATTTCAATCACACATGATTGAAGTGGAAGGTATGATCAACAACCGACCATTTATTATTTTAATTGATTCCGGGGCTAGCCATAGTTATGTAGATCCTAGGGTGGTGGAAAGTTTTCATTTATCAAGAAGCAAACATGAAAGGTCTTGGTTAGAGCAGTTGGCTACAGGAACCAAGAGTAAGGTCACTGAATTGGTTAAATCGTGTTCGATAGACATTAATGGATTGAGCACAAAGGTTGAATTGAATGTGCTACCTTTCGGCTCTTATGGATACTTAATTAGGATGGACTGGTTGGACCATCACCATGCCCTCCTGGACTATCATAACAAGAGGTTTACATGCCTGGATAAGGAGGGAAATCAGAAAACAGTCCAAGGAATTCCCAGAGATGTGGCTATTAGAGAAATATTAGCCATGTAGCTGAAGAAGTGTTACAGAAAAGGCTGTCAATTATTTGCAGCCCGTGTGGAGGAAACATCCAGAGATGAAGTCTCAAGAATTGGAGACCATGAGGTACTCACAGAGTTCAAGGACATATTTCAGGAGGTACCTGGACTACCTTCGAAGAGAGACATTGATTTTTCTATAAATTTGATGCCTGGAGCAGCTCCGGTGTCGAAATCTCCTTATAGAATGAGTACGCCAGAGCTGAAAGAGTTGCAATTGCAGCTCGAAGAGCTTCTAAATAAGGGGTACATTGGCCACAGTGTGTCACCTTGGGGTGCCCCGGTCCTGTTCATGAAGAATAAGGATGGGATGTTGAGGTTGTGCATTGATTTCAGGCAGTTGAACAAGGTAACAGTCAAGAACAAGTATCCTCTACCGAGGATCAATGATCTTTTCGATTAGTTGAAGGGTACGAAAATATTTTCGAAGATAGATCTCAGATTAGGATATCACCAGGTAAGAATAAAGGATGAGGATAGCAGCAAGACCGCCTTTAGAACAAGGTATGGTCATTACGAGTTCACAGTGGTGTCGTTTGGACTGTCGAAAGCACCTGTTTTTTTTATGTGCTTGATGAATGGTGTATTCAGGAACCATTTAGACAAGTTTTTCATAGTCTTCCTGGATGAAATCTTGGTGTATTCCAATCAGAGGAAGAGCATGAACAACACCTGAGGATGGTGATGCAAGTATTGAGAGAACACCAGTTGTATGCCAAGTTCGGCAAATGCTCATTTTATCAAAGACAGATCCATTACTTGGGACATATTATTTCAGAAGAAGGGATCGTTGTGGATCCTGAGAAGGTTGAGGCCATCCGAGAATGGTCCATGCCAAGGAATGTAACAGAAGTTAGATCCTTTATGGGTCTGGTGGGCTATTATAGAAGGTTTATCGCAGGGTTCTCAAAGATAGCTCACCCTATCACTTCATTGCAAAGAAAGGAAAAAAAGTTTTAGTGGACTGAAGAGTGTGAAGAGAGTTTCTAGGGATTGAAGCAGTTGTTAACCAACGCTCCAATCCTGAGAATTGCAAATCCAAATATGGATTTCGTAGTGTGCACAGATGCATTTAAGGAAGGGTTGGGAGGAGTTCTCAGCCAAGATGGATTTGTAATCTGTTATGAGTCCAGGAAATTGAAAGAGCATGAAAAGAATTATGCCACTCATGATTTGGAGTTGGTAGCAACCGTCCACGCTCTGAGGAAATGGAGACATTACCTCATGGGAAGAAGATTTGAATTGAAAACAGACCACAATGGCCTGAAATATTTGTTTGATCAGCTGACTTTAAACGCTAGACAAATTAGGTGGATGGAGTTTATGTGCGAATACGACTTTGATATCAAGCATATCAAGGGGAAGGAAAACAAGGTGGTTGATGCACTCAGCAGAAAAGTGCATGACTTACATACTTCAGCCATTAGCATGTACAGGAATGATATCAAGGGTAGAATTTTGGAAGCTACAAATGTTGATTTGCAGTACAGAGACTTAGTAGAAAAGCTACAGCAGCATGAGAGACCACAAAAAAAGGAAAGTTACACCTTGGAAGCTGATGGATTACTTCTGTATAAAGACAAAGTGTATATACCCAATATCCAGGAATTAAAACTTGCGATTCTAAAAGAAATGCATAACGTGACATATGTTGGACACCCTGGATATCAGAAGATTGTGGCAGCAATCAAAAGCCATTACTTTTGGCCGGGTATGAAGAGGGAGATCGTTGAATACATCGCCAAATGTATGGAATGCCAGAAAGTTAAGGCTGAGCATAGGCACCTAGTAGGGTTGTTGCAGCCTTTGCCCATTCCGGAGTGGAAGTGGGAAGTGGTGACCATGGATATTATTACAGGATTTCCCGGAACGAGCAAGCAGCATGATCCGATCATGGTGGTGGTGGACAAGCTTACAAAAGCTGCCCATTTTATTCCACTCAAAACCACTCACAAGGCAACAGATGTTCCTAATATCTTCTTAAAAGAAGTGGCACGCTTGCACGGAACTCCTAAGATGATTGTGTCTGATAGGGACCCGAAATTCACCTCGAATTTCTGGAAAGGATTGTTCAAAGGATTCGGAACGGATCTGAATTTTAGTACAGTGTATCATCTCGAGTCTGATGGAAAAACAGAGAGGGTGAACAGAGTAATAGAGGACACGCTGAGAATGTACGTGATAGACAAACCATCAAGATGGGAAGACTACCTACATTTGGTAGAATTGGCCTACAATAATGGGTATCATGCATCATTGAAGATGAGCCCATTTAAAGCACTTTATGGAAGAAAGTGAAACACTCCAGTGAGTTGGGATAATCCAGCTGACAGAGCAGTAGTTGGGCCAGAATTTCTCAAAGAGATGGAAGACCAAATGATAAGAATTAAACAGAATTTGAAAGTTGCCCAGGACAGGCAGAAAAGTCATGTTGATAAGAACAGAGCCCATAGATAATTCAAAGTGGGTGATCATGTTTTCCTGAAAGTGAAAACTAACAGGAGTTCCCTGAAGCTGGGAAGTTGCGCCAAGTTGGCAGCAAGACACTGTGGGCATTTTGAAATCCTGGAAAGGATTGGGCCAGTTGCATACATGCTTGCATTACCTGCATCTATGACTATACATAATGTGTTTCATGTTTCATTGCTTAAGAAATATATACCTGATGTTAATCATGTTATCGATTGGAATGTGATTCAGGTGGAACCAGAAGGTGTCATGCAAGTGCATCATGTGCGCATATTGGACAGGAAAAGCAAACAGCTCTGGAATCAAGCCATAGAGCTTGTAAAGGTCCAGTGTACCTGGTACGGTCCTGAGGACGCGACATGGGAGCATGAAGATGTTATGCGGGCAGAGTACCCGCATCTTTTTGAAAATTTTGAAAAGCTTGCAGATGCAGTGTAAAGTTGCACTGAGGACAGTGCAGAAATAAGGGGAGGGGGATTGTAATGTCCCCAAGGCTGAGCCATATTGTAAATCTTGTTTATGAAATGAATTGTAAATATGTTTTATAGGCTGGTGAGCCGAGTTTATATAAGCTAGTGGGCTTATGTGATTGTTAGGCTAGAGAGCCTAAGTGTTGAAGGCCAAGAGCCTGATTTTGTACCTGTA
>ML801299.1:189038-202010 GCA_009831015.1 Picea engelmannii | reverse complement strand
AAGCATGAGATTGTTATTCCACGAAGTAGCGCCTGCCCGACTGATGAAAAGGGGGCGTTACAATATGGCATCAGAGCATTACAACTTCAAATGAAAGAGTGTTACAATTTCTCTCCATGATCTACCTTCCAGTAGTTAAACTCTTTCTTGAAGGAACCTGCTCTGATTCCAATTGTTGGATTACTAAGAGGGGGGGGTGAATCAGTAATGATCAATTTATACCACTTATTAATCCTTTAAACCGCAATGTATATTCTTTCAACTTATTCAACAGTGTTCATCAGTTCATCATCAATATATTATTGCATCATAAACATTAACATTCATCAGAGCATAATGAACAATAATAAACACATCCACACAATACACAATACACCAATATTTACGTGGAAACCCAATGCAGGAGAAAACCACGGAATGTCTTTCTTATATGTCAAGAATTACATTCAAGGAAGCACCAACTTCCAATTCTCCAACTCCAACTAGAAGGAGGCTCCAACCCCCTAGTTTCTAAGGCTCCAACCTAAAGAAAGATACAACTCCCTAATTCTCTACCTCCAACCAGAAGGAGGCTACAACCCCCTAGGTTCTCTGGATACAACCGGAAGGTGGATACAACCACCTAGTTCTCAAGCTCCAACTTGAAGGAAGCTCCAACTCCCTGATTATCTGACACTAACCGAAAGGAGGCTACAACCCCCTTTCCTTGCCCCGTCCAACCACCCTGAAATATAAATTCCAAATGTAGACAACTTGTCATTGTCACTGAATCAACCACTACCACTATAACTATGTCATTGTCAACCTGTCCAACCTATCATTGTCACAAAAACCTATACCATGCATAAATCATGCATCAACATGTACCTCGACATGTACCATCAACCAGTGCATGAACCATGCACCAAACTTGTACCAATAATTTGTACCAAAAAAAATGCATCAATTATGCACAACACAACCTGTCACAACATCCTATCACATCAACCTGTCTCATCAATATCATCAACCAAATCATATCTATTCACCAATATCAATCATTAAGAAAACTTTCAACCATATGAAAAATATCACCAAGATAACCAACAAGATACCTCTAGCAATACACCATACTTTCCATAAACCAAATACCATAAACCCTTATATCAACAATGCATCAAACCTTCATTGTAATGCAACCTCAAACTGTACCATTAACTTTAGCAATACACCTTAACCAAAAACCCTCAAACATGTACCACTCATAAACCAATCATATACCAAAACCACTAACCAATGTCTCTCACAATGCACTACAAGATATGTCAATAAATCAAAGACATGCACCAAAAATATACTTCAATAGATTTGCCTCATAACCATTCACTACAGCAAGTAATATACAACAATAGTACCTCTAGGAAGATTCCCAAACTCACAAGACCATACCTCATCCATATGCAATCAAATGCCTCAAATATATCCCAACAAAGTGTGCCAATGATAAACAACAAGTAAACCAGCACTATACCTCCGTAGATCTTCCTTATGTAGCATATATCATTTAGCCAATGATTTCCCAAGGGAATCTACTCAACCTCATATGACCATACCTCAAGCTATCACAAATATCCAATCATGTAACATACCTTTTTTATTTTGTAGCTTGATATATCGTACCGGAACATTGTCACACTTCCTGTAACCTCTGCTCAGCCTCTGCAACCTGAACCATGCCTCAACCCTCAGTTCTGGTAGTGCCTTGCATGATGCAGGTGAGGTGTCCAGTGGGACCTAGCGTGACAGGCTCTACTCAACCCACAGGGGTGCCCCGCGGGATGTCTACTGAGTGGCCCGCGGGGATGACCCTAACTAGGGTTTTTCATGATCTTTTTGCTCTCCACTGCGGCCATGAAACCTTGTTGTCACTCTACCTCTACTTCCTCATAATTGCGCAACTTAGGTGTATCAATGAGTATTTGCAATAAACCTTTCATAATAATACATCTTCAATGTGCTCAATAGGTGCTAATAAGACACCCTTGCTCTCTTATTTATACTCTCCAAGTAGCTTCCTTTAGGGGTTATCTTCTAACTGTTTTATCCAACTTCCTTCTTTTAGGGATAACCCGCTTTCAACTACTTTACCCACTTGCAACCACTTTATACACAAATAGTAAGCTCACCACTTTTTGTTGCAACTAATTTATTTTTAATTATTTTCTTATTGCAACAACTTAACCCATGATTAACTCCTAGTTGCAACAACTTTGACTAGTCAAGTTCTTCTAGGATCTTCTATAATAATTGACTTATTTTACCTTCTAGGGGCTTATAGATAACTCATGAGGGTTCTCCAACTTCACTAAGCCATATCTACTCATTCATGATGAAATATGTGACATACCACATATCACTAGAAAAGAAACGACATGTACTATCCATATAGAATAGTCTCACCTGCAATTTCATTGATCTGCATGCCTTTATACCTCAAACAAACTTGGGTCCCTTACCCATACCTTTGGAGCTACCGAATGTGCTACCGGACATATTTAAGGGTTTACATCAATCTCTAAGGGTTGACATCAATCTCTAAGGGTTGACATCAATCTATAATATCATACTCCAAGGGTTGACATCAATCTACAATATCATACTCCAAGGGTTGACATCAATCTACAATATCATACTCCAAGGGTTGACATCAATGACAACCAACTATCCAAACCAATTGTCCATCAATCTAAACCAATTGTATGACAACAACTCCAATTTGTAATCCATACTTGCAATCCTTTACAAAACCTTATAGGGGCCATAATATTTGGGTGTTAATTTTTTATCCTTATTTTGTTGCTTGAGGTACATCTGTTTATATGGTTATATCCTCAGAAGTACCCAATACCCCACTTCAAATTCCCTTTCACTATGATGTTGATCTGCTTTTTGTTTCATCCTATTTTGTTGCATAACCAAGTTGTCCTTTAATAGTTTGAGAACCCCTTGTCAGTGCCCTATGTGGTCCTCCATTGCTTGAACCATTGCAGTCCCTCTCAAGGGTGATGTGATGGATGGAGGATGATATCCATAAAGTGCCAAAAATGGGGACATTTATGATTAATTATGGAGGGATTTTTTGTACCACCATTCCGCCAAGGGAAACCAATTGACCCATTGTGTTTGTTTTTTGGATACAAAGCAACGAAGATATTCTTCTAGACATTTATTCACAACCTCAATTTTCCCATTGGATTGAGTATGATAAGATGAGTTGTGAGTCAATTGAGTGCCCAAACAAGAAAATAATTATATCCAAAAATTTATAGTGAAAAATGGATTTTGATGACTCCATGTAGATTTTGAATTGTTTCCATGAATGTTGCGGCTATTATACTTGCTTTGAAAATATCAGAAAGAGAGCAAAAATGGGCATACTTTTCCAATCGGTCCACTACTACCATGATCATAGTCTTTCCTTCAAGTTTGGGTAAACCTTTAATAAAATACATTGAAACTTATTCCCAATGTTGAATTGGTATGGCTAATGATTGTAGGAGACCTGACGTCTTGATTGTCTTTCCCTTATTATGTTAGTAGACCACACAGTCAAACACAAAATTTTGAAAAAAAAAACCATAAAAACTTATCTGATGAACTGGTGTCCTCTTGTAGTTGTTGAATGATCTTGCATAGCTCTTGATCTTGCTTCCATTCTATCCTTGCTTCTTCCACCCAATCAGATTGTGAAATAGAAATAATACATATTCAACCTTCAGTTTCTTCTTCTTTCCTTGAAAGGGCATCTACCATAATCTTATGTTTTCATTTTTTGTAAATAATTTCAAATTCATAACTTAGCATCTTTGTAACCCATCTTTATTACTCTTCTGAAGATAATTGTGTCTCAAAGAAGTACTTCAAACTATCATGTTTTGTTTTTACTTTGAAGTGTCTTGCTATTAGATAAGGGCATCATTTCTTAACTATGGGTAGTATGGCCAACATTTATTTTTCATAAATGGGTTTGGGTAATTTTTTTCCTTGAAGTTGATTGCTTTCAAAGGAAATGGGGTTTCCTTCTTACACTAAAACTACACCAATGACATGGCCTGATGCATCACACTCCACAATAGATGTTTTTGTGAATTTAGGTGTGGCTAAGATAGGAGTTGTACACATATCCTCCTTAAGTTTTTCAAAATCTTTGGTTTCTTCTTGAGTCCAAGAAAATCCTTCCTTCTTTAATGGTGTTGTTAGAGGTGTCACTATTTGAATATAGTTCTTGAAAAACTTGTGGTAATACTCTGTCAATCTTAAGAATCCTCTAAGTTTCTCCAAGGCTTTGGGAATTGGCCATTCCCTCATAACTTTTATTTTGTTAGGGTCCACTTTTACGCCTTCATGAGATACAATATGGCCCAAATATTCCACTTCTTGAACCCCAAAGGCACACTTAGAAGGATTTTCATAAAGTTGTTGCTCTTCCAATAGTTATAATACTATGTCAACATGTTGTATATGCTCTTCCCAAGATTTTTTGTAGATTAGTATGTCATCAAAAAATACTAACATAGACTTTCTAAGGAAGGGCCTGAAAATAGAATTCATCAAGCTTCGAAATGTTGAAGGTGCATTAGTAAGTCCAAATGGCATAACCAAAAACTCATAACGACCTTCATGTGTTCTAAAAATGCTTTTCAGAGTGCCTTCATGCCTCATTCTGATTTGATGATATCCCAAACTAAGATTCAACTTATTCAAGAAAATTGATCCATGGAATTCATCTAATAATCCATCAATGAAAGGACTTGGAAACTTATCTTTGATGGTCATTTTATTGAGTTATTTATAATTTGGACACATACGCCATGAACCATCCTTCTTTGTAATCGTCGTCACTAGCGAAGAGAAAGAACTTTGGCTAGGTTCAATGATGTTAGCCTCTAACATTTCTTGTATCATACGCTCAATATTACTCTTCTATACATATGGATAAATGTAAGGCATAATGTTAGGTGGTACACTTCCTAGTTGCAAATGAATTGCATGGTCATGATCTCGAGTAGGTGGAAGACCCATAGGATTTTTTCTAAATACCTTGGAATGATTTTTTATAACTATTTGGAGATCCAATGGAGTGGAGGATATATATGTTTGAACATCTAGTGAGCACAATTGTCGAATTACACCATGGTGTCCCTTTTTCAGTAATTTTGTCATGCTATTAAAGCTTATCACCTTAGAGGGTTTCCCTTGGATACTTCTAAGCTCAATTCCTTTCCTTCTGAGGAAAATCTCATGAAAATAACTTGAAAAACAAGGGCCATTGATCCCAATGATTGTAACCATTGGACCCCTAATACAACAACACCACCCATTTGGATGGAAATCATAAGACCATCCAAAAAATACTCCCCCATATTGAGCTTAATACTATGGCACTTCCCAAAAAAAATTATAGTACCTCCATTTGCAATCATTACTTGAAACTCAGGTGCTGGAAATACAAAGCAATTGACATATTTTTCTAATTTGTAATTGATGAAGTTGTGGGTACTACCAAAATAAATCAACACTATTACTTTTTTATTTTTGATGTATCCTTTTATCTTGAGGGTTTGTGGAGTATTGATGCCATCCAGTGCATGACAAGATATCATTGGAGTAGTATATTCTAGATCTAGATCTCGTGATGGTTTCAATTTTTGATACTCTTCCTCTTCACAGTCTATGTAGAATAATTTATTCTCACCACATTTAGGCCCCTTACTATACCTTCTCACACAATTGAAACATATTCCCTTTAATCTTCTTTCATCCATTTGTTGAGGTGTCAACCTTGTCAGTTGAAGTGTGGTTGTCTTATGAACCACAAAATGATCCCTTCTTCCTGCATATGCTCCAATGGTAGAGTTGTGTGTAAACTTATTCTTTGCTTGAATATGATGATCAAATTGCATAGCTTCTTTAATGTTTCTAGGATGTTGTAGGAAACATTATGTTTAATGTCTTCTTTTAATACACCCATGTAAGCTTCCAACAAATGTTCATCACTTATGTCATCCACCCTTGTGGCCAATACTTGAAATTCTAAATTATACCTTCAATATCACCTAAGTGCTTGATTCTTGCCAGTTGACTGAAGTAGTCATGTTCTCAAAATTTTCCATGTTGTACTTCTAATTCTCTTGTAAATAAACCCCAAGTATAATGATAAAAACAGGGCTTCTTTTTAACTACCCATTGATACCATTGATATGGGTTTATCTCAAAGTTCAAAGTTGTTATGTGGATCATTTGTTTATCATCCACAATATTATGTAGTTCAAAATATTTCTCTACTTGGATCACCCAAGTAAAGACCTATGTTCCGTAAAACTTCTTTAATTCAACCTTGGGAAGGATCACTCCTTTTGGAAACCATCCATAACTCCACTATTGGAGTTAGAACCCCCTGGAAAAATCTTAATATTGGGAAGTTGTTCAAATTGAATACTACCCTTATTTTTATGAGTCCCTACAGACACAATGTCGCTTTTAGCAAGCCTCCCATCTAAGGTTTGTAAGATATAAATTTTCAATGTATCCATCTTATTTTCCATTTTATTCCTATTTGCATTTGTCTTCTTTTCCATATGTTCCCTATTTTCATTCATCCTCTTTTCCATCTATTCCCTATTTTTAGTTATATTCTTTTCCATATGTTCCATCTGTTCCATCTAGTGAAAAATATCATATCTTTCTTCTGGAGTCACAGTTTAGCTCTCTGGAGGTTTATTTGGTGAATAAAATTTTGGACCATCCTTTGGGGCCATGTGAACAAATAATAATACTCCTATTTTTCCTCTTTATCACAAATTATGGTTATCCTTTTGGGGTGAGCTCACAAGAAAAGGTTACATGGAACTAAGGACAAGGGACTGTCAAGTGCTATAGATCTTAGATATACGTGTGGGGTCCAACAATAGTACTTGGCCCAATATCTTAGGGAACTAACTAAGGAGGCTCAATCATTCATGTAGTCATACTACCCAACTACCCGGGTACTAGAGAGTGGTATCCCCGAGTGTTGTTCTCGATGTACTATAGCAACAAGATGGTTGAATAGATTATCTAAGGTTGGTTTCACCCATACCTTGGGGAATGCATATATACCCAAAGGTACATGGAAGTGAGATTCCATCTACAAGTACTAACTATTGCAGTACTACTCGAAGGGGTACCAACAAGAGTTACAGGGGTTTCCAACAAGTGAAACAATGTGTTTCTAGTAACCATGTGAAACCATGTGTATTTCCTATGTGTATTTTCCCCAACCATAGTTTTACCCACTTAACGGTAGATACTTTGTCAATTAAAGACGTTGAAACACATCTCTAAAAAACATTAAAAAAATGAGCTTGCTAACCACGGAAAAAGCTATTAAAATCATTGAAAATAACTTATGTAGAAACCCTAACTTCCACAAGAAATATATCATAAAATATAATTATTCAAAATATTAAAAAAATTCCACATGTACTTCATTGTGTTAAATCAGGATATCCATGCAATTTCTCTAGTGGACGTAGCTTACACTGGGTGAACCACGTATATCTGTGTCTTTATTGGATTGTGTATCTTTTTTGTTTTATTTCTGCATTTATTTTATTTTATTGTTATGTGATCCTATTTTTATAACAACTGGTATCAGAGCGAAAGGTAACTCGCAGGAAAAGAGATTTCCTGGTTTGAGTGGGAGAAATGGCGGAAGATGGAAATTTTAGGATCAAAAATTTAACTACCAAAACTACTAATTATGGAAGATGTAGATGGAAGATTATTTATATCAGAAGGATCTATTCCTACCTTTGGGAGGAATAGCAAAGAAGTTGATGTCCATGAAGGACGAAGAATGGGAGGTTCTTGATAGAAAGGCACTGGGAACGATATAGTTGAGCCTGGCAGCGTCGATGGCTTTCAATATTTCAAAAGAAAAGACAATGAAGGATATGATGGATGCATTGGCTAAACTGTATGAAAAACCATCGACATCCAATAAGGTATTTCTAATGAAGTTATTATTTAATATGAAGATGTCAAAAGGTGGGCCTGTCGCCGATCATTTAAATGAATTTAATATGGTTACTAATCAGCTAAGTTCTGTAAAAGTGGACTTTGATGATGAGGTTAGGGATCTTCTAATCTTGTGCTCATTTCCAGAAAGATGGAATGGCTTGGCCATGGCTATAAGTAACTATTTCTTTGGTTCAAACACTTTGAAATTTGATGATATTGTTGGTGTTATCCTTAGCAAGGAAATGTGATGGAAAAACATAGGTGAGACATCAAGTAATGAATTGA
This sequence comes from Picea engelmannii, assembly GCA_009831015.1. Lineage (NCBI taxonomy): Eukaryota > Viridiplantae > Streptophyta > Pinopsida > Pinales > Pinaceae > Picea > Picea engelmannii. The sequence continues at coordinate 193,685 of ML801299.1, read as the reverse complement.
TCGTGGAAAATAGGGGAAGATAAAAGGATAGAGGAAAGGGCTTAGGGAAACTTGGGAATTCTAGGAAGAGCATATCCAAATCCATACTAGGAAATATAGGGTGTTGGAATTATGGGAAGAAAGGACATTTGAAGAAATACCACAGAGCTCCGAAGAAACAAAAAGATGGAGAACAGGAAAAAAATCAGGAAGAAAATATAACAGGTGATGTTTTATAAGATGATTTGATTATTTTTGTAGATAATATTTATGAGTCTTGGGTAGTATATTCAAGGGCTTCATTTCATGCCACACCCCATAGGAAACATTTTCAAGATTATGTTCAAGGTGATTTTGGACAAGTTCATTTGGGTGATGATGCACCATGCGAAATTATTGGAATGGGCAAGGTACAAATAAAGAAAAAGAATGGAAACCAATGGTTGTTGAAAGAGGTAAGACATGTTCCATATCTAAGAAAAAATATGATTTCAACAGGGAAATTGGCAAGTGAAGGTTGTATATCTATATTTCTAGATAAAGCGTGGAAGGTCACCAACGGATCACTAGTGATAGAAAAATGAGAGAAGGTAGGTACATTGTATTTATGTACTGGTAATACCGACTCTTCTATCTCTTTAGCTTCTACAGGAGTGGATAAGGCATTGTGGCATCATAGGCTTGGACACATGAGTGAGAAGGGGATGCAGATACTTCGCAAAAGAAATTTGTTGCCAGATCTTAAATAAATTGATTTGGATTTCTGTGAACATTGTGTTTATGGAAAGCAGAAGAGAGTCATATTTCTCAGAGTTGAAAAAGAAAAGAAGAGTGAAATGTTAGAGCTTGTGCATACATATTTATGGGGACCAGCTCATGTATCATCTCTTGGTGGCTCTCATTATTATGTTACCTTTATTGATGATGCAACTAGAAAAACTTGGGTTTATTGTATTCGACAAAAATCTGATGTTTTTTATACTTTTAAGAAATAGAAAGATTTGGTTGAGAATGAGGCAGGAAAAAGGTTAAAGTGTCTCAATCAGACAATGGAGGTTAATATTGCAGCAAGGAGTTTGATTATTATTGTTCATACCATGGGATTCGTAGAGAGAAAACAGTTTAAGAAACACCAAAAGAAAATGGTGTGTCAGAAAGGATGAACAGGACAATCATGGAACGTGCAAGGAGTATGAGATTGCATGTTGGGTTGCCCTTACAGTTCTGTGCAAATGTTGTAGATATTGTTGTTTACTTAATAAACAGGGGACCTTCAAGCTCTTTGGATGGTGGAATTCCATAGGAGGCATGGACTAGTAAAAAGGTAAACTATTATTTTTTGAATACTTTCGGTTGTGAAGCATTTGTCCATGTTGATAAAGAAAATAGAACAAAGCTTGAGACAAAATCCAAGAAGTGTACCTTTATTGGATACGATGTTAATGATTTTGGTTATCGCTTATGGGATTATGAAAATCACAAAATCATTAGGAGTAGAGATGTCATATTCAATGAGAAGGTCATGTACAAAGTTCATTTGCATGGAAAGAAACAAGAAAAAGAAAAACCAAAATACATAGTGCTTGATGAGATCACTGAAAAAGAAATTCCAAAGGTACCAGAAAATCAAAATGTACAACAATAGGAGCAGTAGGTACCTCAAAATCATGCAAGTGTTGTTGGAAGATCTACCAGGTTAAGTAGACCCCCTGAACGATACTCTCATTAATTGTATTATTTAATGTTAATTGATTCTGGTGAACGAGAAAGTTATGAAGAGGTAATGCAGGTAGACACTAAAAAGAGGTGGGAACAAGGAATGAAAAAGGAAATGTATTCCTTTGTAAATAACCAGACTTGGGATTTGGTTCAGTTACCTGTAGGAAAAAGAGCATTGCAGAATAAATGGGTTTACATGTTGAAGGAAGAATATGGAGGCAAAAAGAGGTACAAGGATAGACTTGTTGTAAAGGGGTTTGCACAAAAGAAAGGTATATATTTTGATGAAATATTATCTCTTATTGTTAAAATGACTTCAATTAGGACAATTTTAAGTCTTGTGGCAATAGAAAATTTACATCTTGAACAATTAGATGTAAAAACAACTTCTCTCTATGGGGATTTGGATGAAGAGATTTATATGTAGCATTCACAGGGGTATGAGGTCAAAGGAAAGGAGAATTTGGTATGTAGGTCGAAGAAGATCTTGTATAGTCTAAATAAATCCCCAAGGTAGTGGTATTTGAAGTTTGACAGGTTTATGACAGAACAAGGTTATAGTAGATGTCATTCTCATCACTTTGTTTATTTTAAAAGGCTAGAAAATGGAAGCCATATTATCTTGCTATTGTATGTAGATGACATGTTTGTTGCAGAGTCTAATATGAAGCATATAAATGTTCTCAAGAAGAAATTAGCTAATTCATTTTCAATGAAGGATTTAGGTGCTGCAAAGAAAATCCTTGGTATGAGAGTAACAAGAGACGGGAAAAATCGCAAATTGACATTGTCTCATGGTGAGTACATAGAGAAGGTGTTGGAGAGGTTTATAATGCAGAATGCAAAACCAGTTAGTACACCTTTGGCCAGCCATTTCAAATTAACCAAGGAAATGTGTCCCAAGACACGGGAGGAGATAGAATATATATCCAAGGTCCCTTATTCATCAGCATTTGGCAGCTTGATGTATGCTATGGTTTGCACAAGACCAAATATTTCACATGAAGTGGAATTTGTGAGCATGTATATGAACAATCCATGTAAAGAACATTGGGAGGTAGTAAAGTGGATTCTCACGTATTTGACAGGTACTAGTACTCATGCATTATGCTATGGAGGTTCAGACACTATTCTACAGGGATATGTTGATTCAGATATGGTAGGTGATAAAGATAGCAGGAGGAGCACCACAAGGTATGTTTTTATTGTAGGTGGAACAACAGAAAGTTGGATTTCAAAACTGCAAAAAGTTCTTTCACTTTCAACAACGAAAGCAGAGTATGTTGCTGCTATAGAGGCTAGTAAATAGATTATTTGGTTACAGAGGTTTATGGAGGAATTGGAAAATAAGCAAGAGAATAGCAGGTTGTACTATGAAAGCAAGAGTGTCATTCATCTTGCAAAGAACTCAGCCTTCCATTCTAAGACTAAGCATATACAGCTCAGGTACCATTCCATACGATCTGTCTTGGAAGATGGACATTTGAATTTGGAAAAGATACATACTAGACAGAATCTAGCAAACATGTTGACAAAAGTCGTAACTAGGGAGAAACTGAGTTCCTACTCAGTTTCAGTTGGCCTTCAAGCATGAAGGTGAAGATGAGAAATTTTCCAGGTCCAAGGTGGATCATAGTCCAGCAGGTATAATAGCAGTCGAGTTGTTGTGATCAGTCTCCAAGTGGGAGATTGTTGGTTGTGGAGCCTAATTATCTTCCTAATTATATGCAAGTCAAAGAAAATGCAAGATACACAATTCATGGCCCCCCAAAAATATTTGGTTTTTTTGCAATTCAAATATTGTAATTTCGTAGTCAATCTGGACCATTCATTATAAGGTCGCAGATATGACAGAAGAAGTTATGTTAGGGTTTTTTTCCCTAGAAGGAAACCCTCTTTTATGAGGGAATTGTATTGCAGTTGTGTATTATTGCGAATATTGTATTCTGGGAGAGGAGACTGTGAGAGAAAGAAGAGGAAGTTATAGTGGGTGTGTTGTAGGTTGTATCCCTTCATTTTGTTGGATAATAATAAGGAAGGACCTGGAAATTTCTTTGGTAGACACTACTATAAATAGACAGAATTTTCGACACCCTATTTCCGTACCCCCGACATTTGACGTCGCTCAACCACCGCTTATGAGGGCTCAACAGGCGTCGAAAAATCTCCCGTGGTTTTTCCGACGTTGGACTATCGTCGGTATTCCGACTCCCCTAATGTCTGATGACCGACGGCCTTTAAAAATTTAATTTCAAAGGACAACCGGAAAACTATCGACGACATTCCTCAGTCCACCGATGAATATTCCGACGTTATCCTGTCGACGCGATCGACGAGCGTGTTGTAGTTCCGACGCTTTGCTGGGAGCGTTTCCCGTCGGAAATCCAACCTGTAGTAGTCGGAAGATCGACGAACCTGAATATTTTTTTTTTAAAATTGTTGAAAAGAGGCGAGGCATTATTTTTCTCAAGTTCATAAAAGGCACAGAAGGTTTCTTCAACACTGACCAGCCCATTATGGTTGCCAAATTCTACAATATCCCAGAGAAAATCATCGGTTGGCTCAAGCTTCAGCAAAGGCAGAGATGGATTGGTTGTTGCAATTGGAAATGGGGCAAAGAAATGGTATGGAATTTATCAAAAGATGATTCTATCAAGTAATAGGGCAAAGAAATGGCATGAAATTTATCAACATTAGTCCCTCATGGCCGCATAAATGTATTGTCCATGTTCATACCAAACCAAAAATTATTCACTTGTAGCACCTATGGGATTTACAAAATGGGTTTAGTAACTCTAATCATCTAGTCATACCATTTGTTGAAAGTGGCCTCATTGAATGCAAAATTCTTAGTGTCCTTCCAACTCTTCCAAGCATCAAATTGTAATGAAAGAATTTGTTGATTGGGCATGGGATGAATTTATCTTCCCTACAGGGGATTCCATTTCC
>ML801299.1:150695-165663 GCA_009831015.1 Picea engelmannii | reverse complement strand
AGTATGTATCTTTTTCAACTTCAAATGTCCATCTTCCAAGATGGATCGTATGAAATGGTACCTAAGTTGTATATGCTTAGTCTTATAATGGAAGGTTGATTTCTTTGCAATATGAATGGCACTCTCAGTATCACAATACAACCTGTTATTATCCTATTTCTTTCCCAATTCCTTCATAAACCTCTATAAGAAAATCATCTATTTACTAGCCTCTGTAGCAGCAACATACTATGCCTCAATTTTTGAAAGTGCAACAACCTTTTGCAGTTTCAAAATCCAACTTACTATTCTTCCACCTATAGTAAAAACATACCCTATGGTGCTCCTCCTACTATCTTTATCACCTGTCATATATGAATCAACATATCCATTTAGAACAGTGTTTGAACCTCCCAAAAATAATGCATGAGTCGTAGTACCTCTCAAATACCTTAGAATCCACTTTATCGCCTCCCAATGTTCTTTCCTTGGATTGTTTATATACATGCTCACAATTACCACTGCATGTGCAATATCTGGTCTTCTACAAAGCATCGTATACATCAAGCTGCCAATTGTTGATGAATAAGGGACCCTGGACATGTATTATATCTCCTCCTGTGTCTTGGGACACATTTCCTTAGTTAATTTGAAATGGTTGGCCCAAGGTGTACTAACTGGTTTTGCATTCTGCATTCTAAACCTCTCCAACACCTTCTCTATGTACTCACCCTAAGACAATGTCAATTTGCGATTTTTCATGTCTCTTGTTATTCCCATACTAAGGATTTTCTTTGCAGCACCCAAATCCTCCATCGCAAATGAATTAACTAATTTATTCTTGAGCACATTTATATCCTGCATATTAGACCCTACAACAAGAATGCCATCTACATACAATAGCAAGATAATATAGCTTTCATTTTCTAGCCTTTTAAAATAAACACAGTGATCGGAATGACATCTACTATAACCTTGTTCTGTCATAAACCTGTGAAACTTCAAATACCACTGTCGTGGATCTTGTTTTAGGCCATACAAGCTCTTCTTCAGCCTGCATACCAAATTTTCCTTCCCTTTGACCTCATACCCTTGTGGTTGTTGCATATAAATCTCTTCATCCAAATCTCCATGGAGAAAAGTTGTTTTTACATCTAACTGTTCAAGATGTAAATCTTCTACTGCCACAAGACTTAAAATAGTCCTAATTGAAGTCATCTTAACAACAGGAGAAAATATTTCATCAAAATCTATACCTTTCTTTTGTGCAAACCCATTTACAACAAGTCTAGCCTTGTACTGTTTTCTGCCTCCATCTTCTTCCTTCAACCTGTAAACTCACTTATTTTGCAATGCTCTTTTTCCTACAGGCAACTGAACCAAGTCCCAAGTCTGGTTATTTACCAAGGAATCAATTTCCTCCTTCATGTCTTACTCCCACGTCTTTTTAGTGTCTACCTGCATTGCCTCTTCATAATTTTCTGGTTCACTAGAATCAATTAACAATAAATAATACAATGAAGGAGAGTATCGTTCAAGGGTTCTACTTAACCTAGTAGATCTTCTAACAACACTTGTAGGAGTTTGAGGTACCTGATGCTCCTGTTGTTGTACATTTTGATTTTCTGGTACCTTTGGAATTTATTTTTCAGTGATCTCATCAAGCACTGTGTATTTTCGTTTTTCTTTTTCTTGTTTCTTTCCCTGCAACTGATCTTTGCACATGACCTTCTCATTGAATATGACATCTCTACTCCTAATGACTTTTTGATTTTCATAATCCCATAAGCGATAGCCAAAATCATTAACATCGTATCCAATAAAGATACACTTCTTGGATTTTGCCTCAAGATTTGTTCTATTTTCTTTATCAATATAGACAAATGTTTCACAACCAAAAGTCTTCAAAAAATAATAGTTTACATTTTTACCTGTATCTACAGTATCTATGTTTATTAAGTAAACAACAGTATCTACAGCATCTGTCAAGAACTGTAAGGGCAACCTAACATGCAATCTCATACTCCTTGCATGCTCCATGATTGTCATGTTCATCCTTTTTGACACTATTTTCTTGTGGTGCTCCTAGAACTGTTTTATCTCTATGAATCCCATGGTATGAACAATAATCATCAAACTCCTTGCTGTAATATTCACCTCTATTGTCTTATCTGAGACACTTCAACCTTTTCCTATCTCATTCTCAACCAAAGCTTTCTATTTCTTAAAAGTATCAAAAACGTCATATTTTTGTCGAATGCGATAAACCCAAGTTTTTCTAGTTGCATCATCAATAAAAGTAACATAATAACGAGATCCACCAAGAGATAATACATGAGTTGGTCCCCATACATTTGTATGCATAGGCTCTAACCATTCACTCTTCTTTTCTTTTCCGACTCTGAAAAATCTAACTCTCTTTTGTTTTCCATAAACGTAATGCTCACAAAAATCCAAATCAATTTGTTTAAGATTTGGCAACAAATTCCTTTTGTGAAGTATTTGCATCCCCTTCTCACTCATTTTTCAAAGCCTACGATGCCAAAGTTTTGTATCCACTCCTGTAGAATCTAAAGAGATAGAAGAATCAGTATTACCAGTACATAAATACAATGTACCTACCTTCTCTCCTTTTTTCTATCACCGGTGATCCTTTGGTGACCTTGGATGCCTTATCTGTAAATATAGGTATACATCCTTCACTTGCCAACTCCCTTGTTGAAATTAGATTTTTCATTAGATATGGAACATGTCTTACCTCTTTCAACAACCATTGGTTTCCATTCATTTGCTTTAATTTTACCTTTCCCATTCCAACAATATTGCATGTTGCATCATCACCCAAATGAACCTGTCTAAAATCACCTTGAACATAATCTAGAAAATGTTTCCTATGGGGTGTGGCATGAAATGAAGCCCCTGAATCTACTACCCAAGACTAGGAAATATTATCAACAGAAAGAATCAAAGCATCTTGTAACACATCACTTGTTACATTTGCTTTTTGATTTTTTCTCTTGTTGTCCATCTCTTTGTTTCTTTGAAGCTCTACAGTCTTTCTTCGGATGTCCTTTCTTCCCAGAATTCCAGCACTCTATATTTCCCAGTCTGGATTTGGATCTACCCTTCCTAGAATTCTCGTGGTTCCCTGAGCCCTTTCCTCTATCATTTTATATTTCTGTGTTCTCCATGTTTAACGCATTGCCTGATGTCTCACCTATGCTTTTCCATGGCATTTCCTCGCTAAGGATAACACCAACAACATCATTAAATTTTAGAGTGTTTGGACCAAAGACGAAGTTACTTACAGCCATGACCAAGTCGTTCCATCTTTCTGTCAATGAGCAAAAGATTAGAAGGGCCATGACCTCATCATCAAAGTCCACTTTTACAGAACTTGGTTGATTAGTAACCATATTAAATTCATTTAAATGATCTGCAACATACCCACCTTCTGACATATTCATATTAAATAATTGTTTCATTAGAAATACGTTATTGGACGTCAATGGTTTTTCATACAGTTTAGCCAATGCATCCATCAACTCCTTCGTTGTCTTTTCTTTTGAAATGTTGAAAGCCACAGACGCTTCCATGCTCAACCGTATCGTTCCTAGTGCCTTTATGTCAAGAACCTCTCATTCTTCATCCTTCATGGTCATCGTCTTTTTTGCTATTCCACCTAATGCCAGGAATAGATCCTTTTGACATAAATAATATTCCATCTGCATCTTCCATAATTGGTAGTTTTGGTCGTTAAATTTCTCGACCCTAAACTTTTCATCTTCCGTCGTTGCTCCCACTCGAACCAGGAACCCTATTTTCTTGTGAGTTATCTTTTGCTTTGATACCAGTTGTTAGAAAAACAGGATCACGGAGCAATCAAATAAGACAAATGCAGAAACAAAAAACACAGAAGATACACAATACAATAGAGACATGGATATACGTGGGTCACCCAGTGTGGGCTACGTCCACCCGAGAAATTGGTAGGTCCTTCCTTTTTATTATCCAACAAAATGAAGGGATACAACCTACAGCACGCCTATTGTAACTTCCTCTTCTTTCTCTCACAGTCTCCTCTCTCAGAATACAATAATCACACTAATACACAGTCGTAGTACAATTCCCTCATAAAAGAGGGTTGCCTTCTAGGGAAAAAAACCATAACATAACTTCTACCGTTAAATCTGCGACCTTATAATGAATGGTCCAGATTGACTACAAAATTACAATATTTTAGAAGGCAATTTTTCCCAATATTTCGCTTTGGGGGCACTTCCCTCGAATCCCCCACCAAGGGGGGCTACATTTCTGTCGCCCCCCTCTGGACCCCCTGGCAATAGTTATGGGGGGGGCAAGTCCCCCCACACCCCCCCTTTAGGGAATGGGGTCCAAGCACGACTGAAATAAACATCTGAATCAGGGTGATAATCAGGTTCTGCAACCAACAATAAGCAAGCAATCATTCTCATTGTAATAATCTTATCTTATCTTATTCATTTTCTTATATATTTATATATTATTTATTATCCTCATGGATATCTTCATATTCCAAGTATTTTGGATATTTAACTCGTAACCCAGATTTGGTTATTACATTTGATAAGAAACAAATTGGTTCTTTATAGTGATATCAAAGCTTCGTCTCGATTCAGCTTTTGGTCAACTTCCATTCTAAGAGTTCTATGATGTGGTCTTTGACCACCAACCAACCTTTGGCCATTTAAAAATAAATAAATTTCATTGAACAAAAAAAATATTATTCCTCTGCTAGAAAATTGAAGAAGGATTTTAGTCGAAAAAATAAATAAATAAAATTATGTGCAAAAGAAGAAAGAATTGTTTAGCTACAAGGCAAATCCGAAGATAAAGATACAATTTACAGTTCAGAAGTAAAGAAAATTATGTGTTGCAAATTGGATGGAACTAGTCAATTCCGAAAATTAATTAGAGTTGTACTAATCAATCTAACTAATCTAACTATCGATGCAAATTTATACCGTACGAATATAGTTTCAGAATCTATTCATGTGTCATACAATCTGTACGTATGCGTCGTATAGTCGTTAAATAATTCAGTATTGTTGTTCGTCCGTAGTTTCACCGATTAAAAATTTATTGAAACGTATCGCTGATAGTCGATACAATCGCCAATTAAAATTTGAGTGTTGTATTGTTCTGTACCGCCACGTCCTCTGATCCGTACATCCACCGATTTTGCAGGTCACTATCTAACCCTATATTCGCCTGTGTATACAGTTGTAAGCAAGCCTTACCCATTAGCGTAATAGCCGCCAAATTGTCATACAGAAGGGTCCTCGAAATCTACACAAAACAAGTCAACAAACCACAGCTGGTACATAGTTATTATTTAAGGAAGTTGTGATGTTGGTATATTGATTTCTAGGCTCATACAGAGCGGCCCTTGTGAAATGTCGTAACCTTATTTATATTAAAGAAAAAGTGTTTTGAACTGCTTTACAAGCTGAGTTAAAAAAAGTCAAGGGTATTATTTAATTAAGATAAAGGGATATTCAATAAAAAGTTTTTGAATATTATGACACAATATTAAATTATTAAAACTCTTAATTCATTTTGATTTTTGAAGTGGCTACCAAAAATACTAAAGGGTTTTTAACTAATAAGGAGGCTACCAAAAATAATAAGAGTCAAAATAAAATAAGTGGTCTATAAGTTTTGATTACTTTAAAAGCTATAAGTTTTAATTACTTTAAAAGCTCTAATTCCAAGTAAATGATGAGTTATAAGGGGATCTTAAAAAATGGATCTAAATATAAACGAAGAAGGTTGATCATAAAGCACTTTCAACATTTATTTTTGATATATTAAAAGTAAAAGGAATTGTTCAAGGAAAAAATATTAATGTTGTAATTTGTTTGTACAAAAAGGAAAATTACATCAGTGTTCATAGTGTCAATCAATTATCAATTTTAGAGTCAAAAGTAATTGAAAAGAATTTTGAAAAGACACAAATTAAGAATCTACAAGTAACAATTGGCGGTTATAAATACATATCCGAATTTGATGTTACAAAAATGATTGAACCCGATGTTGGTATAATTCTCGGTTTAACCTGGTTAGAAATACTAGGTACCTTCATCTTAAATGTGGAAAAAAAAATGACATTTTTCTATAATAAGAAGAAAGTTATGCTCCAAGACATTTCAATGATGTGAGATTCAGAAGTCTTGTCATTAGAAGATTTTAAAAATATTTCAAAAATGATCAACCAAGATGATCAAATGACAATACAAAAAAAGTAGCCCAAGAAGTTGACAAAATTGTTGCTAATAAAGAGGAATAATTTTGTCGTCTCAAGAATCATAATCAAAGTTTGATTGCACAAATCAAGAAATTAAAGAATAAAAAACAAGGTGATCAAAAGCTACAACAAATTCATCAAGATTTTGAAAAGAAATTATTCGAAAAGGATGATGGAATTGGTCACCTTAAAAGTCATCATCAAGAATTGATCAAACAAATTAAGAAGTTAGAAGATGAAAAGAGTTGCAACGAAAAATGTTGCATAAAATTGTCAATACAGGATCAATGTTCGACAAGGGAACTATGACAGATCCCATAAGGAAGATACCAAATACTATCCAATCCTCAAAGAAGGAAATAAACACTAATCCAATTGAATTACCAAAAACATCAAAAGTTGAAGAGAGATCCAACAAGCAAGACCTAGAAGAGATTTGGGTTCCTTATCGTCATCCAAATCACAAGAATTGTTACAACCAACAACAAGATCAAGCGAAAAATAAACAAGTTTCCATGAAAGTAGATTTGGGATGGATCACTCCCAAGAAGATGCAACAAATTACTTCAGGAATTCGAAGATTATACCATTTTGTCTCATCAAGTATCAAAACTACAAAAACAAAGGATCATGAGAAGATAGTTCTAGCTAGAACAAGAGATAGGTATTTTTCTAATCATGCTTTGAGGACAAAGCATTTTTAAGGGGAAGGAAATGTTATGAACACAAACATATAGAAATAGATATAAATAAAGAATAATTAAATAATAATAATTAATATATCATAAATGAAAAGACATGTCTTATCTAAAAGACGTGTATGTTCATGAAAGGGCACCCCTGTGAGGGTATATAAACGGGCCCCATTCTCATTGTAATAATCTTATCTTATCTTATGCATTTTCATATACATTATATATTATTTATTATCCTCATGGATATCTTTATATTCCAAGTATTTTGGATATTTAACTCGTAACCCAGAATTGGTTATTACAATTGGTAAGAACCAGATTAGTTCTTTACATTGCTCTTCTTATGGTTTTCCAAAGAAAATCTCGAATTCCTCAATGATTCTTTAGAGGCAAATGACTCACTAGTGGAGGACTATGATGGTGTATGTGTCCCATCCATGAAGGTTCTTATGGTACTATGGGACCTCTTTAGAGAATGACTCCTACTCCTACTAGCATTGTTTGAATTTTGTCCATGATGCAATTTTCTTTGTAGGTCTATCAAGCTTTGAAGCATGGTTGCATTCAAATAGTTATGTACTTCATGAACCTTAATTGGTCTCTCACTATCTTCTCTACTTCTCTGAATCTCTACCCTTAAGATTCTCATGGTTTCTACAATTTAGATGTGTCTTTTGATTTCTACACAAATTAAATTTTGTATCTACATTTCAAACCTACATATTTCACCCATGGCATCTATTTCAAATTCATAAGGATCATGTGCATCATCCATGAAGATAGTGTCCTTGGCCCAACCAAGACCATGGCTCTTTTAATTCAATTGTCTCAATTTCTAACCTCTAACTATCTCTGATGTGGCACTATATTGGCAAATGTGTTCATACAACTACACTTTTTAGATGCATTTTATCTTGAAATTTTGTAGAGAATTTTTTTTAATGCAATCTGGAAACTATCCATATTGACAATTTTTGTCAAGTTGGGATCTTTTCTTCTCAATTTCTAGAAAATTCAAATGTACTTCTCAATAATCCAAATCTTTAAATTTATTCCCTTCTAAAAGAGATTTTCAATGACTATACACATGTTCAATTCTGAGCTTAGAGCTAAAAGTTACAACTCTCCTTCTATACATTTTTTGTTGGTGCATTCAATGTCAGAGACCAACTTCTCCCACCTGTAGAAGAGAAATATGCGATAACTACAAAAACTTTTGTATCAGGTGCTGATAGAAATTATGATTGTGAGCATTAACAACTTTCATCTCAATGATTTGATATTCCAGTCTTTTTATACATAAATATGGAATTGTCAACTTTCCACTTTTTCCACCTTTTTGCACTCAAAATATTTGTAAAAAACTATTATCTTTCAAATGGTGCAACACTGGAAAATTTTCAATTGGAAAAATTTGTCCATCTTATTGAGAATATCAAATACCGACTAGGAAAAAATTTCCATATTTGAATTTTTGGATCACTTTTCCTTCATTTGAATTTTCCAAAACTACTAAAAAGTGTGCTAGATTGGTGGATTTTACCCCATTTCTTCAGCTTTGCTCCAAACCCCTCAGAATCCAACCAAACACTCAACTTGGTTTCTTCATGTCTTCCCTAATTCCATTATGAACAAATTGCATCATAAGCAAAGTTGTTGTCAATGAGTACCATCTTGTTCTCTGAAAACTACTACTTTCCTATTTTCAAAATTTTGGAGCCAAATATGCCTCCAAACCTCAGTGACACTTCCATAGATAACATCATTGTGGATGTTCACCAAAAATTTCAGCTCCATCAAAGTCTGTATGCTCCTATAATGGCCAAAATAATATTTTGGCTCTAGACTTCCTTTTTTTATAAATAAATTCTTCCTTTCCTGTTTCGACGCACTCAAAACTTTGAAATTTTGATCTTCCCCAAAACCATCAGAGACATATCAAACATCAAAAAATTTGTCTCTCTCACAACCATCAAAACCCTTCAAAATTTTGATCTTTTTTACCCTCCCATCACCAATGAATCCTTTCAAGCTTTCAAAGTTTTTTACTCTCCCGCAGTCATTAGAGTGTTGATGTTGAGGGGGGGGTGAACCAGTATCAAGTACAATTTAGCACCTTTTAAAACTTTAACTTTTCAATCAAATAAATGCATCTCAATATATAGTAAAGAGCAGAAGAAAAAATACATAGTGCATAACAGATTTAGGTGGAAATCCAAATGGAAGAAAACCACTGAATGTTTTTCTTATATAATAACAAGATTACATTCATAGGAAGCTACAACTTCCAAGATTCTCCAACTCCTACTGGAAGGAAGAATCAACCCCCTAATTTACAGGATCCAACCTGAAGGAAGCTGCAACTCCCCAGATTCTCCAACTCCAACTAGAAAGAGGCTCCAACCCCCTTTCCTTGCCCCTTCCTTCCACCCTCAAACATGTATATAAAAGAATCAACCTGTCAATGTCACCACCATTTTCACTATTACTGTCATTGTCACTATCTTTAATACATCATCGTCATCAAATTGGGTCCACAAAGAGATCCTAGGTCCATGTGGGTTCACATATAAAACCCAACAACCACATAAAAACAGGTGTCAATCATGTGCCAAAATCTCCAAAATATGAGCCTCACAAACTCGGTCCACATAGATATCGTAGGTCCAAAAGGGTCCACATATAAACCCCAACAACATCACGGCAACATCATAACTTCATAGCAGATCATACGGAAGCATCACAACCTTACGACAACATCACAACCTTATAGCATACCTTGAGAATAAGAAAGACCTTAAGAGAATCCCTTAGACTTCTCTTGCACACCACAAGACACCCTAAACACCTTTTACGCACCTTGGTCTTTATCTCTTGCTTGGTTGCTCAAAAAATGTGAAATTATATCCTGTATTTATAGTAATTTTATCCCCAAAAATTAGTTGAACCGACCTCAATGTGTTGGCTAGGTTGTTGGACAGAAAAATTCATATCTCCTCATTCCTAGGGAGTTAGAGGGACATCCATATGTCGTTGGAAAGATATCGGAATAATATTTCCAACCATGTAACTTGTGATTCCATTTGAGTTATTTATATATGGTAAAATTACCTCAAATATATGGTATCCAAATTGACCATAAATAATACTTTCAACAATCTCCATCTTGCAATCTTGATCTTGGACATTTGTAGACTTCTTCACTTGACTATAGAGCCTTCTTGACCACACCTAAAGGGCTTGTTGTGGTATTATTGAAAGCATATTCTCGTGAGGTCCATGCTTAAAGCTACGCCATAAGGCGACCACTTTGGAGACTCCTTCAAGTAAACCCATAGGCTTCTTCATGTTGATCACCAATGATTGATTTTGACATCAATGACAACACCATTCAACAATATCCCCCTTTTTCATTGGTGGCAACACTCATACTCCCCCTATTATCATGCTCCTGATCTTTCTCTCACCCTTTGACATCAATGGAAAAGGGTAACTCTTCTCTTTGGGGATACTCCCCCTGAACTCATGGCGCTCAATAGTATTTCACCTTCCTTTTTTGTCTTCTTATCCTTTCCTTCCTTGTTATAGTACTTGGAGCTCTTTTGTGTGTCTTTAATCCTCTTTCTCTCATCTTTTTCTAGGATGTATGTGTTATTTGGTCTTCTTGTTGTTGTTGCAACCAATCTTCTTAAGTCTTCTTCTCTAATTTCACATCTTCGAGAATCAAACTTAGGATTGTATCCTTGATCACATATTTTACTGACAATAAGGAGATTATGCTTCAAATATTCAACCATTAAGACATTTGTTGCTATTACATTTTCACTTCCAAGGCTCACTACACCTTTTCCAAGTATTTTGACAGAGGAGTCATTTCCAACTGCAACGCTGCCACTTTTTCCTTTCTTTAAGCTGATGAATTTGTTTTGGTCCCCAGTCATGTGTGTTGAGCACCCACTATCTATGTACCTTTTGTCTTCTTTGTTTTCAGCAAGTAGTGCTAATCGACAATTTTCCTTGTTTGGATTCTCTTTCCTTTCTCATTTGTAGTTAGTTTTATGATAGGAGCGTCTTCTTTCATATCTCTGCAATCTTGTGCTTTGTGACCAAGATTATTGCATTTGTAGCATACAATGTTCTGATCCATTAATGGATCAAATGGATTGTATTTTTTGTTGACAAATCCATGAGCATTTCCAGATATATTATTTACATTATTGTCCTTTGGATATCCATAATCATTTTTGTTTCTCATATAGTTGCTTCTTGTGTTGATTTTATACTGAATTGCTTTGTGTCCAAAGTGTTTGCAGGCATATCAATGACCAAAAAAAATATTCTCATACCTGGTAGAAAAGGACCTTTTTGGTGTCTAACCCTTTTTGAATTCTAATCTTTTGTTTTAGCTGGAGGTGTCATGTTCATGTTGTTCATCAACTCCCTTTTGTTTGTTGATTCCACTTCTTAAGGAATTTGCATAGTTTTTAGAATTTCCTTCATCTTCCCTGTATGTTTTATCTGTGTATGTTGTCTTCAAACTATTGTCATATCCAACTCCTATCTTATCAGTAGGTGATATATGTTTGCTAATCATTTCATCTAACTTTTCAGTACTTCTTTCAAATTTCTTGTAGTAATTCAATTGTTCCATTGTCATCATTGTTAGTGATATAAGTCAAATCAAGACTGCTATTGAGTTAAGCCTAGCACATCTTGTTTCAAAATGTTCAAATAGGGGTTTTAAGATGGATAAATACTTGCTTGATTTGAAAGGGAATAATGATCTGATCTATTAAGATCACTTACCTAAGTGCAGCAAGTCAGGTAAACAAAATTGATGGCTAGAGATTTAAGATTTTAAGTGATGTGATTGAGAGAAGGGGAAAAACAAAGACTGAATAAATACACTAATAAAAAATCTTGTCTTTAATGTCTTTATGTAGCAGAGGAATAAACCTTTATCCATAATTCATTCTAAATAAGATTTAAGGAGGAAAACACCAATGTGGCAAAGATTATTAAAACCCTTTAAAGCAACCTTCTCAACACAAAAATCATTTGTCATAAGCTCGTATAACATCAGCAAAGTGTTCAAAGGAAAACATGAAGATGATAAACAAAGAAAGATAAAAGACTAACCATCAATTTCATTAGCAGCTGAAGTCTTTACATAGGAAAGATAGATCAAAACAGTCTTAAGATATGTAATATCAAGCCAAAAACAGGGATTCAACCCCCCTCTTCTTCTACATCATTTGATATATAGTGTTTTGAATTAGTTACATGTACTTATGGTCGATCCTGACTATTAGGGACAACTCAAAACCAATCCCTACAAAAACTCAAAATGAATTTTAGCCTTTGACTGCTGATATACAAAATAATAACAGTTTTACAAAAAACCTCCTAGGATCAAGGCAACAGCCTTGCATAAAACAATCTTTGCTTGAATTTTTCTCCATTCAGATGATAGCACTGCAATGTCCTCCTAATCCTTCTTAGATCTATCTGATCTTCAAATATCCATATGAATCCATCCTTTGATAACTCAGTCCTGGAGACTAATTTGCATTTATCTTTGTATCCCAATATAGCCTTTTAGATCCACAAAAAATGTATAGCTTCATAACATGATCCATAAGATGATAGCATAGTTATAGCCTTCCTCTGTTACAAAAATATGAAACTGGGCAAGTTTAGAAGCAAAATCGGCTACTACAGGTATTCATGTAGCGACCTTGTTTTTCTGTATGTGCGACTGTGGGAACTTCCTGTACCGACCTACCAAAAAACCAATTCAGCATGTTTTCAACTCCTTTCTTTGCCTGGGTTGTAGCTGGTCATAGCCAAAAAAGGGGCATGATACCTTAGACACATGAAACAAAAATGTTTTTCCATCATCCATCATTTTTAATCTCAAAAACTGGATTTACCGTGGAGGTGGTATTTTCAAATTGATAGATTTCTATGAAAGATTGAAGAAGTTGCTTCTGCCAGCAATTCTAAACTATCATTTCTGGTATGCTTAGATTGAGATCAGGTTTTCATTCTATTAGGCTCATTCCCTTCAGATCTGATCTTAGGGTTTGATCTTTTCATATTCTTCTTACCCTGTTTTCTGGTAGAAACTTTGTTTTTTTCCAGTGATAGTCTTTTTATTTATGATCAGACCACCCTTCTTGAATTTATTCTTCTCGGGCTTAGTGACAGGGATTTTATTTTTTGTATATGACTTTCCCATAGGTTTAGCAGATTCTTCATCAATAATGATGACCTTCTCTTTAATGTCAGGGTCATACACTACTTTGGATTTCAACCTGAATTTATTTCAAGGCATGGTGCCCCTCTTTCGCATTACAATTTTATATTGAGAAACGTCATCTTCAGAGGAGCTTGAGCTGGGAGGAATGACCTTTGGAGAATTGTCTTTAGGTTTTACAGGCTCTACCAATACCTTTGTTGTCTCAGGTTTTTTATCCTCTCCCAATACCCTAGGTTTTACATGTCTTTGAGTCCCTCTAGAGTAAGTCTTTTGGGAAAAAGGAAATGGATGCTTATCTCCACCTAGGATATGAGACGACCCTTCATCTGCATGAAGGTTGGTTGGCGCAGCTTCCACTGGCTCGTCTGAAATCTTAAAAAAAATTGCTCTCTTACCCTTCTTTGCATTAGTTGATCGACTGGTGCTAGGTGGAGTTTCTTGTCAGCCTTAACAAAATTATCATGTGATTTTGCAACAGGAGGATGCACTTCCTTCTCAAAACATGACTGGATCAAAAATTGGTCCCAAGTCTTCTGCAATTTCCCCATATCGGCCTTGACAAGTACTTTAATCAAGCCCTGATGATAAATTTCGTGAGGAGGGGTTTTAGGGTTTGCTTATACCTTCATGGCCATCTTTTTGAGATCCCTCAAGAAATAATAGGGTAGATTCATTCTCTTAATTCCTGCCAGATGAAGCAGAAATCATAGATGAAATAAAAATACGACAAAATAGCGCCCCTCACAGGTGATGAATCTTTTAAGCATGAGTAAGGCTTCCATCCATTCATCATATATCCAATCCCTAGGAATGCCTGTCCCAATTAGGGTCTCTGTGTTCAGGTTTCAAAAACTGTTTTACATCTCCACCTTTAATCAATTTATTTTTAAACCAGTTTTCACCTTCAGTCGGGAGGTTGCAACCAGCTACTATGGATTCCTCTGTAACATGTATGGCCAGGTTTGCAATTCGGGCCCACTGTCCATTAAAACTCTCAACAAATGCTTCGGTTGTAGCGTAACGATGACCATCCAGCTTAGTACAAAATAGCTACCAACCTACCCGATCAAAAATGTAGCGACTGTCTTCATAAGCCTCCATGATCTTGGTCCCTTCAAGCTCCTTCCTATTCACATGTGCACCCTTGCCCATATCAACTACTTCGACCAACAATCTAGGCTCCTGCTATAGAAAAGGGTTGTGTCGAGAAGAATGAGGGATTTTTTGGTTGTATGGATACCAATTAAAAATGACCAACGACCATATAAAACCAAGATCACAAAAAAAATCACCAAAATTCACAGCATTTGTTTTCTTTGCACGTTTATGACTGGCGATTAGATACTCATTAGCTGCCATGAATCCTCATACAGCCAGGTAGGACAATCTATGTCCTTGAATTCACTCCAACAGTCTGTGTGATGATGAAATAGGGACAGGTGGAAGTTCCTGTAGTGCCCTACAGCCATTCGTCATATGGTATATTTGAAATGCAACCAACTTGTAAGTCCTTATTTCATCTTAGTAATGATAAAATAAGAACTAAGAAATGGCATATGACCTCTGATATAAGGATTTGACATTTTATATAATGGCATGGGTCATTTTACAAATATGCTCATAATTGATCTTATCCCCCTTACACAAGACTAAGCACCCCTCTACATTTCAATTTGATCGATTAATAAGCTTTTACACCCTTAATCAAGCTAGTGATTAAGATTTAAAACTTTATACAAAAAAAAA
>ML801299.1:112162-130552 GCA_009831015.1 Picea engelmannii | reverse complement strand
CCCCCCCCCCCCCCCCCCCGCCCCTTAGTAATCCAACAAAAGTATCTTGAGATGCAAAAGAAAAAATCAGGAACTCTTTTTCAAAATCTGGGCTAATCAAAACAAGGGCATCTGAAATAGCATGCTTAATAGAATGGAAAGAATATTTGGCTTCAGTTCTCCATTCGATCTCACTACCTTTCTTCAACATGCCACTTATATGTTTGACCAATTCAGCAAAGTTGAGAATAAACCTTCTGAGAAAGTTTATCTTCCCAAGGAAAGACTCAATTTCCTTCTTAGTTCTAGGGATAGAAAGATTTTGAATGGTTATCACTCTAGCAGGATCAATTTTAACTCCATCAACATAAACAATATGCCCTAGAAATTTCCCTTGTTCTAAAGCATAATGAGACTTTTTTGGATTTAAAGAAAGACCATACCTTTTGCACTTCATAAATACTTGTCTCAAACGACATAGATGATCCTCATCAGATTTAGAGAATACAGTAATGTCATCCAAATAGATCACCACAAACTTATCCTTCTCTCCCACAAAGGCAATATCCATGGCTCGCTGAAAAGTGGCCCCGACATTCATCAAACCAAAAGGCATCCAGGCATACATAAAAGTACCCCAAGGTGTTGTGAATGCACTCTTCTCCATGTCATCTGGATGAACATCTACCTGATTGTATCCAGAGAAACCATCAATCATAGACATCTTGCTAGATCCTACCACCCTCTACAAAATATGTTCCATTTTGGACAATGGATAGTTGTCTTTCCGAGAACATTTTTTCAAATTTCTTAAATCGACACAAAGTCTGATTTCACCATTCTTCTTTCTCACTGGCACCAGATTTGCTATCCAATCAGAGTACCTCAAGGGTACAATGATTTTAGAATCTAGAATTTTCTTGACTTCCTTATCCATAATGGGTAACAAGAGAGGATTAATCTGCCGTAATTTCTACTTGAAAGGTTTTACATTATATTTCAAAGGTATCTTATGTTGAATGACAGTTTCATCAAAGGTCCTAAGATCTTCATATTTCCATGAAAAAATATCAGTGAACTCCTTCAACAATTCTTCATATTTAGCTCGGTATTTTGCTGATAGGAATTTTGATAATTTGACATGCTTGGGATTTGCAGCAGTCCCAAGATTACAATCAATCACCTATGCTTCTTTTTATGGATAAGGAAGCTTCACAGGAACATCATTGTGATCAAAAATTATTTCAAGAGGTACAAGGCCTTTTGGAATATGATTAGTAGGAAATTGCAAAATCTTATGCCCACCAATCATATTATGAAAATTCAAATTATGGTTAGCCTCGTCCAAATCCTCATCTTGATCAATATGGATTGAAGAAAAATCATCTACAGCTTCAATAAACCTTTTGATTTCATAATCTTCCTCAAATACTCTCCAATGCTTGACATTTTCTGGAATAGATGGCCTGTACCTAACCTCAACCTCATATTTCAGCTTTGGAGGCAAAGGAGTTTTAAAAGTACTTGTTGCCACAGCTAGTGAATGAGCCTGCTCATTCTAATTTCTTGGAATATATACAATATTAAAAGAAAAAAAAAAGGCTTCAACAACGTCCCATACCTCATTTTTGTAGTATTTCAACCGAATAGTCTTTGTCTGATATACATTTCTATCCTTATATACAATGAGTTCAGAATCCCCACGCACCTTCAAATGTTGACTTTTCATTTCTTTGGCTGCCCTGAGACCTAACAACAATGCCTCATACTCTGCAATGTTATTTGTTGTATCAAATTCTAACTTGTAAGACAAGGTAGTGACTTCATGTTTAGGAGAAATCAACACTACACCTGCTCCTGCGCCTTCTCTGGATGAGGCTCCATCAAAGTATAATTTCCATAGAAGATTTTGACTTTCGGCAGACTGTCGGGAAGCAGATGAATTTTTCAAAGGCAAAGACTATTGGACAACATTATCAATATGAAATATAGAGGATCCCAAATCCACAACAACTGCATAGATAGGATGATTTATAGAATGATCATTGTCACTGATAATATATGCAAATTGAGCCTCACGATAGAGTATTCTAAATTCTCGTCCAAACACAGGTATAGTGGCATAAGAGAGATCCATTTGAAGAGATCATCCAAGCTTCTTACACCAAGATATGGACGACA
This sequence comes from Picea engelmannii, assembly GCA_009831015.1. Taxonomy (NCBI): domain Eukaryota; kingdom Viridiplantae; phylum Streptophyta; class Pinopsida; order Pinales; family Pinaceae; genus Picea; species Picea engelmannii. Next base: position 128,392 of record ML801299.1, on the reverse strand, counting down.
ACATACCAAACCTAGGAGGCATATCAGCCACAACTATATCTATGACTAAACTTTTGGCTGGGATTTGAGATAATGAAACAACAAGGTCTTTGATAACCCCCAATCATTTGACTTTTTTGGAATCAAAAGAAAAGAGATCATGGTATGCTTTAGTGATTTCTAACCCCATTTCTTCCATGACAACCTTTGGCATAAGATTATGGGAGGCTCCAGAATCTAACAGGAAGTTATGAAGGATTTTTTCATGAACATTTAATGAGACATAAAAAGGAAGAGTGGAGTCATCCCTCTCTTCTACAATTGGCCCTGAGACAATAGTGAGTTTTTTATCATGGAGATTAATCACATCAGTAACAGGATCAACAACAGAACAAGGTTGTAACCATTTCAAAATATGACTTCTATAAGAATTTGTTTTAACCAATTCAATCAGAGGAATAGGAATTTTGATCTACTTATCGCATGTTCTAGGATGAGGGGAGATGAGAACTTGTCTACTTCCGGGGCTAATACTTTCATAGTGGGTTGTACTTTCTTTCATTTAGGATTCTTGTTGCATGTATGTACTGTTGGGACAACAAATTTATCTTTTTTAGGAGCATATTTTGTAAGAGTTGATTTGGATCAAAGATTGTACCCCTGTTGAGTTGTATTACAAAGAATAATATATGGACTTCCCCCATCCTATGAATTCAATGAATCTTCATATTCATTATGTGTTCGGTGACTGAGAGAAATCTCATCTACAAAAAAATGAATATCCAGATCTTTATCTACATCTTCAGCTTCCTGATTCTCTTCAATGTAATTATTCTGCATAGGTGTCTGGATTTTTTGATCATCATTATTCTTCTTATCCCTCTGCATGATCTGAGGGTTATAACGTCTTCTATATTGATTTGTATTTTGATTTCCTTCTTGATGTCCTTTCCATTTTTGTTTTTCCAATCTAAGTTTAGACAGTTCAGATGGCATTTCCTCCATCTTTCTTGCCATCTCCTCCAAGGAAATCTTCTGATTTTTAGTATTGTATGCTTCTTCAGCTGTATTGATACTAGAATGTTGGATTCAATTTCAAGAGTTGAATCTTGCATATCATCCATAGTGGCTGATCTTATTTCCATAAGAAGCAAATAAAAATCAGCATCAAAGGCATTAGCATAAGTGACCTTTGCTAACCTTTCAGCTGGCCTGATATCATCTGGTATTTTTTGGTACATCCAATTAAATCTTTGAGAGAATTTAGAGACAGATTCATCGTTCTTTCTTCAAAGATTGTTGAATTATGTCATGTAATACAAGTCATCTTTCTTGTCTCCCCACTTTCTCAAGAAGGTGGCATCAAGGTCTGTGATGGTGGTAATAGAGTTAGCTCTAAGGTTCCTGAACCACTTCCTCACTTCTTCATCTAAACTTTGAACAAAAAGCCTCATCCACACATCATCATAATCCACTTAGAAATTGTCAGGAAAGGAATAAAAAGTAGTTAAATGCTCCTCTGCAGTTGTTTCCCCTTCATTGACAAACCTTGGAAGGTACTTCATGTAATCATTTGCTGGGAGAGGATGAAGATTATTTTGCAATACCAAAGGTGCATATCTGACAGCCCTGATAGCATCCATTGGATTGGGAGGTGTTGCACGAGCCATTGTTTGACCACCTAAAGGATTATTTGTATGTGGAGATTGAGGTGATTGAGGTGATTGAGGTGATGCGGGCTTAGGGATGTTCACCAATAGAATCTTAGAAAAGGACTGGAGAATTTCTTCAACAAGTTTTTCGACAGCAAGGATATTAACTTGGAGGCTAAGATTGGGTTTCTCTTCTTGAATTTCTTTAAGGATTGGGATCTTTTTGAAGGGAATATACTCTTTTTCTTCAGAGAAATTGAGGTTTTCCTCAGATTTATATCTACTCTCAGGATAGGGTGTGTAAAATGATTCTAGTTCTACAAATTCCTCTTTCCCCAAGGTGGATTCTTCAGAAGGAGTTAAAAGAAACATTATGTCATATCCTAATTTTTTAAGAGATTTGGATTGTTTCAGGATCTTCTCAGGGTCTGAAACAGCAGGCACATCTGGAGATTCTAGATGAGCTCTAGTCCCCTATCTCTTTGGATCCAAAGTGTCTAATGTGGAGTCACCGGGTGAAAAGATATTGCAGTCAACTTGTGCCTGGTTATAGTTTCACCATCTACAACTAGATCTATAAACTAATGTCGTTCTACCTAGGGAAAGTCTCATCATTTCTATCCACGGCAGCGGCGCCAAAAGATGTTAGCAGTAGAAGTCAACTCAAGATTGTTATTGAGTTAAGCCTAGCACACCTTGTTTCAAAATGTTCAAATAGGGGTTTTAAGATGGATAAATCCTTGCTTGATTTGAAAGGGAATAATGATCTGATCTATTAAGAGCACTTACCTAAGTGCAGCAAGTTAGGTAAACAAAATTGATGGCTAAATATTTAAGATTTTAAGTGATGTGATTGAGAGAAGGGGAAAAACAAAGACTCATAAATACACTAATAACAAATCTTGTCTTTAATGTCTTTATGCAGCAGAGTAATAAACCTTTATCCAAAATTCATTCTAAATAAGATTTAAGGAGGAAAACACCAATGTGGCAAAGATTATTAAAACACTTTAAAGCAACCTTCTCAGCACAAAAATCATTTGTCATGAGCTCGTATAACATCAGAAAAGTGCTCATAGGAAAACATGAATATGATAAACAAAAAAATATAACAAACTAACCATCAATTTCATTAACAGTTAAAGTCTTTACATAGGCAAGATAGATCAAAACAGTCTTAAGATATGTAATGTCAAGCCAAAAACATGGATTCAACCCCCCTCTTCTTCTACATCATTTGATATATAGTGTTTTGAATTAGTTACATGTACTTATGGTTGATCCTGACTATTAGGGACAACTCAAAACCAATCCCTACAAAAACTCAAAATGAATATCGGCCTTTGACTGTTGATATACAAAATAATAACAGTTTTACAAAAAACCTCCTAGGATAAAGGCAACAACGTTGCATAAAACACTCTTTGCTTTACTTGTTCTCCATTCAGATGATAGCACTATATCATCCTCTTAATCCTTCCCAGATATATCTGATCTTCAAATATCCATACGAATCCAGCCTTTGACAACTCAATCCCGGTGACTAATTTGCATTTATCTTTGTATCCCAATATATGCTTTTAGATCCAAAAAAAAAGTATAGCTTCATAACATGATCCATAAGATGTTATCATAGATATAGCCTTCCTCTGTTACAAAAATATGAAATTGGGCGAGTTTAGCAACAAAATCGGCTACTACAAGTGTTCCTGAAGCGACCCTGGTTTTTTGTGTGTGTGACTGCGGGAACTTCTTGTAGCGACCTACCAAAAGACTAGTTATGCATGTTTTAAACTCCTTCCTTTGCCTAGGTTGTAGCTGGTCATAGCCAAAAAAGGGGCATGATACCTTAGACACAGGAAACAAAAATATTTTTCCATCATCCATCATTTTTAATCTCAAAAACCGGATTTACCTTGGAGGTGGTATTTTCAAATTGATAGATTTCTATGAAAGATTGAAGAAGTTGCTTCTGCCAGCAATTCTAAACTATCCTTTCTAGTCTAATTAGATTGAGATTGAGTTTGCATTCTCTTAGGCTCATTCCCTTCAGATCCAATCTTAGGGTTTGGGCTTTTCATATTCTTCTTACCCTATTTTTTGGTAGAAACTTTGTTTTTTCTAGTGATAGTCTTTTTATTTATGATCAGACGACCCTTCTTGAATTTGTTTTTCTCAAGATTAGTGACATGGATTTTCTTTCTTTTAGATGAATTTCCCATAGGTTTAGCATATTCTTCATCAATAATGATGACCTTCTCTTTAAAGGTAGGGTCATACACTACTTTGGATTTCAACCTGGATTTATTTCGAGGCCTAGTCATGCCCCTCTTTAACATTACAATTTTATATTGAGAAACATCGTCTTCAGAGGAGATTGATCTGGGAGGAATTACCTTTGGGGAATGGTATTTAGGCTGTATAAGCTCTACCAATTCCTCTGTTGTCTCAGATTTTTTATCCTCTCCCAATACCCTAGGTTTTACCTGTCTTTGAGTCCTTCTAGAGTAAGTCTTCTGGGAAAAATGAAATGGATGCTTACCTCCACCTAGGATATGAGAAGACCCTTCATTTGCATGCAGGCTGGTTGGTGCAGCTTCCACTGGCTCATCTGAAATCTTAAAACAAACTGATCTCTTACCCTTCTTTGCATTAGCTGATTGACTGGTGCTAGGTGGAGTTTCTTGTCTGTCCTTAACAACATTATCATGTGATTTTGCAACAGGAGGATGCACTTCCTTCTCAAAACCCGACTGGATCAAAAATTGGTCCCAAGTCTTCTGCAATTTTCCCAGCTCGGCCTTGACAAGTACTTTAATTAAGCCTTGATGATAAATTTAGTGAGGAGGGGTTTTAGGGTTTGTTTATACCTTCATGTCCATCTTGTTGAGATCCCTCAATAAATAATAGGGTAGATTCATTCTCTTAATTCCTTCCAGATGAAGCAGAAATCGTAGATGAAATAAAAATACGACAGAATAGCGCCCCTCACAGGTGATGAAAATTTTAAGCATGAGTAAGGCTTCCATCCATTCATCAGCAATCCAATCCCTAGGAATTCCTTTGGCCCAATTAGGGTCTCTGTGTTCGGGTTTCAAAAACTGATTTACATCTCCACCTATAATCAATTTATTTTTAAACCATTTTTCGCCATTAGTCAGGAGGTTGCAAGTAGCTGCTATGGATTCATCTGTAACCTACATGGCCATGTTTTCAATTCAGGACCACTCTCCATTGAAACTCTTAGGAAACGCCCTGACTGTAGCGTAATGATGACCATCCAACTTAGTACAAAATAGATACCAACCTGCCCAATAAAAAATGTAGTGATTGTCTTCATAAGCCTCCATGATCTTGGTCCCTTCAGGATCCTTCCTATTCACATGTCCACCCTTGCCCATATCAACTGCTTCGACCAACAATATAGGCTCCTGCTATAGAAAAGGGATGTGTCGAGAAGAATGAGGGATTTCTTGGTTGTATGGATACCAATTCAAAATGACCAGCGACCATATAAAACCAAGATCACGAAAAAAAATGCCAGACTTCACAGCATTTTTTTCCTTGCACGTTTATGACTGGCGATTGGATACTCATTAGCTGCCACGAATCCTCATACAGCTAGGTAGGACGATCTATGTCCTTGAATTCACTCCAATTGTCTATATGGTGATGAAACAGGGACAAGTGGAAGTTCCTGTAGCACCCTACAGCCATTCGTCCTTTGGTATATTTGAAATGCAACCAAATTTTAAGTCATTATTTCATCTCAGTAATGATAAAATAAGAACTAAGAAATGACATATCACCTCTGATACAAGGATTTGACATTTTAGATAATGGCATGGGTCATTTTAAAAAAATGCTCACAATTGATCCTATCCCCCTTACACAAGACTAAGCACCCCTCTACATTTCAATTTGACCCCTTAATAAGATTTTACACCCTTTATCAAGCTAGTGATTAGGATTTAAAACTTTATACAAAAGTTTTTTAAATGTAGAAACTGAGATATGAGAGGTAAATCTTAGAAGAACAAAATGGGTGATAACAAACATCAGCTCTTTTTTTATGTGATCCAATTTTGCTTTCAATTTGTTATATTCTTCAGTCTTCTTGGCTTTATCTAACTGTTCCTTCAAGATGTCAATTGTATTTTCAAGCTCATGATTCTCCTCTTCACAATTTTTCAATTCGTTTTTTAACTCTGTTTTTTTTTCTGAGCTTGATATTTTCTTCTTCAACATGCTTCAATTTTTCAATATTCTCTTCATCTTCATGTTCACTTTATGTGATGTCTTTTCTTCCCTGGAAAGATTCTATGTTTGTTTCTTTTGTCTCTGTATCAGACTCTTCTTCAGAATTGATTTCATTTGTTTCATAATTTTTGTAGTCATCATTATGAGTTTCTTGAGTTATGAAGAGAACTTCCCTTACTTCCCTTTCTTCTCCATCGCTTTCATATGAAGAATTGTTGTCCTCCTTAGAGTAAGGACTCTTTTTCTTGTGGATTTTTTTTTTCTTTTATTCAAAAGGACATTTCTTAGCATAGTGTCCTACTCTACAACAATTGAAGCATTTAAAAGGTAAATTACCTTTGTATTTGTCGGTTCCCCTCTTGAGCCTCATTACGAAATATGCTTTTTCTTCATCTGATTCATCGCCTGGTATTTCTTCTACCCTGTGTTCTTCGTTCATTGTTTTCTTTGTGGCTTTAAAAGGTGCTTCTCTATTTGGCTGTCCATTTTTTGTATATGTTCTCATTTCATATGTTGTGAGGGTTCCATGTAGTTCATCCATTGTCATTTTGGTCAAATCCCTAGTTTCTTCAATGGCCAAGACCTTGGCATCATATATAAAAGGAAGTGATCTCGACACTTTATGTACAACCAAGGATTCTTTGACTTCTCCTAATCCTCTTATGGCATTAACAGCTTCATCTACTTTGAGTAAATAGGTTCCAATATATTATTTTTCATTCATTTTCATATTTTCAAATTGTACTATGTGTCCCTGAAGCTTGACCTCCTTGAATTTCAGATCGTCTTCATAAATATTTTGAAGTTTATCCCAAACCTCTTTAGTTGTGTTGCAACCCATCACCTTGCTAGAAACAATTGGTATCAATCCACTTATGATAACATGCCTAGACTTTGACTTATAGCTCATTAATTTCTTCTCATCCTAATCGGTTGGAGTATTTTTTGGAACTTTATAGCCATTGACAACTTAGAGCCTGATATCCACTCCTAAATTTTTCAAGTAAGTTTTCATTATATTGCTCCAGTATGCATAATTGTTTTCAGCAAATGGTGGAATCCCATTCGAAAGGTGGCCTTCCATTTTTTCTCACGATCTTCCTCTAGTGGTTAGATTGTTCTGAAAGTAACCTACTTTGATACCAATTGTTGATACTGAGATGGGAGGTGAATCAATATCAAGTACAATTTAACATCTTTTAAAACTTTAACTTTTCAATCAAATAAATGCATCTCAATATATAGTAAAGAGCAGAAGAGCAAATGCACAGTGCACAACAGATTTACATGGAAATCCAAATGGAAGAAAACCAAGGAATGATTTTCTTATATAATAACATATTACATTCATAGGAAGCTACAAATTCCAAGATTCGCCATCTCATATTGGAAGGAGGCTTCAACTCCCTAATTTACAGGCTCCAACCTAAAGGAAGCTACAACTCCCTAGATTATCTAGCTCCGACTAGAAGGAGGCTCCAACCCCCTTTCCTTTCCCTTCCTTCCACCCTCAAATATGTATATGACATGATCCAAAAATGAGGTATTAATGATAAATTGCAATTTAGTTTAATGTACTTTTTGCATCGGATCGTTAAGAATGCAAAATACATAAACTTGTTATCTTGTTTTGTGGAATATCAAATGTGACTTTTACTTGATGCTTATTAATGTATAAAGAGATCAGCCATTAATATTCATGTTGCAAATGAAGAGAATAGAACAGAAAAACAGAAAGAGAAACAGAGACAAGAGGTTGATAACAGAGTTCACCAAACATTGGCTACGTCTCCGGGCCTGCTTCCAAGTGAAGAACCTCTTTATTGCTCTTTAAAATGCTCAAAGTTCTCTTACAATGCTCTTTGCTATTACATTACATGCTTCATGTCTTCTTTGTAAGACCTCCTTGCTCATATTCATGCATGCACCATCAAAATCCTCTCAACAACATGAGAAAAACGCCTCTCAAAACATGAGAAAAGGCCAAAATTTACAAACTGCCCCTTCAAAACCTTGCATCAAAAAGTCTCCTACAAGCTTCAAAAAGCCTGGTTCTTATATTTTTCAAGGCTCAGATGAGGAATCCCAAATTCCCTCAAGATCTAGCCTCTTTCTGGGATCAAATCCCCTTCAAATGGCCTCAAAATCCTCGAAAAACCACTTTCTGGTCATAATATCAGGCAATTAATTAAAAAATTACAAAAACAAGCTTAAAAACCCATTTTTCTAAAAAATTCACAGTAAGCCCCCAAGACAGGGCACGGGCCCCCTTTACCAGGTCACATGGGGCCACATGGCCAAGTTCCAGTGCTCCAAGTGCTATGCACCAGCCCCCTTAATTGTTAGCTCCTGGTTTTGGGGTGCCTTCCATGGGATCTGGGCTAATCTGCCCTTGGGTGTGCCCAGAATTAGCCCTTGGATGTGCTGTTGTAATGAAACCACGTGTTGGGGCTTAGCCCTAGCCCCCTTGCACCCTCCTTTGGATATTTGACCCCAAAACTATAGGAAAGTGGGTTTTTTTCATAAATTTGACTTTTGGTAGGTTGGTAATTGAACTTTTCCAAAGACTTGGAGCTAGCCATGGGTCAGAGGTTCGAATCCCATGGACCCCTAAATAATTTTTACATGCCAACCAGTAGTGAAGTTCCACGTGGCTGCCCATGTCTGGGTCATGTGGCACTTATTCATTTGTCAGTTGACCGTTGACTTTTGCCATAGAAGAATTTGATTGTCGTGCGATATTTTTCACATTCGGAGCCTGTTTTGAGGAAATGAATATATGGATGGAATCAGCACGACGAGTCGATCGGGATGGAATTGGTTTCATCCAATTCTGAGAACTTTGATTTTTGAGCATTTTATGAGCCTGGGGAGCCTCCTGGATCATGAAGGAATCAACCTGTCATTATTACTATCACTGTCACTGTCACTATCTCTGATGCATCATCATCATCAAATTGGGATACAGATCCTAGGTCCACATATAAAACCAAACAACCACATAAAAACATGTGCCAATCATGTGCCAAAATATCCAAAATATGAGCCTCACAAACTAAGTCCACATATATATCCTAGGTCCACATGGGTCCACATATAAACCCCAACAACCTCACAGCAACATCACGACAACATCACAACTTCATAGTAGAGCATACAACAACATCACAACCATACCGAAACAACACAACCTTATAACATACCTTGAGAATAAGAAAGACCTTAAGAGAATCCCTTAGACTTCTCTTACACACTAGAAGACAAACCAAACACCTTGTACACACCTCATAATTTATATCTTGCTTGGTTTCTCAAAAAATGTGAAATTATATCCTGTATTTATAGTAATTTTGTCCCCAAAAATTAGCTAAGTTGGCCTCAATTTTCTGGTTGGGTTGTTGGATGGAAAAATTCATATCTCCTCATTCCTAGGGAGTTAAAGGGACTTCCATATACCATTGGAAAGGTCTCAGAATAATATTTCAAATCATGTAAATTTTGCTTCCATTTGAGTTATTTATGTAGGGTAAAAATTCCCTCAAATACAGGGTATCCAAATTGACCACAAATAATACTTTCAACAATCTCCATCTTGTAATATTCATCTTGGACATTTGTAGGCTTCTTCACTACTGTAGCAGAGTCTTAACCACACCTATGAGGCTTCTTTTGGGCTTCTTCAAAGCATCTTCCCATGATGGCCATGCTCAAAGCTACACCATAAGGGGACCACTTTGAAGACTCCTTCAAGTAAACCCATAGGCTTCTTCATGTTGATCACCAATGACTGACTTTGACATCAATGACAACACCATTCAACATGGAGCCCTTCAAACTTTCAATATTTTTGGATCTCTTGTGGCCAATGGAGCCTTTCAAGCTTTCAATATTTTTTAATCTCCCACAACCAGTTAATCATTTTCATACATTGATTTTTCAAAGAGGATCGCAACTACTGGAAACCTTTCGAAATTCTATTTTTCAAAGAGGCCCACAACCACTGGAATCCTATCAAACTTTGATTTTTCAAAGCGGCCTACAAATACCAAAAACCTTTTGAACTTCAATTTTTCGAAGAGGCCCACAACTACTAGAAACCTTTCAAACATCAATATTCGTAACTTCTCAATAGTGAATGGAGTTTTTCAAAACTTGGTATTTTCCACTCATTCACGACCATCAAAAGTTTTGTACTAGAAATCGATCATTTAAACATGTTTGCCATTGAACGGGTATTTCTAAACATTGATTTTGATAATTGGATCACAACCAAATTCCAACCATATTGATTTCCTGTCGTAATCGAATTGGACGTTTAGGAAAATATTTCATATGCAAACAAGAATTTTCATCTAAGCATCAATATTTTATTCCCAATACAACCTAGTCGTGTAACCATCAATTGATCATTTACCTCGCGATCTTCTACATTAATGTTTCACAGCTTACCCAATCAATTTTCATGCTTGTAGTTCATCGGTAAGCTACATGATGTTACAAGTTTATACACCATGAAATTTGATCATTGATTTCTCAAAATCATCCCAGATTTAGCCCATAACAACTCCAATGTTAAAACTAGAGCTTTGATACCACTATATAGCATCACCATCCTACAATTACAACCACAAGATGGGTAGCTACAATCTGAATCTTTCAAATTTCACCCCCTAGGGGCTAAATTCCCAATATACTGGAAATTTAACGCTCCTATGAGGAAACATAATTATATTCTATTAGAAACCCCAAACATAGTTGCAATTCAAACTTGGGTTGTAGTTTAACACATTACAGACAATTTCAAATATTCTTAGTTACCAACTTAGAGTGCCTAGGTTGGTTTATAATTAACAAATAACCATTAATTATGATGAGACCTTTTATCCTAGATGAGTTTGTTTTTCCTCACTTGTGAGGATATCTCATTATGGTTTATGCGTAACTTCTTGAAAATTCTTTAACCATTTGCATCAAGGTGTCAATGGGATAAGGAGGAAAATATCATTTCCTCTAATTTCTCAGTATCTTCTCATGTTCTTTGGTATCCTTCATCTTCATTAAACTAAGGATATAATTCACATACAATGAGATAACAAGTGATATTTGAGAAATATACTTTAGACTTGGAATTCAAACTATGCCTTGATCCTAAATAGTAAGGCATGGTTATGTTGCAAATACCTTGTGTTTTCGATGTATTTTTTTAGGTTTTGAGGATTTGTTTAACTTTAAGAGTATGAATGTAATGATATAAATGCTTAAAATATCATAACAGAACAGAAGTACACACCATGTACAGAATGTGAGCATGGACCACAACTCCAAGATAGATAAGTTACACAATAAATCCTTAAAGAATAGGAGAACCTCCTCCAAATATCCAAATGCATTCATACCTCCTATTCACATGTACACAATAATGAATACATGATATTTATATAGACCTATTCACACTTGCACATGAGGACCCTTTACTACTAGGCCAACCCTATTACATATATATTTACACATTACATGTACATTTAGGCCTTATATATGCCCCCCCTTGGGGTCATATCATATACATTTATCCCTATATATTCTCCCCTTGGGTCATAACATAGTACCCTCCTTCAAAAACCTTTGTCCTCAAAGCTTTGCAATTAAAGGCTTCACATGTGATGAAACCAAGTAATATGATTTTCTTATGTTCCCGCTTTCTTCTTTCCATTGATGATGATCTATCCATCCAAAATAAATTATTTTCGGTTTTAATCCTTGGTGTATAGTTGTTGCATAATTTTCTTTCCTTTGATTCCATGTATTTTTGTTGTAGCTTCTCCAATTTGTAGTGGTTGTTGGTATATGATAATAGCTTGTTGAAGAGTGGTTTTGTGATACCTTGTTCCATGAATATTGACAAGTATTCCATATTATTCCTTCATAATGTTGATATCGACCTTCTTGTCTTCCTTGAAATGTTTCTTGGTAATGAGGGTGTCAATATGGTTCCACTTTTAATGGGTTTGTTTCACTCTGCATGTGCATTTCATCTATATTTTTTTCAGAGACAATGGAATCCTCTATCTTCCTTGCTTGCTCTTTTATTATTCTAGCCTTGGAGATAATACCATCATATTTGGCATGTACATCCTCTAGATGGAGTTCAACGTCTTCAAGTGTCTTATGGTGACCTTCTTGAATCTTGTATGCTTTCTCCTTTTGAAGCTAGAATGTCACCCCATTTATCAATTTCGACGTCCTTATTCAATTCTGGTTTGCATTTTTTTATTTTACCTCATCAATATTTAGGGATTCCTCGACCTTCTTGCAAATTTCCTCTTCAAGTCTTTTGGTAGATTCTCCTTCCAAGATCCTTGTTTCTTCTTGATTTTGATAATTCTTCTTCTCTTATTTCAATCATTTAACCTCATCCAATAGTTTTTTATTATGGTTTTATAATCTACATATCTCTTCATCTTTCTTTTTCAAATATTCCCTTGAATCATCATTTTCCAACTTTGCTTTGATACTATTTTCTTGCTTTAAGTTATTAACCTCCTTAATGAGTGATTCATTAAGGGATCGTATCTTAGATAGATCCTCACCATTATAATTAATCTCTTCCTTTGCTTCTTTTAATTCATCTTGAATTCTATACAATTTCTCCATTTTTGTATTCCTAATCCATTTATCTGAGAAGAGTTTTTCAAATACTTCCCAAGTGGAGTAGAGTCTAGTATTTTCATCAAGGCTTCACCACCACTTATAAGCTTCACCGTCAAAATTAAGGCTTTCTTTAAAAGGATCCTTACAATGTTCTTTTACCATCCTTAACTATTCCACGGGATCGATTTCATATCTATCTTCATCTCCATAAAAATGGGGTATTGTCATTGATACTTAACCAAGGTCTAACACAATCCTCAACTTACAACCCTAGTATATTAAGGATAATGATATCAAATAGTTATAATCCTTGCTTCTATATATTATTTTGTGTTTTCTCTTTTCAATGGTTTTTGAATTAGCTCAATTTGGAATCCCAATAAAAAGTTATGATAGTTTTAAGTGAACATACCTTTGAAACCATGATTTGGATTATGTCCTCCTGGTCGACCTTCCTTATGATGTATTTCTGAAATTTTATCCCCTATGGGTCTAAACTTGTGGCCTGTAATGGTCTGAAATGTCTTCTCTGCAATTCCACAGGTCTGACCAAATTTGGGTGTGCCAAATGAAATTTATGGTAACATTCCCAAAGCTTGTTGAATTTTGGCCTATTATGGAGAGCAAACTTGTACAGCATGCCACATGCCCAATATTTGATATTTGATTATGAAACTCACATAAAAAATACTATAGAATGTAATATTTCTAATGCAATTGGTATCATGGAATTTGGATCCTCTATGAATAACTTATGACTATTTTACCCAAAACACATGTTTGAAACTAGTTACAAGACTAGTCAACAACCCTATATTCCACAGGTTGCATATGTGAAAGTAAAATGACCCAAAAGATGAAATTCATACCACGGGTACCTTGATATGTCTTCTAACTAGTCCCCAAGTTTCACTTTCTGAAGTGGCCCCGTAAAAACGTTATAATGAAAATTCCAAGATGACTTTCTCAAGGCAACAAAACCCTAAGATTGATGCTCATATATCAAATGTAATGATACAAATGCTTAAAATATCATAATAGAACAGAAGTACACACCATGTACAGAATGTGAGCATAGAGCACAACTCCAAGATAGATAAGTTACACAATAACTCCTTAAAAAAAAGGAGAACCTCCTTCAAATATCCAAATACATTCATACCTCCAGTTCACATGTCCACAATAATGAATACATGATCTCTATATATACCTATTCACACTTGCACATGAGACCCCTTTACTACTAGGCCAACCCTATTACATATATATTTACACATTAAATGTACATTTAGGCCCATATATTCCCCCCCTTGGGGTCATATCATATACATTTAGCCCTATATATTCTCCCCTTGGGTCATAGCAATGAACAACTCCATCACTATCGACACTTGGAATTATATCCATGAAAATAATTTTGATCGGTGTTATCACTGAAGTTGGATATTCCATGATTCATAAGTTGGCATTTTTCAACTATAAACCTCATTAGAAATAAGTCAACAATGCAATGCAAATTTAGGGTGATGTGCAAAAAAATGAAGAATTTAAAGGATGCATAAATGCTTTTTGCATGAGTAGACAACTATATTTTAGGGACCTAATTGATTCTAGAATAAGTTGAGTCGGTATCACATGGATAGGAAATGATAGAGCATATCATACAATAATGTTATATGAGGAGGTTAAAACCGCAATATGAGGGTGTGGTGTGAAGGGGTTGAGGGTTGCACAGGTGACCCAAAGAAAATGAAACTAGTATGAAGGAGAACATTTGGTTCCCAATTGGGTAATGAAATCAAGAAATTCTTTTTATCATTAAAAAAAGGGTCTATATAATTTAAGTGATGGTTCTCAAGGGCTTTCACATGTTAAATAACAAATTCCACAGTGCCATGCACATTATTCTACTTAAGTAAAAAAGGGAAATACACCACATAGTGGCTAGTCCATGCCTATATATGTTTGAGATAATAAACTGCAAGAGAAAAGAAAATGAACAATAACGTTTGGTATGGTATGATGGGAACTGGACTCCCATTTTCGATTAGAGATTATAAATATCAGTTATCATTAACAACGAATTTCATATGCATACTACAATTATTTTTTGTCTCCTCCCTAAAGCATTGATTGTAAAATCATTATTTTATTAATTGTTTATGTTTGTGAGAATGTGAACATGTTATACAAATATGTTATCACCATAACCAATTGATCTCCATAGTAGTATCAGAGTGAAGTGAAAAGAGCACATTGCAGCTCAATGCTAATAACTATGGTGCCGACACAATAATACAATCAACAAAAAAAAACTTCTTAAAAAACTTCTTGCAACTCAACTTTTTCAAATAACAAATGTATTGTGATTGGCATGAAGACAATTAATAACTAATAGTTATTGTTGGCCAAGAGATGGATAAGCTACAACATCCCTGAGAACACACATCTCTTACTACTTTTCAATGCATCTCCTTATGTATGCAATCGAGTATGATATAATATCGACCATATCCTTATATATATGCATATGTGCAATTAATTGTAATAGAATATTCGCCATTAGGGATGAAACAATCCTAGTTATAGCCATCAATGTCCTCTTTCATCAATTTTATTCTAGGGATAATCCATTTCAGGGAGTCTTTTATATGTAGATCTAAGGCATAAAGTAAGATCTTTATGTGTTGGCAAATGTAACTAGTAACCAATATTGATTAATGTTACAAATCTTCCTAATTATTTCATATCATGTTCAAGCAATTCAACTTTGTCTATTTAAAAATATATCTTATCTGAAAATAAAGAAATGTATAGCATAGGGTAAGATATTATGTGTTGGCTAATTCAATTAGTAACCAATGTTGATTAGTGTCACAAATCTTCCTAATTATTTCAAATCATGTTGAAGCAATTCAACTGTCTATATTAAAAAAATATCCTACTTAAAAATAAAGAAATAATAATCAGTCAATTTTTTCTTATCTTTAAAAATTATCATATTATAAAAAAAACTTTTTCTGTGTCCACGGCTTGGATCAAACTTGACATTGTTTTTTTTTCAAGAAACACTGGTGGAGGGTGAAAATGCAAAATCCCTCTTTCTTCAATGTCTGCCACACTAGAATGCAATTGCTCTAGATTCACAAGGGCACTCTGGAGATCTCCTTTCTGGTTGGAACCCAACTTATGCTGAGTTTTGTGCTTTTGGAACAGTTGCAGGTATTTTCTTGGAAGGCAGATTAAAGCACTCAAAGGAAACAGTAAAACTACTTAATTATTATGCACCCTACAAAAACAGAGAGTCTTTTTGGCAAGAAATTTCAGATTCTGGACTGTTGTGTGAGGATAATCTTATTATTGGAGGTGACCTTAACTTCACCTTATCTGCCATAGAAGTGTGGGGGAACTTGGCTCGACTTGACCCTCTGGCCAATTACTTTTCAAATATCCTTCACAGCTCAGGATTAGTGGACATTCAACCATTTGTCCTGTCTTCAACCTGGAGGAATAGTAGATCCGGTTCTACATGTATTTCTAAAAGATTGGACCGTTTCCTTTTATACACAAAGATCCCTGATAAACACTACAATTTTCGCACTTGGGTCGTAAATTCAACTATCTCTGATCATAATCCAGTTTGCTTGCAATTCGAAGTGGCTTCCCGCTCTGCTGCCCCCCCCCCCCCCCC
>ML801299.1:59311-80037 GCA_009831015.1 Picea engelmannii | reverse complement strand
CCCCCCTCATATCGCCTCTTATAGCTACATATAAACCAAGCTCAACACATCCAGACAACTCAGTGTATGGGGTATGGTAAGCCAACGTCACCATGAGGTATATTAGTCCTTCTTTCATGCGAAGTGTTGTGCTTAATTTATTGGGCATGTGGATGAGGATCATTGGTTGAAGTTGGATAATGGATCATTGGCTTGGGAAATTATGTTTGTTGCCTTGTTTCACCTTGTTGGTCATCTTTTGTGCCCTAGTCCTGTGTCGTCACCACCTAGGGAGAAGGGGTACTACTAGGGGGCCCTCACAAGGGTAACGTTCCATTCCCCACCATACTTAAAACTTTCCATCCTGAAGCCTTTCACAGTGTACTAAACTTCAGTAATGTGTCATGGTCCATTCTCTCATAAGAAGAAGGGGATGAAGGCCGAGAGGTTGATGCAGTTGTTATATGTATGTTAGGTAAAAAATGATAAAGGCCAGGTCTATAAAATCCACATGCCAACTTGAGCTCTACTCCCTTTAATGGTAATCACCCTTTTCCCCGATGCACTGAATGCACACTTATATCGGGACCATAGCCCAGTAAGAAAATGAAAGAATTAAAGCTTGAAACATGTAAATGGGACTTGCAAAATAACAAATGGGTATCGAAAGGAAATTAATCGGTTCATAATGTAAAAAGTACGAAGGAAAGGGTATCTCAAGCATCAAGTGCTCCCTCTACAGAGGCGCTCATGGAAATGGATTTAATGACACATAAGCCATGAAGTAAGCCCAAATTCATACCACTATCACACTTACTCTTGAATGGTTTCTTTCTTTCATTATTTCCCGCGGGACCTATATCTCTACCTGGGTATTTTATTTCACTATCTTGGTTGGCACACCTAATAGGGTTGGATGAAGGCCCTCCCATATTCAAACTTTCCAACTCACATGAGGTCCTAGGCCAGTGTGATGTTTGAAGGGGATATAGGGGTGAATTATTTACATGGCTTATATCTTAAGTAACAATTTACTTTGCATGACTCAAGGACTAATATCTCTTATGAACATTGTTTTACCTTGTCTTATATTATGTTTTAATTTGGATGGCCCTGACATTGTTCTTTGAGGGACGTCCTAGGATTTCACCCAGGATGTTGTGCCCTTATTGCAAGATTTTTGCACATGTGATGCAAAGCAGTGAGTTACCTAGTGACTTGGCACCTTCAAACGTGAGCTCTCACATCCTTGGGACCTTGGATGATTGACAAATGGGCTTGGTTTTGGAAGATTTGGTCATGATGGCACACATATGGGCTAGAATCCCACAGGATGGGTTGTGTACCCCATGGCTTATTACTCACTGGATCGAGGATGGTGTAGCAACAAACAACTAGATACCATCCAAAGGCAAGATGAAGCCTCCTCCACCTTGGACGCAATTCCCTTGACCCTTGATGTTGGCCTTCATTTTATGATGACATCACCTCCTAGGGCTTCATGATGATGGGGTTTGACGTCCCTTGCAGTACCACAAATTATTAAGCATGACCATGGACGATGGGATGCATCCTTTTCCATCACTTTACCTTGAGATTATGCCACGTGGCCTTAGGAGGCCCTCCTCTAGCCTTGGGAGGATTTATGTCACCACACGTGTGGCATTTATGATGGATTATTTGTATTTTATCATTTTGTAAAGGCTACTTTAGGTGTCATCCCCACTTATTATTGACATTTCACTTTATTTTGTGGATAAAGCACTGATATTTATCTCATATAAAGTGGCCAATGCTAGATCATTTTGAATCATCACTTTCCCTCACACTTGTGTGGGGTAACACTTCTAAAATTTTATCTGCTTTTGTCTCTTTGGCTCTTTCTCTCTGTGGTGAACCAATTGAGTTCACTTACATAAATATCCAATGTAAATATGACAGTAGTTTAAAATCCATATAGGATAAGTAATAAATAATTGAATATATATGAGATGATTGATTACAATGGCAATGAGGGCCATATATACCCACGCATTGGTGCCCTTTCATTAATAGACATATCTTTTGGATAAGACATGTCTTTTCATTATGATTTATTAATTATAATTATTTAATGATTAACTGTTTATATCTATATATCTATATATATTTATGTTTGTTACACTCTCTTATATGCTAGCCTTGGAGGAGGTTCTTTCTGGACGTGTTGCTCTTTTTGATGATAAATTTCTGCAATTAGGGTTTTGGTGTTCATGCTACTTGGAAGAAGTAAGTAATTTTCTGCAATTTTATGTTTCTTGCTATTGTTAAAGGTTAAATTGGTATCTTGTTGCAAGTATTGTTGTTCTGTTGAAACCATGTAAGTGATTATCTTCCTCACAAAGTATTTATTGTTCAAGTTTGTGAAGCATCCTTGTTAGGGTTAAAATCCTAAGGCTCAAAAGTGCTTGCACTTTAGGGTTTTAACCATAGACTTTGATCCTTGACCTAAGTGAATATAGCAGAAGGGAAAAAAGGAACCTAGGGCCCAAAAGTGTATGCACCCTAGGTACCTTCTTCCTCAAGTCTAAGACCTAAGTCCCAAGTGTGTTTGCACCTTAGAGTTTAGACTTTACCCTTCTTATTTCATCTAGTTTAATCTCGAAGCTAATGCATTTGAGACTCCATAAAACCTAGAGGACAACAACACTAGTCTAGAGGTGTTCTTGTGGTTAGAGTAGCTATTAAAATCAAATTTCTTACTCTGTCAAACATATAACTAACATTTCTAACCCTAACCCTATGATGCAGGAGCGAAAACTCCCTAAACCAAATCTGAAATCTCGAAGATTCCAGAAGGAAAGGACATGCACAGACGTGGCAAGATGACGCATTTTTTTCCTGATTTCATGTGAATTTGATAGGGTTTGGATGATTTTGTGCAATCGATAAAGATCTTATGAGAAATATGCGGATCTGAGATGATCTGCAACCTTGCATTGTTCTTGTTTAAACATGTAATCCTTTGGGCATTTGAAGGAGGCCGACATAATATAAGGTCATCCGAGAGGGTAACCTAGCCCATAGAGATCATGGTTGTATGTAATTTGAGCTCGGATCATAATGAAACTGTGTATTACGTGTATTCCAGAGTTATTGAATCCTTGTGCTTAATTTTTTTGTTGTGTGTGCAACCTGTTAAATCTATGAATTTGAATGTATGTGTGTGTGAGGCCAAGAACATGTGTTGCAGGTCTGAACGACGAGAGGAGTCATGTTCTAGCGAGGAGGGAGATCAATTTTTTATCATTGTAAGGATCAACGGTGATCCATTGAACTAATATTGTGAGACCGAGATAAAGATTTGACCGTCCATTGAAGGAGGTCGTGAGATGAATCTGATTGTCCATCGAAAGGAGTAATTAGAATACATAGCAAGAGGGATACCTCGATGAACAAAGTCCGATCAAGGGCCAAGATCAAGCCATAATCTTGAATATTGATGGTTCTAGAAGGGGCATGTGGCAGTGTCTTATCAGAAGTCTGATCCATCAGAGTGACATGGGCGAGCAGTCAGAATGCTAAGCAGAAGAAGAACCCCGATAGACGACAGAGATCTATTCGGGATGATTTTGATTGAACGTCCTAGAAAGGACATGTGGAGTTGTTCGTCAGAGTCCGAAATCAGAGTGACTCTGCTCCATAAGACTTTGATAGAGATGTCCAATCCTTCGGGGCCCTTGTAGTTTTTTGGAGTCTTTGGAGTCTGAACGGTCGAAGTGACTCATTCGACAATACACTCCAATAGAGAGGTTCGGGACAAGGAAAGACTTTGATAGGCTAGCCTATGGTCTTAGCCCGTGATCCTGTGAAGAATTAATGGCTTTATTTTTATCTCTTGAGTCAAATAAGGGCTTGATTCTAGTCTTATGGAGATAAAGGGTGATAATTGAAGGTAAGCACCAAAGTTGTGTGAAAGGGGAGATGAACCACCAGATCTCTAGTAAACGAGATCGAAACTTGCGAAAGGAGATGAAGTTCTTATGAACTTCATAAGGTGAGACAAGTAAATCAGACTTCGAGAATAAATCCAGGGTACAGGGAAACAAAGATGGAGGTTGTATTGTTTCAATGGTCGAGTTGAGTCCATTTTGTGGGAGAAATAACCCACAGGTCCAAGGGTCGAACCTGTTGAGTTCATGGATCTTCGGGAAACCAATTTCTTCCTTCATCACCCTAGCAAACTATCAATATTTATTATTGTTGTTATACAATTTTGCAATAGCCACTGAAAATTGTCATAATTTGTTGCATACACTCATTTATAAGTGGCTTAACTTGTTCAAAAATTACTTCTAGCAAATAGATATTGTTACACTTGTTGAATGCTTGATTTCTATGGTGAATTGCTACATTTATGAGCACTTATATTTGTTGTCGTTGCAAAGTATTAATTGTTGTTATAAGACTAGTGTACTGTTGTAATTTACCACAACCATAGCAATTATTGATTATCTAGCTTCTAAAGGATCATTATTGCATCTATTAGCTTTGTAATCGTCTATATATGCTGCAAATTTTTTATTGTCTCGTACAGGTACAATAGTTACCTTGCAACCTCTCATTTCCTTTCCTAGACCTATACCTAAACAATATGTGACCAAATAGGGGGTTGTAGGTTTGGCTAATATTTTTATTTGATCCCTTGAGGTCACTAGGGAAGCCTCCCTTGTGGTGGACCTCTTCCATCACTAAAATGAGGGAAGTCTCTACTTAGGTGACAATGGTAGATTCTTCCATAGTTACACAAGATCTAGGGATCTTGTGAAGGGATTTTCACAAGTACAAATCATGTGATAACAATATCTATTTTTAAAAGTGGGGATAAAAGTAATCCCTCTAATTATAGGACCATTGTGATTAGCCCCACTTTAGCCAAGCTTTATGAAAGTATTTTGGAAAAGAAAATGATCATATGGCTAGAAAGCCACAAAAAGAGAGCTAAAGGTCAGGCCAAATTTAGAGGTTATCATTCAACTGTGGACCACCTCATTATGCTTAGGACCATTGTAGAGGAGTGTCGTAATAAGAGAACCAATCTTATTTGTTGTTTCATCAACTTGAGAACAAGTTTTGACATGGTGCCAAAGACAAACCTGTGGAATAAATTAGAATAGATAAAAGTTAATTTTGAGTTCATAACTGCTATGGTAAGGTTGTATGAGAATGTTATTGCCAAGTTTATGAACACCGAGGGCTAGTTGGAAGAAATCAACTATAATATAGGAGTCAAGTAAGGTTGTCCCTTGTCCCCTACCTCTTTTGGGAAATACATTGATAAGTTAGATGACTATTTGGAAGATGCAAGTTGTGTCGATCCAACTCTCATTGGCATGGTCATCATCCTTCTTCTTTACGTTGATGGAATTGTTATTATGTTGAGGAGTCACTATGACATCGGTAAGCAACTAAGAATCCTTAAAGACTTATTCTCTAGTATGAGTATGATTATGAACACTAACAAAACGAAGGTTATGATAATCAAATCCAAAATGATCATCTACGATACTTTCATATATGACAACAATAGCTTGGAGGAAGTACCTTCATACAAATATCTTAGAATCAATATTCATCACAAGCTCGATTAGGACTATAGATTTGAGAAAAAGATAAATGGAGGGTGGAAAGCTTATTATGGGTTTGAAAATGATTGTAATTTAGCGGACCTTTGGCATTGGGATAAGAAAAAACTCCTCTTTGAGATTATCATCGCTCTTGTTATTTTATATGGATGTGGAGTTTTGGGATGCAATATCTCTAGAGAATCCTAGAGAAAGATAGACAAGATCCAAAAGAATTTAATAACTCATAATCTCAAAATTTAAGGCAATACACCCTATCCTATCCTCCTCATAGAAGCGATCCTTTCCCCCATTGAGAGCACAACTATGATTACGTACTTTATGTACAAGAACAAGACTAACACCATGGGAAACAAGAGGTTTCCCAAAATTGATTCGAACTCTAGTCGAAACCACCAACAACTTAAGAGGGGTTGGCATAAAGATGCCAAGTCTTGTCTAAATCATTGAATAAAAGAAGAATTCATTATGTAGAAATGATAATATTAAAAATATTATTACATCTAAATTTAAGGAGAACCTATGGTGTGATAAAGAATTAGAGGAAATTGTTTTTCAAGATACTATAAGGAGATGGTCAACCCTAATCTAGAAGATAGAATGTATCTCTTTGTTTTGATCAGTGCAAAGAAGAAAATCAACATTGCTAGAATAAGAACAAACTCTCATGAGTTGCATAGTGAAATTGGACGTTGGATAATTTTCAGAACATTGTGGGATGAAATAATTTGTCATCTTTGTGACGCTAAGAGGGTTGAAGGTGAAAAACAATTTCTCTTAGTGCCTTGTGTATACCTAAATTAGATTACAATTTCAAAATATTTGTCACAACACCAACCTTCCTAACTTTCTAACTCATCAAAACTATGATCTTGGAATGCTTTTGTTAACGTTGTTTAAGTATAGAAATAAAATTCTAAAGAAATCCAAGTAATCTCTTACCTTTCTTAAGGTTCGATAGACTAATTCTATTCTTACTGGACATTAATCATCATCACCACTACCATCACCATCACCATCTTTATAATAAGTTATATTTATAGAAATATTACGTTTTGAGATGGGATTTTTTCTTGTGAAACATTTTATTTACTTTGGTTATTTTATGATTGCAAATTTTATTTTTTTAAATATTTTAACTAAAATTAAGTAAATTAAAAAAATGTTTTATAGCAGATAATGTTAAAATTAAATTCAATGTTTGAATTTGTAAAATTTGGGATGAAAAAAAATCTATAATAAACATCATTTCATTTTGATTAGGTCTATCCTCAATAATACAAGACAACTTTACCCAACTTTATAACTTAACTATTATTTTTTTTTCACCATGAAAAAAGTCCTTTATATTAGAATAATATAAAAAGTGTCCTTCAGTACATAAAAACAAGATGAGTCCAACAACTTCCCAAAATTAGACTCCCATCTTTCAAGAAAAACCCCAAAAATCTGACAACCTTCCAACACCAAAAACATAAACAACAACTACTCACCAAAACAACAATAAAATAGAAACAAGAAAAAATAGAAAATGTCTAAGTGCCTTTCAGGATCCACAATACCGTCCACTATCCGAATATAGAAAATTATACCTTCCATAAGATCCAACGCCTCCTTTGACAACATATTCGCTTCCTGATTAAATTCTCTATAGATATGGCCGAAATTGATATATGAAAAATCTGAAATCAGATGACGAATCCATTTCTTCCAACATCAAAAAACCTGTCACCTAAATCTCTCTTCTATGATTCAACCATTCTATAATAGTCTTTGAATCTCCCACGACCTGCAAATGATAAATATTTAATTTGATCGCCATCAATAGAAGAGCCCATACTCCCAAAAGTTCTACGTGAGTATTCGTGCCAACACCACAATTGAACCTCCAATGGTAGTTGACCATCCCATTTAATTTAATCACCCCACCAGCTCCACACTTCGAATTCCAGCGTTGTGACACTCCATCAAACCATCCAGTGGGAATATCCATAAAAAAAATTAGGAGGACTAATCTGTCTTGCTTTAGAGCCCTTAACAACCTGGAAGTCTTCAAGCAAAGCCAACACCTGAAAACATACAACTCTAACATAGACTTTCACTCCCTCAAAAATCATTGCGTTCATGTGTAACCACATCTGCCATCAAATAAAACACAACAATACTTTAAACTGAGGAAAAAGATGCATCCAAACTCAAAAAACTATCCAACTACTGCAAATTCCAATCCAATCTCAACTTAAGGTGTGCTAACACCTCTTTCCAAACCAATTGAACAAACAAGCACTATGCCATTAAATGGTAGATAGATTCACCTCCCCGAAGACAAAGCATACATATACTAGAACCTACGCCTCCCTTCTTCAACAAATCGTCCCAAGTTAACACCTTATTTTCCAAAAGGAGTCAGCAAAACAATTTAATTTTGATTGGAATATTCCAAACCCAAAGAGCCCTATGCCAACACTTCAATGAACACCTCCAATACTGAAAAGATAAATTCGGATAGGCTTCCTTAGTAGTAACCTCCCCCATACTCACGTTTCAAGACCAACAAAACACATCCGTATTGTTTGTAAGATAAACACTGTACCGATTGAGAGATATGATGTAATCATCCCATTCACCTGCTAAAATGCCATCAAGACCCAAGTCTGTGGCCCGCATCCAATGTGACATCACCAATCCCGACCTTGGAGGAGACACCACCTGAAAAATATAATGGATACCTCGAACCCATAAACTAGAGAGAAGATCATCTAATAACTTCAAATGAGAAAAAATACCAACAATGGGATCCTCTCCAATTCTGATAAAAGTGTTATCGTGAGGCTTCCAAGCAAGCCAATCCAATATAACATGGAAAGAATTTAAAAGACAACACCAATAATTTGATACTCTGGAAGCTTTCGAAGAGTACGCTTTGAACCATGCTTGAACAGAAAAATTATGAATATACTTATCTTTTACTATCTTGCTCCATAATCCATCTTTTGTCAAGCATCTCCATGAACCTCTCGAGCTAGTGCATGTCCAAACATATCCATATTCTTCAATCCCCAACCTCCACAAAGCTTAGGACGAGCAATAAACTCCCAAAGACATAGATGTACACCCTCCTTTTCTCGATTCCCAGTCCATAAAAAGCTAATTGTTTTCCTTCTAATCAAATTTAAAACCGATTTAGGAATACAAGACAACGATAATCAATAAACAGGTAGGCTTTCCAACACTAATTTGGAAAGGACATATCTCCCCCCCAAAGACAACCACCTGTAACACCAGTTCCCTATGCACTTATCAAAGTTTCTTAAGAGCCATCTCCAATCCTCCTTACGATAACTATCCGGCTTAAGATAAAAACCCAGGTATCGAAAACCAACGTCCAACTCACAAAACTGATAAGGAAATAAAGACTTAAAAGCATCAAGTTCCTCATAGCTGAAACCATAACAATGAAAAGTATATTTCTGAGAGTTAATAGAGAACCCCACAACATTACAAAACAAGGTAAGCATATCACCAATCGCTCTCCATTCTAGCAACGTACCTTTAGCCATGATCAACACATCATCGACAAACCAAAAATGAATGATTTTGATAAGTGCATAAACCTTTATACCTCCAATCCTACCCTCAACTTGCGCTTGCTTTAGTAATAAACTCAAACCTTCCATTACCAAGATTAAGAACAACAGAGAAAGCGGGCATCCTCGACGGAGACCCCTAACACTTCTAAAAAACATTCATGGTCCACCATTGATCAAAACAACAAATGAAGTTGACGATACACATCCTAGTATCCAATTAGTGACACAAAGACCCAAACCTATCTGAACCAACATCAACTAGAGAAAATCCCAATTTAAACAATCATAAGCTTTATGGAGATCTAATTTTAGGACCAAAGCTTTGATCTTCTTTGACTTGATGCTATGAATACATTCTTGAGTCACACCCAGTGCATCAAGTATCTATCTATCTAGAAGAAAACCAAATTTTTAAATAGATAGCACCTTTGAAAGCACAGGTCACAACCTATTTGCTATGATTTTAGAAATAATTTTACAGACAAGATTTTATCCGAAAATGATATTTTAAAGACTATGGTTAAGTTTATGGATGAGTTGATTTACCATTTAGGAATTAAGAAAAGAAGAAGATTTTAATGAAAGAATGTTGCACCCATCATAAAGAATACAAAATAGAAAATAGAAATAAGGAACAACAAACCATAACACCAAGCTTGATAACGGAGTTCGACACAAGTTTACCTATGTCTCCGGGCCTTTGCCTCAGTGGGGGAGGCTTTCTTATTAATATTCAATGTTGTAAAATTACATCAAAAGTATCTCAAATGGATTATAAACTGGTCCAGTTGTGTTCTTCTTGACTTTAAGAATCCAACACAACTAACGTCATTGAAAAATGTTGAGCGTAGCTCTCGGAATTGGCCTCCAAATTTCACTTCCTCAATGGCTTCCCTGCATAAAAATCCAATAATAGGGTCAAAAACCCACTTCTGGGCAAAAATTGATGTGCACCCTTTTTTCTCGGGCTCTTGGTCACATGTTGTTTCCATATGGCCAAGTGCTAGCCCCTGCGCCCTAGTCTTCCACCACGGTCCTCTGATCCTGGTCGCATGCGAGTGTCATGTGGCCTCGTGTCAGTTTGAAACAACACTCGCGTCGGGGTCCACTCTTGGTTCTGTGGGCTGGTATATGACCAGTGCCTGATCAGTCGGGCTAGCCCCCCCCCCCGTCGACTGGGCTCTTAACCCCCCAAATTTCACACTGACCAAACTCAAATACAAAGTTGGTCACATGTTTAAACAAGAAACAACACAACCCGGGTGGCTAGTGCTCTTTGGTGAAGTCGTTGGCAGAGGATAGGTCACAGGTTCGATTCCGTTGGAGGTGGAAAACTTTTGAACCTACCCTCATTGGCCTTATCCAGGGTGCCACATGGCACCCTATGATCAGGCCACGTGTCGCCTCCAGATTCACCACCGTACAAACAATCATTCTGTCGAGTCAACACATCTACCATCCGTACAACCACGTGTCTGCCACACGTCAACCTATCATTGGGCCACATCACTACCACTTGTCAATCCATACCCTACCACATGTCACGACCTGAGCCTGCCACGTCATCGTACGTACTGCCATGTCAGCATCCATACAGTCCACGTGTTTTCCACATCAACACCCAAAAATGCTTGACACGTGTCAGCTCCTGGTGTTGCCATGTCACCCTGCTGACGTCACCTGCAACGTCTTGCTGACATACTGCTGACCTGAATAGTATGGCCTCGGACTGTTGACTTTGACTTTTTTTTGCCTGTTTGGGAGAAAGTTCAGAACGCGATAACTTTCGCATACGATGTCCATTTTCGAAAGAAAAAAAATATGATCGGAATTGACACGACAAGCCTGACGCAATGGCGTCGGTTTCATCCTATTCCGATAAATTTTATTTTTAGGCCTTCCTGAATCCATTTTGGATCATTCCTCCCCACTAAGACCTTTTGGTCCTCCAAAAGGGTATTAACCAATCATCAAGTGTAAGATAGGCCTCCCCACTTGTCCTTTGTCTTTAAACTTTGTCTTGTGTACATGTTGCATCATAATCAATTGCATAATAACCATGACAACTGAAACCATATTGTTAGCCATTTGAACTTGTTCACATCTTATTGAATTCACTACCATCCATGTAGAAAACATTAGCAGCGATAACATTAGAAATATGACTGAAATTGAACCAATATGTTTGATGTGCTTGCACGACATTAACTTATCTTGAAGCAAAGTATGATTGAACTTCCATTATGCAACCATGTTATGTTCATGCTTAAGATCAATTTCTTTACTTGGCACAATTATAGGTGTATTGCTTGAATAAGTTGTCTTCTTTAATTGTTCCATTGTTAGAAGAGATTGATTTTCTTTTATGTGATGAGCATGTACAACATATTCATTGCCTTCTTTAGTTAAGTGATATTGATTTTCTTCCCTATAGAAGATTGTTTTGCGATCATATAAATAAGGGCTACCTAAGACCATTCCACATGTTTCTAGCGGCACCACATCACATGTTACTTCATCAACATACTTAGATGTAATTGCAAAATTTATGATACATTGTTTTGTTATGGGAAATTTATGATTGTTGCTTATCCAATTTAGTGAATAAGGTTTGTGATGCATCTTAGTGTTTAATCCCAATTTATTAACCACTTCTTCTGAAATTAAGTTAGATTGAGATCCACTATCTATTACTGTGTCGATCTTAGTATGTTTCATTATGACCCTTATATGAAACAATTTACTTCTTGAATCAAAACCATCACCAATTTTACCTGTCAAACCAACTATTGTGATTTTAGTCTCATCACCTGAATCATACCCCAAGTTTGTTGGTCATGTTGTTGTTGCAACTTTTTGCCTCCCTTTCCTCTCTTTGGACCACTTCAGTTTCTTCTCTGGGTGCAATTGCCAACAATGCTCATCATTGTGCCCTTCTTTCTTGCAATGCTTGCAAGAGAGCTTCTCTTCCTTCACTGTAGCTAAGTTTGCTTTCTTCCCATTCCCTTTGTCGTTGCCTTCTTTCTTTGAAGATGATTCCCTTGATACACCAACTACAGTTTTTCATGCTTCAATATATGTTGCTTGAATAGAAACCTCATCAAGATTAGTAGGTCCAAACATAAACACAATATTACAAATATAAGAAGGCAAACCTCCTATCTACTTCATAAGAGTTTCTTGTGTAGTTAATGGAACATCTAACATCAAAGCCATCTTGTGAAATTCGTCTGTGTATTCCTGCACTGACTATCCTTTCCTTAACTTAAGACTTTTCCATTCAATTAAAGTCTTTTCCTTATACCCCAAAAGATAGAAATGTTTTCTAAGTGTGGAAATAAAATCATGCCCTGATGGAAAAATCTTACCAACTTGTTGAGTTCCATGTTGCATCTTACTTTGCCACGAGATGAGAGTTGTGCCTTTAAGACGAAGCGATGCCAATTTGATTTTGGTTGCCTTGTCTTTGATTTGATGCACATTACAATATACCTCCATCTGTCTAACCCAATTATCAAGTTTCTCAACATTAACTTCGCCATCATACATAGGAAAAACAAATTTTACATCAAGTTTAAGTAATGACATATCAGGCTTATGTTTATGAGAATGTTTTCTTGAAGTAGAATTTGAACTTGTACTTGAAAAAGAAGAAGAATATGGAGATGATGGAGGTGAAGGAGGAGATTTTGGAGGGTCCTCCCCTTCTTCACTTTTGGCTTGCTTTGAAGATTTTCCTTGAACCGGTCTCTTTCGTTCCAAGTAATCAGCATACAACACTTTTACCATCTCTGACGTGGCAAATAAAGTTCTTTGAAACTCTCTTTCATTTTGAGAAAGTCCTTCTTATGATGCCATCTTATCACTTTGAGATGTCCTCTTTCTTGATCCAATCTCAGGATATCCTTCTACAAGGTCTCCTTCACGATGACTTAGCTTTTCCTTGGTAATCATGCAAACTCAAACAACCAACTGTCAACCTGCATTGATACCATTTGATCCGAAAATGATCTTTAAAGACTATGGTTAAGTTTATGCATGAGTTGATTTACCATTTAGGAATTAAGAGAAGAAGAAGATTTTAATGAAAGAATGTTGCATCCATCATAAAGAATACAGAACAAAAAATAGACATAAGGAACAACAAACCATAACACCAAGGTTGATAACAGAGTTCGACACAAGTTTGCCTACGTCTCTGGGCCTTTGTCTCAGTGGGGGAGGCTTTCTTATCAATCTTCAATGCTACAAAATTACATCAGAAATATCTCAAATGGATTACAAACTGGTTTGGATGTGTTCTGCTCGACCTCAAGAATCTAACACAACTGACGACACTGAAAAAGGTTGAGCGTACCTCCCAGAATTGGCCTCCAAAGTTCGCTTCCTCAATGGCTTCCCTGCATAAAAATCCAATAATAAGGTCAAAAACCCACTTCGAAAAAAGTTGATGCGAGCCCCTTTTTCTCGGGCTCTTGGTCACGTACTACTGCCATATGGTCGAGTGCTAGCCCTTGCGCCCTAGTCTTCTGCTCTGGCCCTATGATCCTGGTCGCATGCAAGTGCCATGTGGCTTCGTGCAAGTTCGAAACAACACCCGCGTCGCGATTCACTCCTGATTCTATGGGCTGGTATATGACCAGATCTTTGTCGGTCAGGCTAGCCCCCCGCCAACTGGGCTCTTAACCCCCCAAACTTCACACTAACCAAACTCAAATACAAATTTGGTCGCATGTTTAAACAAGAAACAACACAACCCAAGTGGCTAGCGCTCTTTGGTGAAGTCGTTGGCGAAGGATAGGTCATAGGTTCGATTATTTCGGAGGTGGAAAATTTTTGAACCGACCCTCATTGGCCTTATCCAGGGTGCCACATGGTGCGCCTGTAGATTCGCTGTCGTACAAATAGTCAACCGCACAATCAACCTGCCAAGTCAGCACATCTGCCATCCGTACAACCACGTGTCACAACCTGAGCCTTCCACATCATCATACGAACTTCCAAGTCAGCATCCGTATAATCCATGTGTCTGCCACATTAGCCCCTGAAAATGCCAAAAATGCCTAACACGTGTCAAATCCTGGTGTTGCCACATCACTCTGTTGACATCATCATGACGTCATGCTGACGTATTGTTGATGTTAGCAGTACGACCTCTGACTGTTGACTTTGACTTTTTTTTACCTATTTGGGAAAAAGTTTAGAACACGATAACTTTCGCATACGGTGTCCATTTTCAGAAAAAAAAAAAAATATATGGATGGAATCGACACGACGATCTCGACGCAATGGCGTTGGTTTCATTCGATTCCGAGAACTTTGATTTTTAGGCCTTCCTGGATCCATTTTGATTCAAGATTACATAAAGCAATCAATTTATAATCAATAAAACATGCACGTTTATCACACTTTGGGATAAGTCTAATAAACATAGAGTTTAATGCACCCGACACAGATCCCTTCCTCCTAGATTCTTCTATAGCCTCCAAAATGTCCTCCCCAACCAACTCAAAAAAAGTCAGGAAAAATTCAATAGTCCACCCATCCGGGCCCAGACTCTATCCTTTGAGAATCCTTCTAGAACCTTTTTAATTTCCTCCAACCTGATAACATTCCCAATATCTCGAGCTTCATTCTCTGAAAAAAAACTAGGAAATAATTGAACTACCTTCAACTGATCCACAATATTACAATTACCAGGATCTGCAAAAAAAGTGCTAAAGTGTCTAACAACAGCTGCCTCTAACTCCTATTGACCTGAAATGTTAGATCCATCTTCACCCAACACCTCCCAAAAGGCATTAATGTTCCTTCTGTGCTCAACAAATCTATGAAAAAATTTAGTATTTTTGTCACCCTGCTTAAGCCAAATCGCTCGACTTTTTTGCCTCCAAGATTCCTCCTCAACAAAAAGAATTTTCATCTTTCTGGCCTCTAAAGAGAGAATAAGGGAATGATCACCAAGATACAACACACCATCAACCACAATCCTATAAGACACATCTAATTCATCCTCTATTTTTACAAATTCTTCCTTGAAAAGATTTTTACGCTTGCTTTCCCACTCAATGACAACATATTTTAATGATTTTAGTTTCCATACGAGACGTCTCATAAGAGAGTCCTCTTCCACATCAGTAAAAGAAGGACAAATATTTTTTACCAACTCCACAAAATCATGCTCATCAAGCTAATTAGGATTAAATTTAAACGGATATTTAATATTTTCCACACCATCTGAGAATTCCAACACAATAGGCGAGTGATCTGAAATGAAAGAATTGACCACCCAAGCTTGTTAACACTCAACATATGCTACCAAATATTCCACCATATAGAATCGATCCAATCGCTTGGCCACATCTTCTTCACCACATCGACCATTGCGCCAAGTCGGAGATAAATAAATCAGCTCAATATCCACAAAACCATGATTCAGAAACAGACCATAGAAAAACCCAGCCAGTGGGTCTAGCTAAGCATGCTTGCTCCAGACTTCTCTCGAAGAAATACTAAAATTTAAGTCCCCAACAATTATTAAGTTACTTTCATCTAATATACCACTTTCAACTACATGTTCCCAAAAATCTTTCCTTTCAGCATAAGGCCCATAACAATTCAAAATTTTCACAAATCAATTACCAATCGAATCACACCCTCCAACAAAGAACCCGCAGGGATCACATAAGGTGAAAAATCATCTCTAAGAGGATTCCATGTGGCATATAAACCCCCAAACAAACCCATGGAGGCCACCGCACAACATTTCCAAGAAGGCAAAAGACTCGACATAATGGCCCTAACCTTCAATCCATCCACCATCATTTCTTGCACTAAAAAACATCACAAGAAATTAATTCTAACAACCTCTAGAGGGTAGCAGTCTTTGGAGCCCCTCCAAATCCACAAATATTCAAAGAGAAAATTCTCATCTTTTAGATCTGGCTAGGGCTTTGTTCTCTCTAAGATCCCTAGGACTAGAAACAGTTGCACCCAAACCTCTCAGATCCCCATTCTCCTTTTCTACTTTCTTTCTTGAACTTCTTGTCTTAATAGGAGAGAAGTTTGTACCCAAACCTCCAAATAGTGTTCCCTTCTTCTCCACTGAGGGAAAAATCAAATCCTTAGGACCAACCCCCCTTGATTCCAATGTTAAGGATCCACAAGGAACTGCAAAGTAACCGTAAAAAATCGATAAAGGTTTTCGTTAAACCATATCCTTATATAATGGAATTGGGGTTCCAATAATTTCATCCACCTTCCCCTTCCCAATATCATCAACATGCCCAACCCCATATAGAGAAACAACCCCTCCATCACCCCTCTCAAAAACTTCACCCATTGATTCCACCTGACCACAAACATCACAATCATCAGGATGTAAATCATTGTGAAATTGCTCCGAAAGTCCCAGATCCTCATCCATTTTCAAAGAATCGGAAGAGAAAGAGTCAATGGCCTCTTTCACATCCCCTAAAGAGTCATGAGAGTTGTCTCCCGAACCAATTAACCCTTCAAAAGACTTTGAACTTGAAACAGATAAAAAATCTGAGTTTTTTAGAGTGTCTTTCTCAACTTCAGTGAGCGAGTTAAAAAATGAAGGCCAAAAAACCTTTAACTTACCGAGGAAATCCTTGCCATCAACACAATGTGAAGCCCCTTCCTCAAAAGAAATTCCACCAACATTCTAGATGAGACTACCCTCTTGATCATAAAATCCTTCAAATTGGTACCTGTGCTCCGAGGAATCAGAATCTTCATCCTCCTCTAAACCCTTAGAATCTTTCCTAGGATGCCCCGTCTTACGGCACAAAGAGCAACACAACAGAATACCAAGATAATCAAGCTTCTGACAATGACTTTTCCCTCGCCAT
Organism: Picea engelmannii; assembly: GCA_009831015.1. Taxonomy (NCBI): domain Eukaryota; kingdom Viridiplantae; phylum Streptophyta; class Pinopsida; order Pinales; family Pinaceae; genus Picea; species Picea engelmannii. Next base: position 62,970 of record ML801299.1, on the reverse strand, counting down.
TATAAGTCCATATTTGTGAATATTCCTTTATGAGTGTCCACCTCAACCAACCGTCTAACTTCACCCTTAAGCACACTATCCTCCACATGTAAAAACCGTCCAAGTTCATTGTCGATTGCCACAAAACCACCACGATTCCAAAATTGCAAAAGTAACCCGGGAAGGAGAACCCAAACATGCCACAATTGAAAATAATCTTTTGCAGGGTCGACGCTGACATGCCACCTTTTTAACAATAAGCTACCTCAACGATATAACCGAGTATCACTATGAATCTTAATAGAGTCCTCATGTGTCCGAAAAAATAAAATAGAACCATCCTTTAGTTAACACCACTATTTTCGATGAATAGCCAAGGAAAGGGGTCCAAGAGCTCTCCACCCACCATTTTATGTCAATCTTAGACATCACCCAATAAGTAAATATCCCCACCAATGCACACAGAGCGAGCCTGGTAACATCTTCCAGACCCACATCACTCCCAAGCACCATTTTTTGACCTCTCGATCGAGGTTTCCATGGATTTCTCGACTTCTGCACAAAATTAAGGGCATTCTTTACAGTGGTTGGGATCTATCAATATCCCTCAAACTTGACAAACCCTTCTTCAATTCAAGAACCTCAAAAACTTGGGAAACAATTATCTATGTTGGCATGTTTACAAGCAGAGTGTGCTTGTCATTGATGGCAAGAACAATAGTGACGATGGCATGTCTACAGACAAGAACAACAACAACGATGGCATGATTACTGGTAGAGTGTGAAATCCAAGCTCAGGAGGAATAGCGTAGAGTTGCACGCAGAGCACAAGTGTGCGCCAGGGCTGAGGTTAATTCCATTACCAAAGCTCAGGAGAGATAGCGTTCTCAGAAATGCAGATGAGACCCAAAGTCATCAAGACTCGCAGAATCTTTGACACTTAGAAATTCTTCCAAGTCCGGAGGATGCATAAGCTCGGGAGGAGGAGCGACAGTGGTCATTGGATCACCAATCCAGAACACCCGATGTCCGTTCGATCAGAGTCCAATGACCAAGGAAGCACAGAGGAGAAGTATAGATCTGATCCATTGGATCTGAGCGCCGAGGACCAACAACCGTCGGATCCAGTATAACTACGAAGAGGATAATGGCCAAGAGCCATCCTCCAACTCCGTGAAATGTGAAATCGCGATGAGATCTTAATCGTTGGATCCAGAGGACACGTGGTGAGAGATCAACATTTCGCTGACTCACGAACTGGAAAAGTCAAAGGTAAGAGTTGTAGGAACTTGCGATGTCTTAGTTCGTGAGTTGATCTAGATCATTAGATCATGGGGAGTTGTGAGCCATTGATCTGACGCTAGCAAATTTCAGGAAGGCAGGAGGCAAATACCCGAGGAGCTGGGAGCCACAACAATCCTAGTCGTTCATCTGGGAAGGACACATGACAGTCGATAAAGCAGATTCGTAGAATCGCGAAGTCTGAGTTCACGATATATATCACAGTCGTTGGATCAAGGAATGTTGAGGGTCGTTGATCTAGAGCAAGTTTCGAAAAATCAGGAGTCGGGAGAAGGGAGGTGAGTTGTCCTCCAACTTTGCGAAACGTGAAGTCTCAATAAGATCTGGACCATTGGATCACAAAGGGTTGTGGATCGTTGATCTGACACAGAGTATTTCAGATATCGGGAGTTGGAAGAGTCAGGGTTGGCTCACGTTCAAACACCCGACACGCAAGGTTGTGATATTGATCACAGTCGTTGGATCGAGGAATGTTGAGGGTCGTTGATCTGGAGCAAGTTTCAGAAAATTAGAAGTCAGGAGAAGGGAGGTGAGTAGTCCTCCAACTTCGCGAAACACGATGTCCCGACGAGATCTGGACCGTCAGATCTGGAGATCTCGACCATTGATCCGAGAGGGACACACGTCGTTGGATCGTGGACTCCAGGTGAAATACTACAGGAGAAAACGAGAGTTTGAGAATTGAAATCTTCGAAGTCTGGAGACCCGAAGGAGATCTCAACTGTTGATCTGAGAGGGACACGCGTCATTGGATCGTGGACTATGGGTGAAATGCTTCGGGAGCAAACAAGAATTTGAGAATTGAAAGTCCCGAAGGCCGGACTCGCGGAGGATATCCTAATCGTAGATTAAAGGGGACAGATGTCAACAGATCTTCCATTCCAGAAGATATCCAGTCAGCAGCAACAGGGTTTGAGAGTTGAAACTCCCGGAGCCCAGATCACGAAGGAAACCTTAGTCATTGATGGAGGAAGGAGAGATCTGGTTCGCAAACTTGAGAGGACAGATCTGAATCATCCATTCAAGAGCATCGTCAAGATCGTGAGATCGATGGTCATGCTCCATTGTGGGGCCAGAACATGCTCGGGCCTTAACTTTTCGTAAGCGGACCGCAATTGAAACCACGGTTTTGGAGAAAAGACGCATGGAGGCTCGTAGTGAATTGCGAAGCGAAAAGCGGGTTGCCCTCAAATCGCTTATGGATGTGCCCGCAATCGTGTGGTCACGTGAAGTTCATAGCCCAAGGTCATATCATGAAAAGGATCTAGCGCTCACTAAACGAAGCTCGGGAAGCGCCTTTAAAATAAGCACATGGTCACGTGAAGGAAGGGGCTTAGAAGCCAAAGAAGCCATAATTGACTGGTTGTAACTGCAAGAACGAAGTGATTGTATCGACGAGAGAACTCGAGGAACTGCAAGGTGATTTCCAAAGAAGATGAAGAGTTTCGAGGTAACTGCCAGTGGAATGAAGACTCATCATAGAGACAATTGACAGATGGAAAATCATTGAAGACTGTAACTGCCAGAGAAGCCAAAGAATCTCAACATAACGACCATTCATGATGAACAGACTGGGCATAACTACAGAGAATATGAAGAGTTGCGAGGATGATCTGACAGAGGACTGGGTAGGATAAATATACGCAGAACAGAGAAGAGATGGTTGCTTCATGGAGAGGTATTCATGCGAGTAAAAGCATGTTGTGTGCAACTGCTGAAATGCACAGAAGAGGCGTGGCGCATTGAACAGAAATGCATATCTGAGAGAGGAAGAAAAAGCTGAGATGTGCATACAGAGACAGAGCAGAAGATCATAAAGCTCAAGAAGATGCGAGCAAGAATACATTGATGCAAGCATAGTAGAGCAGTGTAGCAAAACATTGATGAGACTGGTAAGCCATTGATAAATATTGTATCACTGTGATAAATTTATGAGAAGCAAAGATTTATATTTCAGGGTGGTAGGCAGGTACTAGGGAGGATTGTTGTCCTCAGAGTTTCAAGTGGGTGCTTGAACACAAGGAGTTGTAGCCAAAAAAACCAGGGTGGCAGGGTGGTGCAAGGGATAACTATTGTTCTCTATTATACAGGTCGGTGCCTGTGTGACTGGAAGTTGATGCTTCCATCCAGTTGGTGTTGGAACACTTAGGGAGTTGGTGCTTCCTTCTAGTGGGTGCTAGAGAAACCAGAGAGTTAGCGCTTCCTTCTAGTGGGTACTAGAGAAACGAGAGAGTTGGTGCTCTCAACAAGTTGCAGCTTGTAGAACAGAGGTGGTAGCCTCACAATGAGTTGGTGCTCATAAGAATGATAATGTACAAAAAATAAAGATTACTTATCATATCAAGAAGAAGAGGTTTTTCCCTTTATGGGTTTCCTCG
>ML801298.1:273607-299274 GCA_009831015.1 Picea engelmannii | reverse complement strand
CTTCATGATATGTAAGTGTTTTTCTTGCAAAACTTCTTAATTGAATGGTTGTAGGTTTACATGCTTGCATTTACTTATAAATTTGCTGATTTTAAAACCCTAGGTGACAAGCACACAAGTAGGTCCTTGTCTCATGTCCCCTTAAGAGAAAATTTTCAGCCATTGAAGAAGAAAGATTGAGCCTAGTCTTTGCTACACTCCTCTTCCTTATTCCCTTAAGCTAGATTTGATTTTAAAGGTTGAAAAGGGGGTGACATCCTAGGCCTAGGTTATCTACACCTAGGGCCACCATCTTCTAGGGTTTTAAAGCCTTGCCATTGCAACACTTTCTTTCACCTCATTCTCTAGTTAGAATTATTATTTATGCTAGCCGTTTTGCCAAATTGATCTAAAGAAGGAGGAAAGAGCACGAGGCCTTGCTTAAGCAACACCGAAGTGAGCCTCTTTCCCCTAGGGTTTTGATTCTAGGGCCCTGCCATTGTAGCACTCTAGAACCCTTCCCTCTTGTCTTTGGTCTTTATCCTTTCAAAACCTTGTGCCCTCTTCTTGTTTGACTCCATCTACCCTTAGGCACTGATCCTAGACACACAACGTTGAAGTGAAAGTGCTCAACACAACTCTCAAAACTTTACATTTTGAAATCCTAACTAATTAACTAACCCTAACTAGACTGATGTCACACTTGAATAATCCATCTTGACACAGCATTTGTCTTCTATAAGCAATTGGATGATGATCTAAAGCATTTATTAAATAAAGTGTTGGTTGGATACATTGTTGGCTTAATCATCTTGATAGTTATTAATGAATTGATGCTTTTTCATAGCTAATTGATAAGACGTTGACCTCATTGATATCTGTTGTTTTGCATTGCTTATTAATTGATATCAGATATTCATATGAAGTACTAACCCACTGAATTATAGCCTACATATATTATTTATTGTTGTCTTGTTCCGAGCAGGTGTTCTCTTTGGGCATACACTTCTTTATTGGCTAATTAGACGGACCTTTTGATCTTGGTGGTAACCTGTGAGGAGGAAACTTTAACCTTGAATTTATACATTAGACTCTTCAAAACCCCAGGTTGCCGGGGATGTCTCCCTTGGGTTAACCTCCCTAAATAGAAAGAACCTCCCCATCGCGGTGACATTGGGTGGGGAAGGTTCCTGTTACGCTAGTTTGGCCTCTATCCTTTAGCCTTTAACCTAAGCTACAAACTGCGCGATAACATGCCCCACCGAATATTCTGTCGCTACCGCACACAACTACCTGCGTGCACCCTTTCCTGCATTGTAGCGATACAACACATACTCCTACTATGTGCGCACCAACCAAACTTCACTGTGCCTCACAATACTGCACACACCACGTGCACCTTTACTATGTGTATGCACTCTGCGCAATGCTAAATTTAGCGTGCACATCTCTACATATTATTCTTCCGTGCGGTGGCTCAATTTTCCATAAACGCAATATACTGTATACCATTCTGTAATTGATACCATATTGTAATCTTCTCTCCATTCGACTAGTTTGGCCTATTCATGCTTAGTATCAAAAACTGACGCTCTGATACCATACTATAACACACCCCATCCACCCACTAACCGGGGAATGTCACTTACTCAGACACTTAGCTTAGTTCTGACAACATAATGTAACACCCAGTATTCAACTGAGGTATGTCACATAACCTTTTTTTTTTTTTTTTTTTCCTCTCTAAATACGTATATACACACAGAGGCATACATACATACTGAACTGCATGCAATTAAACATATACATACAATGCTCTAGCAGAAGCTTCACATATAAAAGATAAACAAACAGTTGTGTTCCGTAAATATACGATTTTCAGACTGATTTAACAGTGAACACAAACATGTAGCGTATACAGGGTATATCCTTAAACATACATGCAATTATCCTCACACAAGCAATAAAACCCATAAATGACAATGTAGCATGGAATTCAACACATAACCGGTACTTATCTTGGTAAGAATGTCACCAACTGCGTGCAGACCATCCACAAACCTCCCAGCCTTAGACTACATTGTTCGTCACTCTCAACAGTGGGTCACCCCTGAGCTAGGACTAGACTCCACCCGGGAAAGGGATTCCTAACTCGGCTAAAGGTTCATGGTCAACCAGAAAGACTCCCTCTTAGGTGTTCACTCAACCACAACCTACAACCTCTCCTTCCCCACATGCCTGTCCCACCTAAGGAAGTGTGCCCCTTCTCTGCTCAACAGTCCTTCGGCTGCCCCACTTCCCTTCCAGGGATTCAGCAACAGGCCGGGCCAGAAGTCTCATAGCATTGTAGACGTAGTTTATCACCTTCAGGAAATTGATCCTCAACAATTCCCTCACTCAGAGAATTTCTCACGGGCCTGACAACCTGCTTCTTCAATCCCGCTCCCCAGCTGACAGGTATACCAACAGGAATGGATATCAATCTGGTCTGGGTACGGTGGTAGGAAGATATGAGATAGCTCAAGGACTGATGGAATGTATCATGGATACTGGTTCTCTGGTCAAAGGAAAAAATGGCAAGATTCTCCTCTTCACAATGGTCGATGCCCCCCAAAGGAACTAAGTCTCGGAAATAAGTATGCATGTCTCCAACTTGACACTTGTCATGTTGGAAGCTACTTTGATACGCTCGTCCCCTACTTTAGGACTTAGGATAAATTAATTATCTGTACTTTATGTTTTTAAGAAATATTAATATAATATTTCTTTTTGGCTTTAAGCTCTCTAGATTAGCCCTGTTCTTAACTTTAGGACCTCCCTTTCCCTATTTGGTGGAATCTACTCCCCCTTCTCTTTTATCGTTGTCGGTCTGCGCGTAGCGATGTATTTTTATATTAATCATGAGATATATACAAAATAGGTGCTCTAGCCTTTAACATCTAGGCGCGTTGGCCTAATTCCAAGACATAAGCATTCCGACTTATAATACTGTCTCACCAGCCTATAATGCATATTATATACACAAAGGTTCGCCGACCTTAATATTGCGTGCACTTTAGTTACTACGCGCGGTATCCGCTGAACTCAAGGTTGTGCGCTCTTTAGTTACTGCGTGCTGTATCCTCTGTCTTTAAGGTTGTGCGCACCTTAGTTACTACACACGGTATTCAAAAATGTGCACATTACATCCCTTTACTGCGCAGTATATGCACGCACCATACCATGAAAGGTGTATTACAAAAATGATGTCTAAACAACTCACTAGCTTAAATATACTTGGATTATATTTACATTTGGGTTCGGCCGAGGGATATTACAATCCCCTCCCCTTATTTATGCACTGTCCTCAGTGCATCATGTACCCATATACAACAAAATTCTCAAAAATATTCAAAAATATGCGGGTATTCTACCCGCATTGCATCCTTATGCTCCCAAGTAGCATCTTCAGGTCTGTACCAGGTCCATTGGACCTTTACAAGCCCCATGGCTCGATTCCAAAGTTTTTTTATTTTTCGATCCAAGATGCACACCGGATGCACTTGGAAAGCGCCTTCTTGCTCCACCTGAATAACATTCCAATCAATAACATGATTAACATCAGGTATGTATTTCTTTAGAAATGATACATGGAATACATTATGAACATACATAGATGCAGACAATGCAATCATATAACCAACGAGACCAATCCTCTTTAGGATTTCAAATGGTCCACAAAATCTGGCTGCCAACTTGGCGCATCTTCCCAGCTTCAGGGAACTCCTATTAGCTTTTACTTTCAGGAAAACATGATCACCCACTTTGAATTCTCTGTGGATTCTATTTTTATCAGTATAACTTTTCTGTCTATCTTGGGCAGTTTTCAAATTCTACTTAATTTTTAACATCTGGTCCTCCATCTCCTTGAGCAACTCTGGACCAACTACTTTTCTATCAGTTGGATTATCCCAGCTTACTGGAGTAATGCACCTTCTTCCGTAAAGTGCTTCAAATGGGCTCATTTTCAATGATGCTTGATACCCATTGTTATAAGCGAATTCTACTAAATGTAGGTAGTCTTCCCATTTTGATGGTTTATCCATCACATACATTCTCAACATATCTTCAATCACTCTATTCACCCTCTCTGTCTGTCCATCGGTCTCAGGATGGTAAGCTGTACTAAAGTTCAGATTCGTTCCGAATCCTTTAAACAATCCTTTCCAAAAATTCGAGGTGAATTTCAGGTCTCTGTTAGACACAATCGTTTTAGGAATTCTGTGCAATCGTGCCACTTACTTCATGAAAATATCAACAACATCTGCTGCTTTGTGAGCAGTTTTTAGTGGAATAAAATGGGCAGCTTTTGTAAGCTTGTCCACCTCTACCATAATCGAATCATGTAGCTTGCCTGTTCTGGGCACTCTTATAATAAAATCCATTGTCACCACTTCCCACTTCCATTCAAGAATGGGAAAAGGTTGCAACAATCCTGCTGGGTGCCTATGCTCTGTTTTAACTTTCTGGCATTCCATACACCTAGCGATGTATTCTGCAATTTCTCTCTTCATACCTGGCCAAAAGTATTGGCTCTTGACCGCTGCTACGGTTTTATGATATCCAGGGTGCCCTGCATAAGGAGCATTATGCATCTCATGCAAAATTACATGTTTCAAGTCCTGGACATTTGGTACAAAAATTCTATTCTTGTGCAACAATATTTCATCTACTCCCAACTTATAAATATCCATCTTCTGTGGTGTCTTACCTTGCTATAGTTTTTCTATCAATTCTTTGTATTGCAGGTCTGTATTTGTAGCCTCTAGAATTTTTCTTTTAACATCAGTCTGATACATGCTGATGGCTGTAGCATAAAGATCATGCACCCTCCTGCTGAGTGCATCCGCCACTTTATTTTCTTTCCCCTTGATATGATTTATATCAAAGTCATATTCCCTTAGAAATTATAACCATGTATTTTGTCTAGCATTTATATTTGGCTGATCAAATAAATATTTCAAACCATTGTGGTCTGTTCTTAACTCAAACCTTTTTCCCAAGAGGTAGTGTCTCCATTTCCTCAGGGCATGCACTATGGCTGCCAACTCCAAATCATGAGTGGCATAATTTCTTTCAATCTCCTTCAACTTCCTTGATTCATAACATATCACAAATCCATTTTGGTTGAGGACTCCACCAAGTCCTTCATTACATGCATCTGTGCATACAATGAAATCTTCATTTGGGTCCACAATCCTTAGTATTGGAGCACTTGTCAATAATTGTTTCAAATGTTGGAAACTCCTTTCACAGTCCGACATCCATTGAAACTTCATACCTTTTATTTGCAAGGAAGTGATTGGGTGTGCTATCTTCAAGATCCTCCAATGAATCTCCTATAGTAGCCTGCAAGTCCCATAAATGATATGACCTCTATCACATTCTTTGGTGCTGACCATTCTCTAATGGCTTCAATCTTCTCGAGGTCCACTGCTATCCCATCTTTTGAGATGATATGCCCCAAATAATGAATTTGTTTCTGATAAAATGAGCACTTTCTCAATTTGGCATACAATTGATGCTCCCTTAATACTTGCAACACCATCCTCAAATGATGTTCATGCTCTTCTTCTGTCTTAGAGTATATAAGAATGTCATCCAAAAAGACAATGACAAACTTGTCTACATATTCTCGGAAAACACCATTCATTAAGCACATGAAAACATCTGGTTCATTTGACAACCCAAATGGCACCACTGTGAACGCATAATGACCATACCTTGTCCTGAAGGCGGTCTTGTTGATATCCTTCTCCTTGATTCTTACATGATGGTATCCCGATCTAAGATCTATCTTTGAAAAGATCTTTGTATCCTTCAATTGATAAAAAAGATCATCAATCCTTGGCAGAGGATACTTGTTCTTTACAGTCACGTTATTCAACTGTCTGAAATCAATGCACAATCTTAACGTTCCATCTTTCTTTTTCACAAACAAGGCTGGGGCACCCCAAGCTCCTTCTTCAAAAGTTCTTCAAGCTACATTTGCAACTCCTTCAATTCTGGTGTACTCATTATGTAAGGAGTCTTTGACACGAGAGTTGCTCCTGGTGTCAGATTTATAGAAAATTCGAGGTCTCTCCTTGGGGGTAGTCCTGGTACTTCCTTGAATACATCTTCAAACTCTTTCAGGACTGCATAATTCTCTAAATTTGACACCTTGTCTTCAGGTGTCTCCTCCATATGAATTGCAAATATTTGACATCCTCTTCTATAACATTTCTTCAACTGCAATGATGAAATTTCTCTAATGGTTACTACCCTGGGAATTCCCTGCACTTTCCTTTGGTTCCCTTATTCATCCAAGAAAGTGAATTCTTTGTTATGACAATCGAATAGAGCATGACGTGGGTCCAACCAATCCATCCCAATTAAACAGTCATAGGAACCTAAGGGTAAGATATTCAAATCTTCCTTGGTGTTCAGTCTGTTCATGTCCATGAGACATGACTTAACCATCTCATTAACCTTTCTTTTGGTTCCTGTAGCCAACTGTACCAACCAAGATTTTCCATGCTTGCTTCTTGGCAATTGCAAACTTTCTACCATCTTAGGATCTATATAACTATGACTAGCTTGTGAATCAATTAAAATAGAAATGGTTTAGTTGTTAATCATACCTTCCACTTCAATCATGTGTGACTGATATTTTGCTTGCTTGTTATCCAAGGCTGCATAGATCCTTGGCACATTTTTGCCCATGTCCTCCACTGTTTCATCTTGCTGTACATTATAAATAGTCCTTCCTTTGTCACCTCTGTGAGGAAAATATCTGAATCTATGATCTCCTTTACAACCCCAACATTGAATAGGTGGATGCCTTGGCCTTTGGCCTTCTGCCTCTATCATTTTGGGCTCTTTAGAATTTGGTGGTCCCTGTGGACTATTTATGAAGAATGATGGTTTAAATCCTTTATTTCTCTGATCCGCCTTGAACTTCTTTTTGTCTTCCCAAGCTTTTTGGAAAGTTGGCCTTGATTTCTACTGATCATATAGACATTTAGCTTGACTTACGGTCTCTTCCAATGTCTTGGGATCATCATATTGTATTTTGTCACTGATGAATGCTGGCAATCCACTCAAATACCTTTGAATTTTAAGTGTCTCATCCTTGATGAAGGAGACGTACTTCAACAGTTCTAGGAATCTTCTTTCATATTCATCTATGGTCATACTTCCAAGTTTGAGTTCAAAGAACTCTTTCATTTTCTTGTCACAATACCTCTTAGTCAAGTATTTCTTCTCAAAATACTTCTTAAATTCCCTCCAAGTAATGCTCTTCTCTTTAATGTGATGTACCTGCACAAGATGATCCCACCACATGGATGCCTTTCCTTTGAGTTGATAGATGGAAATTATACCCTCTGCATTGGAAGAATAATTATGTAATTGAAAATACTTCCTCATGCCCAACAACCATGTTTCTACATCTTCATCCTTCTTGTGCTCACCAACAAATGTAGGAGGTTTGATTTTGTTCATTTCTCCTCGTAGCTCATCCACCCCATACCTCTTATGTTGTCTGACAGGGGATGGACTTGTGCTTCTACCTGCTCTTTTCTTGGAATGCTTTCGGGAGTGATGGTGGTGTCTGCTAACATTTCCTGATCTCTTTTTCTCATCCGAAGGTTTGTGGCTTCCAGATTTGCTTGAGTCACTTTCTTTTTCCAATTTCTTATCTATTCTGTTTAGACTTTGCAATAACTTCATGTTGAAGTCATCCTGCTGCTCTTTGTCTCTCATAAGCCTTTCATTATCAGCTTTATGGATTTGGACATCCTTTTGAAATTTTTTAATAGTCTCTACCATATTCAGGTTTTCATCCCTTTCCTCTCCATGTCCATTGGAGTTTGTTCCTTCAATGTCCAAATGGACATTCATCCCTCTACTCTCATCTTGTTGACTATAGTTTCCTCATGTCTCTTCCATTCCTATGGACTCGGTACTTGATCTGATCTGATCTAGTTGTTGTTAGTTCTGAAAAATGTGCAACCATTAAAAATTATTAGTTTAACTAAATCAACAATCCACGAGAAATATGAACTATTTCGGCTCAATAATTATATCAGAATTATCTTTTCTGATTTCTTGGTGTTGCCACCATGACAATTCTCAGACACGACCCAAGTTTTGAGAACTTAGCAAGAACTATATCATCATACAGAGATACATCGGGCACAACGTGGTTTTCCGAAACCACTTTTGCATAAGTTCCAATGTCACATGCTTCAATATGTCAAATCCACCATTCGTGGGAGATCACTCCATCTCATTCACTCATACATCACAACCATTTGAGTTAGGTGAATGCCGCAATGTAACGAACTCAAAAAGTTTAATCATTTGAATTGGATTAGCTGAGCATGACAACCCATTGCACTTGTGCACAAGTCTTTCAGGGATTCATGATTGAGGTTCTATAATTACCAACTCTCGGGTATGGAAGCATCATCTTATCCATTAGCGAGTTGTCTCCAAACTGGTTCGAACTTCTCATATCTGCAAATGTATTTCGGTGTCCACAAAACTGAGGTATATGGACCCAGTTAAATCCAATGAGATTGGTTATTCGGGCAACATGTTAAATTTTCTTGTGAGTACGAAGGAAAAGGTAGTCGCACAGATACTGGCGACTAAATTTCACACAGTACCTGTTACTGATTCGAGATTGGAAATCATGCTGAATCTAATCATGAGGGATCTGGTTATCAACAGACCAGCTGCTAAGAAGAACCGAATCAAGTGACAGAAGAAAGAACCTGTCGCTGAAGCGACTGAGAGTGTTGGAGAGAATCAACCGGTCTGGTTAGATTCTTTAAAGGAGGAGCTAGCTAAGATGAAATGAATCCTCAATACAATTGAGTATATTTCAGCGATTTTTGGACAGATGATAGCAGAGGTAAGGAAGCTCCAGAGATGATAGACCTATTCTTGTACAGTCTCTTTGAATAGGGCCACTACTATTTTGAATCATCCCCTTTTTGTAATTTTGGATTTTGAATGAATATATAAGCGCATAAGCGGATTTTGTACTGCTTAAGACAAGATTCCATTGATGATGTTACCAATCTTGTTTCCTTTAATATTATGTGTCTTCTTGTAACTTATATTTCACTTTCAACTGTTTGAATAAAACCCATAATTCATCTCATTCACTTGACTCATTTTAAATAATACTTCAATGTAGTTGTGTATTCCTCTTTCTTTGAATACTATGTAAATTTTTCTAATTAAACTTAGGCTTGTCGTCTTAATTGGATTTTCAGACGATTTTGCGCACATAAAAATTCAACCTGTGTACCTTTATTTATCATGCAAATGACTTTATAAGGCAAATCATGTTTCTGCGCACCTGTATCTGCTATACATTTCCTCTTCGTTGTGCCAATAACTTGTGCGCACTACTTCTATGTTGCGCGCCAATATCCTCTACGCACTTTTTCCGTATCGCACTTGGATATTCCACATGCATTTCGCTCTATGCATTGCACCATGCTAAAGTTCAATATGCCTTACCACGTACAATAATCTGTATGCCCCACCGAATACTCTGTCGCTACCGCGCACAACTACCTGCGCGCACCCTTGCCTGCACTGTAGTGATACAACACATACTCCTACTGTGTGCGCACCAACCAAACTTCATTGTGCCTCACAATACTGTGCACATCACGTGCACCTTTACTATGTGTATGCACTTCGCTCAATGCTAAATTTAGTGCGTGCATCTCGACATATTATTCTTCCCCGCGGTGGCTCAATTTTCCATAAACGCAATATACTGTATACCATACTCTAATTGATACCATACTATAATCTCATCTCCATTCGACTGGTTTGGCCCATTCAGGCTCAGTGTCGAAAACTGACACTCTGATACCATACTGTAACACACCCCGTCCACCCAATGACCGGGGAATGTCACTTACTCAGACACTTACCTTAGTTCTGATAACATAATGTAACACCCAGTATTCAACTGAGGTATGTCACATAACTTTTTTTTTTCTCTCTAAATACGTATATACACACACATGCATACATACATACTGAACTGCATGCAATTACACATATCCATATAATTCTCTAGCGAAAGCTTCACATATAAAAGATAAACAAACAATTGTGTTCTGTAAATATACGATTTTTAGATTGATTTAACAGTGAACACAGACATGCAGCGTATACAGGGTATATCCTTAAACATACAGACAATTATGCTCACACAAGCAATAAAACCCATAAAATAACACATAAATGACAATGCAGCATGGAATTCAACACATAACCGGTACTTATCTTGGTAAGAATGTCACCCACTGTGTGCAGACCCTCCACGAACCTCCCAGCCTTAGACTACACTGTTCGTCACTCTCAACAGTGAGTCACCCCCGAGCTGGGACTAGACTCCATTCGAGAAAGGGATTCCTAACTCGGCTAAAGGTTCATGGTCAAACAGAAAGACTCCCTCTTAGGTGTTCACTCAACCACAACCTACAACCTCTCCTTCCCCGCATGCGTGTCCCACCCAAGGAAGTGTGCCCCTTCTCTGCTCAACAGTCCTTCGGCTGCCCCACTTCCCTTCCAGGGCTTCAACAACAGGCCGGAACGGAAGTCTCAGAGCACTGTAGCCGCATTTTATCACCTTTAGGAAATCAATCCTCAACAATTCCCTCACTCAAAGAATTGCTCACGGGCCTGACAACCCACCTCTTCAATCCTGCTCCCCAGCTGACAGGTACACCAACAAGTATGGATATCAATCTGGTCTGGGTATGGTGGTAGGAAGATACGAGGTAGCTCAAGGACTGACAAAATGTATTGTGGATACTAGTTCTTTGGTCGAAGGAAAAAATAGTAAGATTCTCCTCTTCACAATGGTCGATCCCCCCCAAAGGAACTAAGTCTCAAAAATAAGTATGCATGTCTCCAACTTGACACTTGTCATGTTGGAAGCTACTCTGATACACTTGTCCCCTACTTTAGGACTTAGGATAAATTAATTATCCGTACTTTATGTTTTTAAGAAATATTAATATAATATTTATTTTTGTCTTTAATCTCTCTAGCTTAGCCCTGTTCTTAACTTTAGGCCCTCCCTTTCCCTATTTGGTGGAATCTAGTCCCCCTTCTCTTTTATCGTGGTCGGTCTGCGCGCAACAATGTATTTTTATATTAATCATGAGATATATACAAAATAGGCACTCTAGCCTTTAACATCTAGGCGTGCTAGCCTAATTCCAAGACATAAGCATTCTAGCTTATAATACTGGCTCACTAGCCTATAATGCATATTATATACACAAAGGTTCGCTGACCTTAATATTGCGCGCACTTTAGTTACTGCGCACGGTATCTGCTGACCTCAAGGTTGTGCGCTCTTTAGTTACTGCGCGATGTATCCTCTGTCTTTAAGGTTGCGTGCACCTTAGTTACTATGCACGATATTCAGAAATGTGCACATTACATCCCTTTATTGCGCAATATATGCGCACACCATACCATGAAAGGTGTATTACAAAAATGATGTCTAAACAACTCACTAGATTAAATATACTTGGATTATATTTACATTTGGGTTCAGCCGAGGGATATTACATAAGTTCAGAACTACGTCGTTGTAGCCACCTTCCGGTTGTAGCTGGAGAACCCAGGGGGTTGTAAACTCCTTTTGGTTGGAGCCAGAGAATTAGGGAGTTTGAGCCTGAGAAACTAGGGGGTTGGAGCCTCCTTCCAGTTGGAGCTTCCTTGAATGTAATTCTTGACATATAAGAAAAGCATTCTGTGGTTTTCTTCCGCTTTGGATTTCCATGTAAATTGTTATATTTTTAGCTCGGGAGGTACTCCACATATTTTTTCTTGTATGCAGATGTTACCTTAATGTTTACACTACCAGGCACTTAACTTTTTAATAGTTTTTATAAAGTTGTTTTAAGTGGTTCTTTTATTAAAACGACTTTTTAATAAAGTGTACCTTCTAATTTTAAAGTGACTTTATTTTCATAAAGCCCTTATGTAATAAAGTGAAATCACTTTAATATTTGAAGTGATTCATTTTGGAGGGAATGGATCATGACCCTTGATATTGAAAAAGGAAAGATCTAATCTTGGCCTTTGGATTTAGGGTTGGGGAAGGTGAAAAGACACTTTGGAGGGAAAATGTCATTTTTAGATTTATAAAAGAATGCATTGGGTAGTGTGCAAGACACATCGAGAAGACGAGAGGAGTTGAGTGAGAGAGATTTTCTGAGAAAGCTTGAGAGAGGAAAGTGAGCAACAAAGAGGGCACATTTTCCAAGGAGGTAGGGCACAAATACCAAGGAAATTTTTTCTGTGTTTTTGGGATGAGTTATTATTTTACTGTGGGAGGCCGTACTGTACGGATCCATATAGTCCGTACAGCTGTACGGATTTGGCACAAAAATTGAGGTAGTTTTGGGCACGATTTTCGATGTGGATATATGAATCTTGTTTGCTGTTTCTGGTCCGTATGGAACAATCTATACAACTGACTATGGGCACAAAAATCGAGGTACGAAACAAGCCGTACAACAGTACATATTTGGCATGGAAAACGAGGCAAAATTTGGTGGGTCTGTTTTGGTGCTGTGAGGTATTTTCTTTGGTTGGAAATGTGTATTTGCTGTTGTTTTGTACTTTCCTGAAGCTATATAATAATGTCTCTCTATCTCTCTCTCTCTCGTTGGGTTTCCCCACATTGGGGTTTTCCCTGGCATTTGCCTAAATTTCTATGTTTTATGGGTTGCTGTCCACTGTGTTTATTTCCGCTGCTATTTTTCTTAGCAATGTTTATTTTTGCTTATGGTAATTTCTGAATGTGGGTTTAAGGCATTTATGAAATTTATGAAGACAATTATCTCTAGGTTGCTAAGTGTTTGACAAAAATTTCAGTTTGCTGATTTTTTTGTCATTAAAAATCTACATGGTATCAGAGCTTTGTCTCTGAGTGACAGTGGGTAGTGTGATTTTTGGGAAAAAGAGTGTGATTGTTTTCCTTGAGTTGTGATAGAGAATATGGCTGCAAGCATTAGATATGAGGATCGGTTGGATGGAATTTCCAACTATTTGCAGTGGAAGGTTCGATTGTCAACTATTCTGAAGGAGAACAAAATTTATAACTATGTCAACTATGTTGTGGTAGCTCCCACAACATATCCTATTGCTTTGTACTTGCATGAGGTCAAGGAATCCAAGGCTTAGAGGATTATTCTGGATGGGGTGAAGGATCACCTTATCCCACACTTGGCTGAGAAAAAGACTGCCAAGGAGATGTGGGATGCACTTAAAAACTTGTTCGAGGCGAAGAACGAGAACCGAAATATGGCCTTGAAGGATAAGTTGCATGATACCAAGATGGGTAAGGAGGAGAGTGTCTCTTCTTATCTTACCCGGTTGGCTCAAGTAAAAGATGAGCTGGCAACTGTTGGAGAGGTAATTACGGATTTTGAGTTGGTGAGGATAGCCTTAAATGGCTTCACCAAAGAATGGGAAGTGTTTGTGAAGTTTTTGGTGGGATGTGAGCATATACCAGATTGGAGCTGACTGTGGGATGATTTCACTCAGGAGGAGATCCGAGAAATATATCAGAGCAGTGAATAGAATACATACAGAGTTGATGAGAATGTTTCTCTTACTACAAAGAGTAAGAATAAAGGAAGTTCCAGAAGGGACTTGAGTAAAGTAAGATGTTATTGTTGTAACCAGTTGGGGCACCTTGCCTCTCATTGTCCTGAGAGGAAGAAGAAGAAGAAGGAACCAAAAGGGCCTGAGACAACTGCTACAGTATCCATGGAGGAATTTGCTTCAAAGTAAGAAAAGGAATTTTCTTTGGTGACCCTCGTTTCTAGTGTCGACAGTGGAGGATTTGGAGGTGATATCAGATGGATTGTGGATAATGGAGCCTCTGGCCACATGACGAGAATCTGGCGAGTATTCCTAGATTTCACAGAGATTGGTCCTGGCTGACAGGTGGTTAATGAAGGTGGTATGGAAAAATATGTATGTGGAGTTGGGAATATTTGATTCCAACTCGAGTTTGGGGGACTCTTGGAGCTTGATGGCCTTCTCTTTGTTTCAGGGTTGAGGGTTAACTTGCTCTCAGTCTCAACCTTAGAGGATGTAGGATATTGCGTATTGTTCAAGAGGGAACATGTCTTTATCTATAGGCAGGGAGTGGACCCGGTAGAGCTACAACTGATCGGTAACCGAGGGGAAAGGTTGTATATTTTGAGAGGACAACCTTCAGTGTATGATTCAACGTCGGATGAGGAGCATGAGGAGGCTTATGAGACTGCGGTGGCGCCAAGATTTCAGTCATGCATTCCGAGAGAAGAGAGCGAGTCTCTTTTGAGCACTGGTAGGAGGCTTAGCCAAGTTGATTGAACCAATTCTCAAGATGAAGTGAGCTCAGGGTTCCAGGATGTTTCCAGGAGAATATATTCTAGTTTGAGTTCTGTGCAGGCATTGAGGATGGATCTAGGTTCAGAGGGAGCTCCTACAGAGCACAGTGTGATGGAACCGGATGATAGTGGTGGCAGTGAGTACTTCCCTCACTAAGAGGGAGTGTTGGATTTTTAGCTCGGGAGGTACTCCGCATGTTTTGTCTTGTATGCAGATATTACCTTAATGTTTACACTACCAGACACTTAACTTTGTGATGGTTTTTATAAAGTTGTTTTAAGTGGTTCTTTTATTAAAGTGTACCTTCTAATTTTAAAGTGACTTTATTTTCATAAAACAATTTTGTAATAAAGTGAAATCACTTTAATATTTGAAGTGATTCATTTTGGAGGGAATAGATCATGACCCTTGAGCTTGAAAAAGGAAAGATCTAATCTTGGTCTTTGGATTTAGGGTTGGGGAAGGTGAAAATACACTTTGGAGGAAAAATGTCATTTTTCAGATTTATAAAAGAATGCATTGGGTAGTGTGCAAGACACATCGAGAAGATGAGAGGAGTTGAGTGAGAGCGATTTTCTGAGTAAGCTTGAGAGAGGAAAGTGATCAGCAAAGAGGGCACATTTTCCAAAGAGCTAGGGAAAAAATCCCAAGGAAATTTTTTCTATGTTTTTGGGCCGAGTTATTTTTTTGCCGTGGGAGGCCGTACTGTACGGATCCGTACAGTCTGTACAACCATACGAATTTGGCACAAAAATTGAGACAATTTTGGGCACGATTTTTGAGGTAGATTTATGAATATTGTTTTCTGTTTCTGGGTTGTACAAAATAGTCCGTAAAACTAACAGTGGGCATGGAAATTGAGGTACGAAACATGCCGTACAACAGTATGGATTTGGCATGGAAAACAAGGTAGAATTTCATGGGATTGTTTTGGTGCTGTGAGGTATTTTCCTTGGTTGGAAATATGTATTTGCTGATATTTTGTACTTTCATGAAGCTGAATAATAATCTCTCTCTCTCTCATTGGGTTTCCCCACATTGGGGTTTTCACTAGCATTTGCCTAAATTTCTGAGTTTTATGGGTTGCTGTCCACTGTGTTTATTTCCACTGCTATTTTGCTTAGCAATGTGTATTTATGCTTATGGTAATTCTTGAATGTGGGTTTAAGGCATTTATGAAATTTATGAAGACAATTATCTCTAGGTTGTTAAGTGTTTGACAAAAATTTCAGTTTGTTGATTTTTTTGTCATTAAAAATCTACATGAATATTGGTGTACTGTGCATTGTGTGGATGTGTTTGTTATTGTTTATTATGCACTGATGGATGTTAATGTTTATGATACATTAATATATTGATGATGAACAGATGAACATGGTTGAATATGTAAAAATAATATACATTGTGGTTTAACTAATTAATAAGTGGTATAATTTCTCATTACCGATTCACCCCCCCTCAGTAATCCAACAAATCTACTCCTCAACGCTTGGAGAAACGATGAGGATGGGTCAATCAACGAATTTATAGAAATCGACAACTTTGGCATTAAAAGTGGTTATTGGATTGGAATTTATGATAAGAGGACTTGGGCTTAAGTCCTTCGAGGTTCATCGGAGAACTTACCTCAAAGTCTTCCAAATGTATCGGTTAACTTGGAGGAAAATACTCCAATGGAGATAAGAGGATTTGAAGCCAACTCCTCCGATTCCATCGGAGCAGTCGAGAACAACTTGCATGATAATCGAGGTTTATCAGAGAGAGTGAGGGGAAATCCTTCGATGTACATCGGAGGAGTTAAATAAAAATTTTCTGATTTCCCTAGACTTGCTTAAAAATTGGTTTTCTTTAGGTATTACCTTTTTCCATTGTTTACTTAAAGTAAGTAATGTTGGACAATTGGTTTTCATTGATGTCAACCCTTGGAGAGTGATATTGGAGATTGATGTCAACCCTTAAATATTGATGTCAACCCTTGGAGAAGTACGAAATCCCTAGAGATGTGGACGATATCATTGGAAAATCGGTTATCATCTATATGATTGAGGTTGATTGTGAGTTAGTTGATGTCAACATATGTGATTGATAAATTTGATTTAGTCTACATGCAACCCCAGAGGTGTGGCTATGGGACCCAAAAGCTGGATGAGGAATACGGACATGATGGAAAATGAAATTGTAGGTAAGATAATCTTAGATGGAAAATACTCATCGTGTCATTTACGGTGATATGTGGAATGCCACGTGGTTCCTCACGATGAGGGAGACATGGCCTTGTGAATTTGGAAGCCTTGAAGAGTGGTCAATAATCCCCTAGTTGGTTACAAGTCTTAATTGAAGGGTAAAGTGGTTGCAACAAGAAATCCCTAAATTAAGGAGAGAGGTTACTATAAAAAAGTATATAAACACCTCAAGGAGTCTCTCATTAGGACACATACGCACTTACAATTGAACATCTATCTTGTGAATGTTATGGTCTAGTATTGTGATCTTTTGGAAAGTTTGTGACAACATTTTTCTGAGGTTGTGAAGGAAGTTCGAAGGTGAAAGTCTCATAGTTTCAACAAACATGAGTAAACCTAGTTTCTAAGGCATCCACAAGTTTCAGATCAGAAGGGTGGGGATGTACGCATGCTGCAGTGGATAAAAACATGGATATCCATGGGTAATAGTAAAGGAAGTCGTGGATTTGTGAAAATCTTGTGAAAGGGTGAGAATAGATGTTGGTACTTGGTTGCTAACGACTGTGGAAGAAGTTACAGGTTAGTTTACTGTACAATAGGTCAGCTACATCATAAGAAGTAAGTTTTAAGGGTTATGGTTATGGTGTTATGGTACTTTCATGGTGATGATAGTATGATGTTATGGTATATTAATTAGAAACATTATTTTCTATCTTGGTGTATGGTTTTGTTACATGGCATGGTGCATATTTGAGTTTGCGTCTTGGTGGTATTGAGGAGCATGCTAGAGGCATGCGTTTGTGGGCTTTGGTATATGACTTGAGGCACATAATTGGATGCATGGTACATGTTGGTTAAGATATACTTGGTGAGATAGATTGCTGGTTCATATCTTGGTTTATTGGTATATGGTGTATGGCATGATATGATATATGATTGGTACATGGTATGGTGTTGATGTACATGGTTGATGTGCATGGTTAGTGAATGGTTGGAACATGGTTGGAACTTGGTATGGTACATGGTACAATATTGATACATGGTGTGGTACATGCCTGGTAGAGGCATGTATTGGTGATGTTGGACATCTAGTTGAGAGGCGTCCTTGGTATATGATCCATGTGAGAGGATCTGGTTGAGTATCGGTGACAGTGATAGGTTGGATAGGTTGATCAATGACATGATGATGTGACAGGTTGGATACAATGATAGGTTACATGTTGTTGTGACAGAGGTTGTGACAATGTTAGTGATAGTGATAGTGGAAGTGATTGTGGTAGTGACAATTGGTTTACACTTATATTTCAGGGTGGAAAGACGTGGCAAGAAAAGGGGGTTGTATCCTCCTTTCGGTTGGAGCCATAGAATCAGGGAGTTGTAGCTTCCTTCAGGTTGGAGCCTAAGAATAAAGGGGTTGTAGCCTTCTTCTGGTTGGAGCCAAAGAATTCAGGGAGTTGTAGCTAGACTCTTTTAAAAACATATAAAAAAGAAGGGGATCCATTTTCTCGAAGGGAAATTCTGATTGAATTATGGAAAATGGAGGGTTGTGGTGTCTGACACAACAAATTGTGACACACTAGGCGAAGCCCTGAATCTCTGTAAGATGATATCCACATATGTTTTGGAGAGGGGTTCACTTATCACGTACAATATCAAGAGAGAAAAAATAGGTCCCATAACTCAGGTTCTGAGAGAGCTTAGACGATATAATGAATGGGGAATGACCTTTCCTTAGACCAGATTGCCTTTGAATTATTTCTTATTCATATGATAAATGACTATAGGAAAAGGTGTAGGGAGTATGGAGAAAAAAAAACCTCAGGAATTCTAAGAATGCAAGTTTTAGTGAATTTATCTTGTGTTGCTCCACTACCTGTGAGCTTCTATATCCCTGACATATTCACAAGACTTACTTTGCTTCCAACAAGCGTCCATAGCCCCGACGAAGATACTTGCATGTACCATGTGATATGGAAATCCTTTCCCCAAGCCTTTACCTTTTATAAAATTTGATTTTCTTTTGTTTAGAGAGAGGTGGATGGGGGGATTCCATTTATCCTTTAAAGGCACTAGGGATGACACATGTGATAGTGAGGTTTTCTAACTTGATTATAGATGAGAAAAATTCTTGGGTCACGATATTCAAAATACTGCAGACATCTATTCCATATCATTTTCTTTCAGTTCACACAATATAACAATTTGTTCTTAAGTAGAGGTCCATGGTCCTTGGTTCTCTGTTTCTTTGTACTATTCTTGCCTATTGATGAGCTATGATCCTCCACTAGATATGACTTGAGATAGTGTATAACAAGGCTTACACGGTTAGAGAGATATGTAGACAAACAACCTGTCACATAATTATCAGGATATTGACACCATATGTGTTACAACTTAAATGTATGACCAAGACTAAGATATTGGGAAATCAAAAAATCAGGGTAGAATTTTTCAAAATGAAAGAAGAATCTGGAAATCTAAACAACAAGACACACTGGGAAACAATCAGAAAACAAAACAAAAAACAATGTGGAGCAAGAAAGGTAAAAGTGAGAAACAACCTCAAGGGTTGGATGATGTAGTGTTTGAGAATTTGGCCATTAACGGGGAGAGGGTCAGCTTCCCCTTGAAGGTTTTTCAACCAAAAGGTACATTGGCCAATAATTTATTTGATAATGCAAGGACCAAGCCAAAGTTGTTGGAAATTTGAATGTCTCCCTTTATCTTCGTGTGGCTTATCCCATTTGAGGACTAAATCCCCAACTTGGAATTATTTCTCACCAACATATTTCTTATCAAACCAACGATTTACTGTTTGTTGGTAAGTTTCAAAATTGATTTTGGCTTTAGTACGACTTTCTTCTAATATTTCCAAGGTATTGATACGCCATTGGATGATAGGGAACTCCCTTCCTTAGGACTGCTAGGTGATTTGTAGGGAAGGAAGGTAGATATTCGAGGGTAAGCCAACTTCTTTCCCATAAACAAGGAAATATGGAGAATTCCCTCTGGTGGCCTTAGGAGTGACACGATCATCCTGGAGGGAATTTGATAAAGCATTGTGCCAATTTATCTGGTGATTGACCACGATTTGTTTGAGGATGCAAATTATGTTTTTGTTTGTGGATTTGTTGGCACAGGGGCAGACCCAGGTTTCAATGCTCAAGAGCTCACCAACAAAACCCTAACTACCAGCCCTTTCGACAACACCTGCGAAGCAGATGAAGTCTCACCCAAGGTAGAGGCAGGGGTGGTTGCAGGACTCAGATGTTTGCAACCTTAGCTAGGATACAGGTCTGTGATTATAGCACTTAGAAATCATCTGACATAGTTTATCCATCAATATTCAAACCTTAAGGCACTTCGCAGATAGCACAGAGTATCACAGTGAGTACTTAGATCTAAGATAATTCAACACTTAGCCACAAAAATATAGATCGGGTTTCGCAGATCAAGCACTAAGCATCTTACATATCAGATCTAACATTCATTCCTATCTAAGAAGCATAAAGAATAAATGAATCTATCTAATCACATCAAGCACTTAGCCAAGAAGGAGATAAACACATTAGGTCGAAGCACAGAGCACAATACACAAAGTTACCATGGTTCACCCCCACCCTGGGGCTATGTCCACAAGATCTTCTTCTTTATTATCTCAGCCAAGCAGTTACAACACATAGCTTCAACAATCCTTGCTTCACACAGGACAAAAGATCTGTGCAGCTCGCTAGATCCTTCTTCCTTGAACTTTAGCACAAAACAACTTGTGAGCTTCTTACAATCATGCACAAAGCATTTACAAGATACATCCGATCACACAGATCCAGTTCCTGGCACTAAGCCATTAGCTATACATCACATAGATGTACTACTCTCTCCTTACATTTCCTAAGTATCTATTTATAGATTACAAAAATGGGCCTAAGCGTGGGTGAACCCACGGGCCGACATCCCTTTCCCATTACATTAACCCAAAACCCTAAAGGGACCCAAGAATAGGTCTAGTTTCCCTAATTTCCGCTTCACGTTGTGCTCCATCTTTGGAAAGCTGTCGAAGTCCCAAAATCGGTCAAATATGACCAAATATTCTTCAAAACGTGGTCAGGGGCCAACAAGATTCCACCAAGCCATTACCCCGAGGATAATAGTTGGTTGAGTACTTCAAAATAATCACTTTCTCTAATGCAATCTTAGATAGTGTTAAATATTAAAAATATGTTCCATTATCAAACACTAGAGAGTTAGGAACTCCGAACCTTGTGATGATGTTTTGTTTAAGAAATTAATCACTACCTCTTCATTTACTTTGACCAATGGTACTGCTTCAATCCAACGTGTAAAATAATATGTAGCGGTTAGAATGTACCTATGTTGTTTGGAGGGCTGGGGGTTAATCTTGCCAATGATTTCCAACCCCTATTCTTCAAAGGGTTCTTCAATAACAACATGTTGGAGTGGAATAACAACTTAGCGTTATTTTCCTGCAACTTTCTTGCATGCTTCACAACTTCTTGAGTATGCATGGGAATCCTTAAAAAGCGTGGGCCAATAGTATCCAGTTCTCAACACTTTGTGAGTGGTTGCGTCTCCTGAAAAATGGCCACCAACTAGTCCATCTTTCTTTTCGAGGCACCAGAGTAACACTCCATCATAGTTCTTTCCAAACAAGATGCCATGTAGTAGCTGATATTGTAAGGATATTAATTGTAGTTCTCTCTTATGCTTAGCATTAAGGTGATATGGGGGTGTGCCATGCTGCATGTAATGTTTGAGATCGTTATAATATGATCCCTCAATGGTTGGGATATATGGGACATGTTGTGCATACATTGTTGATTCCTCTTTCCATCCATCTTCTTCTTGATTTTCATCACTTGTATCTTGAGTCACTAGTTTTTATAGGCCTTGAAGCTTCACGATGTTGGCTAGCTTGAACTCTAGGTCACATTCTTGTAAGTTCGTAATGAAATTTCCTCATTTCTCTCCCATATCTCTTTGAACAAAAGGAGACCTGACCTTTGGGTGAGGGACGATGACTTTTGTATGATTTTTTAGAATATAAGGTCTAAACTGTTTAATAGCTTTATGGACAAAAAAATATTTCTTATCCACTAGGGGGTAATTCAGCTCTGCACCTTATAATCCAATGCTCATGAACACAACATGATATTCTTCTCCTTGCTCATTTTTTTGTGTGAGCACTGCTGCGAGGGAGTGATCAGACACAAATGCACATATTAAGAAATCCTCGTTAAAATCTAGACTCCATAGAGATGAGGCAATGGCTATGGTAGCTTTGATATTATCAAATGCTTCCTTCTCCACTGGTGTCCATTTAAATTGAATATCTTTCTTGATCATCCTTTGAATTGGCTTAACAATATCAATAAAATATGGAATGAAAATTCTCACAAAATTGATTCTGCCAAAGAATGACTGCATTGATTTCTTGCTGTGAGGTGGAGGAATTTGTATAATGGATTTTGTCCTTTTGGTGTCCACCAAAATCCTGTCCTTGGAGATCACATGTCCTAGTATAATGCCTTCTAAAACAACAAACACAATTTTCTTGGGATTCAAACAAATCACATATTTTCTACATATTTCAAATATCTGCTTTAGATGCTTTGGATGGTCTTCCCTCTTCTTTGAGTAAAAAGTAACATCATCAAGGTATACCACCACACTTTGAATGATTAGTCCTTTAAAAGCAATATCCATTTCCCTTTGAAAAGTAGCTTCTGCATTCATCAAACTGAAGGGCATTCTTTTGTAGGCATACGTCCCACACTTGGTGTTATAGAAAGATTTGCCTCACCCCATGCAACTTGCTCACAAGGCCTTTTCCATTTCCCTATGCAGAATTGAAGTCCCTTTTTGCAATTCCCAGAGCTAAAAAGCATATTTTTCCACATATATGCGCCCTAACAACTATACAACATGCGTATACGTAGGTTGCACCATTACAACTCATGTACATCGGGTTTTGTGTACAAAATTAAAAATGGTGTCGGGTTTCCATGTCACGTCAAGAGATCCATGATCCTTAACCTTCCATATACTGGAAACGTTCCAAATTGGCCCTTCAATTCCTTTTGAAGGTTATAAATGAGCCATATCCAAGCTGTGGAAGAAGGAGAAGAATTCAACTTTGAGAGAAAAGTTACTCTGGAGAAATTATTCACTTCATATTGAGTCTGCATCCCTTTGTCCTTTTAAGTCTGAACACATTGTTTATCCCCCAAGATCTTCCCTCTTTGATGGAGAACCTCATTGTCTCTCTTATATGAGCTTGCCTTTGGTGGAGGATTGAAGTGGTGGAGGCTCAACTGGAAGGGACTTAGTTTCTTGGATCCGAGACGTGCCGACATAGAAGTTTGTCATTCATACACTTCTTCAGATCATATATTAATAGAAATACCCTTTTCTCATCCAATTAATGTCTTGCAAATATTTGAATTGTTATTCCATGGGAATATTTGTTATGAATATTGATGGATTATGCTATTATATGTGCTAAATGTATATATTATCACCATATGCTTGCATATCTTGGTTGTTGAGGACAAGTTGCAAGTGTATAGCTTTGAGTTCAGTGCTTAGCGATGGTCTTCTTCGAATATCCATACGAGGTAAGCTCTTTATCTTGTCTTGTTATCATCTTTGTTTATATAGCATACTTGAGACTAGAGTTGATTTCTACAGTCATTCTATCTGTTGTGGTTTACCCCATACCATAGAGTGATTTTCCTCGTAACAGAAATGACGACCATAATGGGGAATGAATCTTATTTTCAGAGTTTGGAGTGCTTTTATCCTTTGATTTCTCTCGGTTAGCTTGAGTTTCTTGTCTTTTGATTGCTCGACAACATATTTTCATTTTGAGTATGATTTTCTTGGCCTTATCCTTAACCTGACAGTGTTTCAATATATATATGTGTTTTTTCCCTTGACAAACGTGTACATACACTAGATATCTTTCTGTAAATCCTAACCTTGTACAATCTCTACTGTAAACAGATATTCAGAAAAGAACATAAAAGATACAATGGAAAATACAAACATTACACAGAGATTTTTCCCCTGGAAACCCAAACCGGGAAAACCAACATATATTATATTCATTCATTGTGTTACATTGTTTAGAATACAATATACATATAGGAGCCAGCGACATCAAAAACCCTAACCCAATGACCTGGATTAGTCCAAAACCCTAATTCCTTAACCAGAAATAGAAAATCATCGGCAAAAAACCATGTGCCGAAAAACCACCTAAATACATGACATGTTTCCCGAGGCAACAATTTTTTTTCTGGGGGTGCTACGTCCAGACCCCCACGTGGGGGGCTCTTCCCCCCTGCTCCCCCCAAGGGGGGGGCCTAGCGCCCCCCCTCTAACCCCCCTGTTCACCTGGTGCATACGCTCAAACACTACTACTCGTGCAAAGAATATAAGACATACCCAACATTCTCCCACTTGTTGTTTTCTTTGCATACAGGGGGTTATAGGGTTACATAGTCAAAAATCTAGGACAACAATGCCCATGGATCCTCTACACCAAGATAACTTCTCAGTGCTCACAAATTTTGTTAATGAGTCTACAACATTCTTCAAAGTGTCCACCTTCATCAGTGATACTTTCTTTTCTTCAATCATGTCTCTCACAAATTGATATTGAACATCAATGTGCTTTGTCTTTGAATGATAAGTAGGGTTCTTCACCAGAAAAATTGCACTCTGATTGTCACACTCTATCCTTATAGTTTGTTGTACCAACCCAATACCTAAACACAATCTTTGTAACCATACTGCTTCCTTACTTGCATGAGTGGATGCTATGTATTCAGATTCTGTAGTTGAAAGTGCCACTACAACCTGTCTTTTGCTCATCCAACTTATTGCTCCTCCAAATAGGTTAAACACAAACCCGCTTGTAGATCTCCTACGATCCAAATCTCTAGCCTAGTCTACATCCACAAAGCCATGTATATCGACCACTCTGTCCAATCCCGGTCTTCCTTCGTAGCACAATCCATAGCCAGCAATGCCACACAAATACCTTGAAACCCTTTTTATTGCTGTTCAATTCTCCTTCCCTGGTTTTGACATATACCTGCTCAAAACTCCCACTGCATGTCCAATGTATGGTCTAGTATAGACCATCGCATACATCAAACTACCAACTGCACTTGCATCTAGAACATGAGACATGTCCTCCTCTTCTTCATGTGTCTTGGGACATTGATCCATAGATAACTTTACACCAACAGGAATAGGAACCTTGACCGGTTTACATTCCTGCATATTAAACCTCTGCAATATTTTCTCGACATATTTTCTCTGATTTAACCAGAGTTTCCTCCTTTTTCGATCTCTTTTAATTTCCATGCCCAAAATGAAATTTGAAGCACCAATATCATTCATGTCGAATTTAGAGGACAACTGAGTTTTCACATCCTGGATAATGTCCTTGTTGTTTCCTATCAACAACATGTCATCCACATACAAGACCAAATAAATCAAATGATCACCAATTAATTTAGAATACACACAGTGATCCTCTTTGCTTCTTGTGAAGCCAAGTCCCAACATATAAGTATAAAATTTTTGATACCACATCCTTGGTGATTGTTTTAAACCATACAAAGATTTTTTCAGCTTGCATACCAACTCCTTCTTTCCCTTCACGACATAACCTTCTGGTTGCCTCATATAGATTTCTTCTTCTAGATCCCCATGTAGAAATTTTGTCTTCACATGCATTTGTTTTATTTCAAAATCAAATGCAGCAGCAACATATAACATAAATCTTATGGAGGTTAACTTGGCAACAGGAGAAAAAATCTCACCAAAATCAATTCCCTCAACTTGGGAATAACCCTTTGCTACTAACCGAGCTTTGTATTTCTCCACTTTTCCTTTTGCATTCAACTTCTTTTTAAATACCCATTTTTTGCCAATGGGCTTTCTTCCAGTTGGCAACTCCACTAGATCCCAAGCCTCATTCTTATCCAAAGATGCCATTTCTTCTTCCAT
>ML801298.1:187754-221602 GCA_009831015.1 Picea engelmannii | reverse complement strand
ATTGAACATAAACACATGTGCACAACAATTGATAAAGGAGTTCACCCCTCTTATGGGCTACATCTCCTGGTCCAGCTTCCAATGGATCATTATTATTAATTGCTCAAAAAGTGCTCAAAAACATGTCTTACAATTCTCAAACTAACAATCCGACTGCTCCAATGGCTTCCCAGCGTCCCAAAACCCCTGTCTGGGCTCTTTCGGCACCTGAAACGGTCGAAAAATGAGAAAGATAGGCCTCCTGGAAGTCTCCTTCTCCAAGCTTGCTGTCTCTAGTTCTACAATTCGCACCCCTCCTTCACAAACCTGGCTCACACGCTCTTTTAAGCGTAAAAACTTGGCATCGGGTGCAACCGCGCCAACGGTGCAAACCATAGGACGATTAATGTGCCTCCAACCCCTAACCGCCTCGGCACCTGGGCGTATGGCACATGCGACCAAAGGCTGGGAAAAAAGGTGGTTAGTTCGTTTGAACCGTGCCAACGGTATAACTCCCGCGCATACACACCCGCGCGCCCATTTAACCAAAGGTTATGGTTCAAAACCCCGCGCGGTCAATATAATATGCAAACCATAGTTTATACATATATGCAATGTAATATTGCAATACATTGCAATTCAATGCAATGTAACAAGCGCGCCAACGGTCGGGATTTTATATATATGGTCGTATGTAATACCATGTGTCCACGGGTCAGGGCTTAGCCCTGGCCCGACCCCCCTTTGCATCCGACATATATCAACATTAAATAATAGTAAAACCATATTACAAACAAGGTTCATGTGGCGACACTTTGGCTAGCGGAGAGTTATGAAGTCGTTGGTGTTGGGGGAGGTCCGGGGGTCGAATCTCACAGACTCCCCATATAATTTTACATAGCCAATTAAACAAAAATGAAGGGGACACATGGCGCCCATGGATTGGGCCACATGTCCTCATATTACTCGCCATCCACCGGACACGTGTCAACATGCAACTCGTCAACATCAACCAATGAAAACGTGCCATGTCACCCTCCTGCCACGTCACCATATGGATGGTACGGCCCTGCCACGTCACCGTACAGATAGGTATAGTCAGCATCCAAAAATTTTGCCTATTTGGCTTGGCGGACATATCGCGATATCTTCTCCATACAGACTCCATTTGAGAAAGTAAATATACCGCCGAGATCAGGAAGACGAGACGAACACAATGGCACTATTTTCGTCGCATTCCGAGAACTTTGAAAATTGAGCAAAATTTGATCCCCTGATCAAACTGCCACATGTCACCTCCAGATGATGCCATGTCAACATGATGACATCATGCTGACGTCAACATTGTCTTTTTGCCTGTTGACTTTTTTCCTGTTTGGGAATTTTATCAGAGTGTGATAAATTTCACATACGGTGTTCATTTGAGGAAGTAAATATATGGCCAGAATCAGTGCGATGATACAAACGTAATGGAATTGGTTTCTTCTGATTTTAATAACTTTTATTTTTGAGCATTTTCTGGACCTGAGGATCCTCCTAGATCAATCCTCCCCACTTGGAAGCTTTTGGACACCAAAATTTTGGTATCAGTTGGTAAATAAGTGAGGATACTGTGCCCTCACTTTTCCGATCTCCATCCACTTGGACTGAATTGGATTTGTTCCCTTCAATCCCACTCAAAGATACTCCACATCGCCCATGCGAGAAGTATAGAATCTTTTGTCCAAAATGGTGTCTTCCTGCAACTCATTCATATACTCAGGAGAAAAATCTTCTATGGAAAGAATATGAACATTATCTCCTTGATCCTCAATC
This sequence comes from Picea engelmannii, assembly GCA_009831015.1. Lineage (NCBI taxonomy): Eukaryota > Viridiplantae > Streptophyta > Pinopsida > Pinales > Pinaceae > Picea > Picea engelmannii. The sequence goes on along the minus strand of ML801298.1, from coordinate 219,808 downwards.
ATAGGAGGCTCATACAATCTCAATTTTTCCACATTTACAACTGAATAAATTCGCATATATGGAGGAAATTCTAACCGGAAAGCATTAGAACCAATCTTGCCTAAAATTTTGAAAGGACCATAACGAATTGGTTTTAGCTTTTTACCTTCTCCTTGCAATATTTATTTGATGATGTATAACTAGACTTGATATCCCACTTTGAACTGATGATCAACTCAATGCATGTCATGTCTCGCCTTGTACTTGGCTCGACTTTTCTCCAACTGTTCCTGTACCGCTTGATGAATCAACTGGATCCGTTCTATTATCACTCCAAGAAACTCTTTGAGGTTGTGGATCAAAGATGCTTGGTAACTTAAGGTAAACTTGTTTTTGTATTTTTTTATGTGTGGATCAATGGGATAACTCAATTACAATATGGTATTCAGACAATCAAAATTAGAATCAAATGAACCAATGCTCTCAAGGATCAATAATCAGATGATAGTTTTTAAGTGGGTGAGAAAACAATGCTTATAAACCAAATACAAATGTAGGGTTTAATAAACAATGATAAGAAACTATTAATCAAGTTATGATCTAACCAATGAGATGACAGTCATTCTATAGCTAAAACAACTTGAATAAGAGTACATAAGGAAATATGAGAATATGACATCAATAGAGAGAGAAACCGTGATTTTTATTATCATATGGAAAAGACTGTTTACAATATAGTATCTTCTGTATCCAAAATCAAACCCTCACTTTATCAAAATGATAAGTATTTATAACCTTTACAATAGATCTCAGATCCTTGAAAAATGGATCTGGATTTCTAAATATAGAAAACAGAGTGTAAACTAATTACAATTACGTAATTGAAAATATACTTGATATGAATCGAACTGTCTTCAAAAGGTCTTTGACATCTGGTCTTTATCATGACGCGCCCCTGATATGTCACTGATGTGTTGACACATGTCTTCAAAACTAAAAACTTTAAACAGCTGTGAACATAGTTTTAGTTGACCATTTAAGCATTCACCTCCTATATCTCCACGAATCTTTGAAACTGAATATTTCATGATTTGGTGATTGATCTTTTTGATGCCCTCTTATCTTGTAAATCACCCAAAAATCGCTATGTTCAAGCTCAAATCTTCAAAATTCTTTCTCTGTGATTTTACCAGCTATTCCGCCTTAGAATTTGCTAATTAGCCGATGAAATCTCTGCTTTTCAACAACTAATTGGTTATAATTGCGCCTTCTGTGCTGGTGAAAACTCTATTTTAATCAAAAGGAAAACCTTTCGTGTTCAAAATAAAAAATCTTTGTTTATTTGATTAATCTCCTTGCAAATTTACAACAACCTATGCCAGCACCTGTAAATCTGGATGTGTGGTAATTCTTTCTTTCAACTTTTTGATTTTCCTCTTCAGGTGCTTAGCTAACCGGCATAAGCTATTATAATCCTTTGTGATCTTTTTCTTCTTCTTCTTATCCTTTATACTTTCACGTGCCAACTTCTCAAAAGCTGCATTGGTCTTTGCAAAATTCTCTGATAAATCTTTATATCTTGCCTTTATCACCCTTTCTAGAATCTCTTGCCGTTCTATTATCTCTTTCAGCTCCTTAATCTTCTGTGATTTCTTATTTCTCAAAGTTTCACCTTCATCTTTGGAAGTAAAAACTTCAAAATCCTATGCAGGTTCCATGGAGTGCTCTGGACTTTTGATGGCTGGAATTTTGTCATCTTTTTCTGGTTCTGTGTCTGAATCTGTGTATGGAAGATTTAGATCATTTGCCCTTTTTACTGTGGATTTCTCTGAATTTGTTTCAAAATCTAGTTTCTTTTTAGCTTTCTTGGGATTTACGCTAGATTTTTTCTCTTCTGGTGACTTTGGGAGAGATCTCCTTCTCCTTGAGATACTCTGAGGAGTTGGCTGCTTCTTGCCTGCTTTCTTCTTTTCATTCATAGGTTGAGTTTGGGTCTCAAAACCTTCCCAAAATACAAAGTGCTTCCAAGTTCTTTCTCTCTGTCTCAATTCTTCCAAGATGATCATTTTAATCAGGCCATAATGACAAAGGGCATTTTTGATGCTGAATGGTTTGGATTTGATCCTATTACACACCTTTTTTAGGCTTCTATGAAGAAAGAAAGGCAAATTTAGAAGGACCTTCCCTGTGAAATGATCTAGGAGTCTAAAGTGATATAACATCAACTTGTCATACTTGCCCTCTAAGGTTACATATAGCTGAATTCCTTTGAACAGATCTTGCCATTTATATTCAAGGTAAGAAAAATGGATACTTTTCTTCCAGGTTATACTTCGGAACTCTGTTTTGAGATATGATCTAAAATCCAAATTCTTGGTTACTGTTGTTTTAAACCAACTTTGACCTGTTCTGGGTAAGCTAGTTGCTGAAGCGATGACATCTTCATCAACTATCAGTTCCAGAGAACCCACTATAGATTTCTTCCCATCGTATGACTTTGCAAAAGTCTCTACTATCGCCTGGTGATAGCCCTCCTGCAAATTTTCTACATAGGTCATACATCCTGCGTCCGAGAAATGCTTCTGAACCTTTGGATGAGAATGCAAAAAAGATAAATTGTCTAATTATTTCCTCATAAGTAGTCCTCCTTGCTTCCTTGCCATCTGCAACTTAATCACCAGTTAATTTGTACACGGTTGACACAATAATCTTTCTTAATAAGGAAAGGGCTAGCGTTGGTGAAAATGACCCTGTGTTATCAATTGAAATATGAAACCCCATAATAGAATTTTTAAACACCGTGAGTTTGAAATAAGAAATGATGATTTGATTTGATGTCAACATAAATCTAGTACTTTATCCCTTGGTTGTAATGATGATTAAGAGTTCGTCACATCATCAAACCCTCCTCTATTTTCTGCACAAAATACATGATCACAATCTATCATGATATCCTGCTAGAACGTGGTGAAAAGGTGTAACCACTCATTTACTTCAATTAACTTTCCATGATGATTGTATGACGTGTGTCTAGCATACCCTTTTTGGATTTCTAAATTCGTTGGAGAAAAACCCATGTTAACACTTTCATCGACTCGCTTGCTGCTGGGAGTACACTTTAGCCGTTGAAACCTGAGGCTTTCACTAGCTAACTTCAACTTCAAAACATAAGTTAGCTATTGAAAGGCTTTTTCTTATTTTTTTGAAAAGACCTTTTGAGGATCGATTTATTTCTAGGATAACATCTTAAATCCTATGTTTTGACACTTCTAAATTCTAATTTTTTTTATAGAACCCTATTTATAACCATGCTATCACCTACAAAATGGAACAAACTGACTGATTCATTTTGGGAGATAACATTTCGCTCCAATTGGGATGGATACCTCCCTGTGAGGTTTCCAAGAACCTAGTTTGAATCAGTAGCCTTATTACAACTTAAATTCAAAACTGATTTTACTCAATATTCCATTGGGCATGGAGTTATTGACGAAACAAAAAAAAACAAAAACTGAAAAGAATATGTACAAATAAGCAGGCTTTAAGGAAAGCCTCATGAAAAGTAGAGTTTCAGAAAATGCCCATTGAATGGGCCACCTGATACTTATTCACCTGCAAGATCTTGGAGGAAAAAAATATTGTTTTGCTGAGCTGATTCTATGACAAATGGACCTGTCCAGAGTGCATCAAAATTGCCATGTTTTCCCTTTTCCTACCTTGCTGCATCCCATTTCAGAACCAGATCCCCTGCCTTGAAAATATCTGCCTTAACTTTCCTGTCAAAAATTTATTTCATCTTCCGTTGGTGTGACTTTGTCTTTTCCAGAAGTTGCTCTCCGTCTTGTTGCAACTCTACCAAATTGTGGATCCTCCTAGTTAGATCATTTGGCTCAGAGTCAGCTTCTTGTAAAAATTTTGCAACTGGTAGTGCAAGTTGAACAAGAAATATGGCTTCAGTGCCATATACTAACTGGAAGGGGGATGTACCAATTGAATTTTTATTTGTAACTCTGTCAGCCCACAAAGAAAATTCAACTTGGAATCCCAACCCTTGGTATTTTGTTCAAGCAACTTCTTTATGATTTTGACTAAAATCTTATTTGATGATTCAACTAAGTCATTTCCCTGTGGATATTAAGAAGTAGAATGTGCTAGCTGAATTCCCATCTCTTCACATAATTTTACCAAATGTTTATCATTAAATGCAACAACGTTATCTGTGATTATTCTCTTAGGGTAGCCAAATCTGGAGAATATGTTTTCTTGCAGAAAATTAATGATGACAGTGTGATTGGCCTTTCTTTTAGGAATGGCCTCAATCCATTTGGTAAAATAATCAGTAGCAACAAGGATCCATCTATGATGATTACTAGAAGGTGGATGAATCTCACCTATTAAGTCCAAACCCCATTGCTGAAAAGGACCCGTGACCACAACATGTTTGAGAGGAAGAGATTTTAGCTATTGTTTGCCTGCAAACCTTTGGCATTTGTCACATGTTTTCACAAATTTACACACATCTGAAAATAAAGATGGCCAATAGTAACCAGCTCTCAGGATTTTATGAGCAGTAGTCTTCCAATAATGATGTCCTCCACACTCACTATTATGAAATTCAGTCATGATTTTAGCTGATTCCTCTTGGTTTATGCACCTCAAGAGTATCCCTGTTGGATTTTTCCAGAACAATAACTTGTCATTAATGCATACATTTATGGCCTTGAGCTTTAAAGCTCTCCCTTGTGTTTTTGTCAAAATTGAAGGAACTGTTAAATTCTGAAGAAAATAAATGATGTGACTGTACCATTCACAGTCAGCTAGGTGAGGAGAAACCTGCAAATTATCATTACCTCTGTCTTTTGAAACCTGAATGTTCTCTGCATTTATACCCAAAAAATTCATCTCAAGCAACTTACAATTTCCTTCTGCCTGGAGCTTGGCAAGTCCTTGACCTTTCACAATCTTTACCGGCTTGATCTCTACATCAAATTCAATTAAATTTTCTATCCACTTACTCCTTTTTCCATCTATGTTAGGTTGTATAAGCACATCTTTAACAGAGATTGAAGGTACATAGGCTATTACCTTGGCTTGAAGAATATAAATCCTAAAAGATTTTAATGATTTGATGAGTTCATATGCTTGTTTTTCCAATGATTCATACTTTACTTCAACATCTCTCAAGACTTTACTAAAGAAGACAACTGGTTGCTCCTGACCATCAACATTTTTCTGCAATAGTACAACTGCAATTGTATATTTTGAAGCAAATGAGAATATGTAAAACTCTTTGTCAAAGTTAGGACTGATTAAAACAGGGGCTGTCATGATAGCTTCTTTGATAGCATTGAAAGAATGTTTAGATTCTTCAGTCCACCTAACTTCATAATTCTTTCTTAACATACACGTGATGTTTTTGGTAAGCTCTGCAAAGTTTTCTATAAACCTCCTGATAAAGTTTATAGTTCCAAGGAAAGACTGAATATCCTTTTTTGATCTAGGAAGAGACAAATTTTTAATGGCTTCTACTCTTTTTGGATCAATCCTTACCCCATCAGCTGAAACAATATGTCCAAACAATTTCCCTTCTTTAAGTGCAAAATTAGATTTCTTAGGATTAAGAGAAATGCCATACCTTCTGCATTTTAGGAATGCCTTCCTCAAGTGCTGTAAATGGTCTTCATGGCTGCTTGAAAAAATAGTTATGTCATCAATATATATCAAAACAAATTTGTCTTTCTCTTCAACAAATGCAATATCCATTGCTCTCTGGAAACTAGCTCCAACAGTCATTAGTCCGAAAGGCATATTTTCATACATGAAAGTGCCCCATGGAGTGGTAAAGGCAGTCTTTTCTCTATCATCCGGATGGACAACAATCTGATTGTATCTGAAAATCCATCAATGAAGGACATCACACTTGACCTTGACACCTTCTGTAAAATGTGTTCCATCTTGGGTAGCGGGTAGTTGTCTTTCCTAGAACACTTGTTTAAATTTATGAAATCCACACAGAGTCCGATCTCTCCATTTTTCTTTCTGACAGGTACAAGGTTAACAATCCAATCTGAGTATCTGAGAGGTATAATAATTTTAGCATCCGATAATTTCTTGATCTCTTTTTCCATGGTAGGCAACAACATAGGACTGAAAGATCTAAGCTTCTGCCTAAAAGGTTTAGTATCTTTGTTTAAAGGAATCTTTTGTTGAATTATCTCAGTGTTGAATGTTTTCAAGTCACCATATTGCCAAGCAAAGATATCAGAAAATTCTTTTAACAACTCACCATAATTAGCCTTTTGTTCTTCAGACAAATGAGAAGCCAAGTTGACATATTTAGGATCTTGTTCACTGGCTACATTAAACTGAAAGACATTTGAGTCCTCTTCCTTCTTTTCCAATTTGACAACCACATCATTATTATCAAAAATCTTTTCTAAAGGGACCAATCCTTTAGGAATTCTGTTCATGGGCAATTGAACAATTTCATGTGCTCCAATTTTACTTCTGAGTTTTGGCTTTTCAACTTCTTTATCATGTTCATTTTCCAAATCAATCTACAAATCTGCAAACTCATCCATCACTGCAAGGAATCTGGTGAGTTCAACATCATCTTCAAAAACCTTCCAAAATTTTACATTATCAGGGAGTGATGGCCTATACTTTACTTGGACTTCATAGTTTAATATAGGAGGTAATGGAGGTATGAAAGAGAAGGCTGAAACAACCAATGAATCAACTAGTTCATTCATGGCTCTAGGAACATAAGTAATCTTGAAATCTGTAAAAGCATGAATCACTGTCAAAAATTCATCTCTATAGGCTTTTAACCTGACATGTTTTGCTTGATAGGACTTATTTACCTGTTGGATTATCAGATCTGCATCCCCAAATACCTGCAAATTATTAATCCTCATATCTTTAGCTGCATTTAGACCCAAGAGTAATGCCTCACATTCTGCAATGTTGTTAGTCACTTTAAAATCAAGTTTAAAGGACAAGTAAGTGGTTTCTTTCGAAGGAGAAATGAATACCACCCCTACTCCTGCTGATTCTCTAGTACAAGATCCATCAAAGAACATGGTCCAAAGGTCATCTTCTGCTACTTTTGTGGACTGAACTGCAGGCTTCCTAAGCAACAATGAATCACCAATTTGTAATATGCAAGATCCCATACCTATGTCAACTGAATAAATAGGATGATTGGCTGGATTTTGTTCATCACTGATGATGTAGGAAAGCTGTGACTCTTTGTATATTATTTTGTTTACTCCTCCAAAAACAGGGATAGTAGCATATGAGAGATCCATTTGAAGAGTTCCCCCTAATCTCTTCATCCACGATCTTGATAACAAACATCCAAATTTGGGCGAGATATCTGCTACCACTACATCCATAACCATAGTTTTCATGGATGCTTGGGTCAAAGTTACAGCCAAATCCTTGATCATTCCAAGACATTTAACTTTTCGAGAGTCAAATGAGAAAAGATCATGGTAAGCCTTGGTAATTTCTAATCCAAGCTCATCCATAAATGCCTTTGGCATTAAGTTGTGAGAGGCTCCAGAGTATAACAGGCAGTTATGCAATGTTTTGTCATGAATGTTCAAAGAGATATAAAAAGGTGGATAAATTTCATCTCTATCTTCTATCATTTGGCCTAAAACAATGGTTGGCTTGTCATCATATATATTAAGAATATCAACAGAGGGAGATATGGACTTGGGGTCAAGAGTTTTGAGGGTATCTTTCTTGAATGCTTCATTTTTCATTAACTCAACTAAAGGGATGGGGATTTTTATTTTCTGTATTTCAGCCTCAAAATTGAAAGAATAAGAGGTTTTATCAGAAAATTTTACCTCATTTGAAGGAGCTTTCAAAAAACTTTGCTGGTCGTTAGGGGTCTGATTTTTTTGAATTTGTTTCTTGGCAAGAGCAACAATATTCTTTGGAGGAGCTGGTGTATTCTCATTTGAAGAGGCTGCTTGCTGATTCTTTGGTATTTGATCCTTTTGCTTGACAGGGGCAACGATATTCTTAGGAGGAGCTGGTGCAGTTTGTTGGGCAGTGTTAGACTTAGATATGAGATTATATTTGTTCTTCTCTTCCATTTGAAAAAGACTGTTATTAGCATAATTTTCATCTATCTGTTCGGTCATTAATGCCTCTTGATAGTCATGCTGTATCAGATAAGATTTCCCTGTATCATCTCCAATGCAGTGAATATTATCCTCTTCATATTCTTGAAAATCATCTTCATCTTCGTCCATCACAACATTTTGAAGAGGAGCCTTTATCTTCTGATCCTCAGTAGGATTTCTCTCTCTCTGCAAAATCTGCAATTGCTGATTATTTCTCCTGAAGTTGTTGGGATTCTAATTAGAATTTCTGTGTGTATAATCATAAGTACCCCTTCCCTTGAGAGGCTGCTTGTTTTCAATTTTAAGTTTAGACATATCAGAATTTAAAGTCTCTAGCATTTTAGCCATCTTGTCTAATTCTGCATTAGTATTGGATGAAGAAGAAGCTTCATCTCTAGGCTTTCTTCTATCAATGTTTCCCTTTAACTTATGAGCAACCAATATATTTGATTCCACTTCAAGGGAATAATCTTGCATCATAGATAGTGTAGGTGACCTTATTTCTCTCAACAACAGACAAAATTCCGAATCAAATGAATTTGCATATGTGATTTTGGCAGAGGCATCTGTGGGCTTTATCTCAGATGGAATTTTACTGTACATCCTATTGAAACTTTTAGTGAAATCAGAGACTGATTCACCATTTTATTTCTTTAGATTTCCAAATTCAGTAATATAGTACAAAAAGTCTCTTCTATCACCCCAATGCTTCAAAAAGATGTCATCCAATTTCTCTATGCTAGCTATTGACCCAACAGGAAGTTATTTGAACCACTTCTTGGTATGACCATCTAAGATTTGGAAAAAAACTCTGGTCTAGACATATTCTTCCTCGATGTTAAGGTTTTCTGCATAACTGTAAAAAGCCTCTTTATGTTCTTTAGTAGTCACATCACCTTCACCTGTGAATTTGGGCATGTACTTCTGATAGTCTCCTGTAGGCATGGATGATAGTGGATTTGGCAATACTAATGGTGCATACCTAGCAGCTAGGATTTGTTGCATCTTGGTCAAAGGAGGAGGTGAAACCATAATGATTATTGGTGAGAGAGGTGATAAACTTTTTTATTGATCCCTGAGGATTGGGGGGATTTAATTTAAAAGGGGAAAAACTCTTTGATGGGAAAGAAGTTTTGTATGAGGCTATATAAAAATTTGCAAGATGTTTAGCCAAGTTTTCTTCACCTTTAGCCGACAGTTCTTGAAGAATATGCTCTACAACGAGAAGGCTAGTGTGAATATTTATATGGTCTTCTTCCTGCTGTGAGTGAAAGGATTCAAGGGATGAGGAGCTGTGATTTCTTGCTAAAGTTTTAGATGATTCTTCAACCAAATTTGAGCCTATCACTTCTTCTATAATGACCTCTTCCTCTTGATAAGAAATAATTGAATCTTCTTGGGTACCTGATTTTGAAGTTTGACCTTGAAATGATCTTCCTCTTTTGAGAATTAGTTTTGGGTTGGGCACTGGTGTGACAGGTGATTCTTGCGGATTCACCCTGGTACTGATCTTCTTTGGAGCCAGGATGAACTTGTGGAGTCACCAGATAGATGATTACAACCAATGTAATGTCTAATCTTTTTCTATCATCAAAGATCAGTTCTGTGTCGTCTCCCAGGAAAGCTGAGCTTCAATCTCCTCTCCCTGGAAACGACGCCAATTTGTTATCACTCTAAGAAACTCTTTGAGGTTGTGGATCAAAGATGCTTGGTAACTTAAGGTAAATTTGTTTTTGTATTTTTGTATGTAAGGATCAATGGGATAACTCAATTACAGTATGGTATTCAGATAGTCAAAATGAGAATCAAATGAACCAGTTCTCTCAAGGATCAATAATCAGATGATAGTTTTTAAGTGGGTGAGAAAACAATGCTTATAAACCAAATACAAATGTAGGGTTTAATAAACAATGATAAGCAACTATTAATCAAGTTATGAGCTAACCAATGAGATGACAATCATTCTGTAGCTAAAACAACTTGAATAAGAGTACATAAGGAAAGATGAGAATCTGACATCAATAGAGAGAGAAAATTGTGATTTTTATTATCATATGGAAAAGTCTATTTACAATATAGTATCCTCTGTATGGAAAATCAAACCCTCACTTTATCAAAATGATAAGTATTTATAACCTTTACAATAGATGTCAGATCCCTGAAAAATGGATCTGGATTTCTAAATATAGAAAACAGAGTGTAAACTAATTACAATTAGGCAATTGAAAATCTACTTGATATGAATCGAACTGTCTTCAAAAGGTATTTGATATCTGGTCTTTATCACGATGCACCCCTAATATGTCTCTGATGTGTTGACACATGTCTTCAAAACTGAAAACTTTAAACAACTGTGAACATAGTTTTAGTTGACCATTTAAGTATTCACCTCCTATATCTCCAGGAATCTTTGAAACTGAATATTTCATGATTTGGTGATTGATCTTTTTAATGCCCTCTTATATTTTAAATCACCCAAAAATTGCTTTGTTCGAGCTCAAATCTTAAAAATTCTTTCTCTGCGGTTTCACCAGCTATTTTGCCTTAGAATTTGCTAATTAGCCGATGAAAGATCTGCTTTTCAACAACTAATTGGTTATAATTGCACCTTTTGTGCTGGTGAAAACTTTGTTTTAATCAAAAGGAAAACCTTTCGTGTTCAAAATAAAAAATCATTGTTTATTTGATTAATCTCCCTGCAAATTTACAGCAACCTGTGCTAGCACCTGTAAATCTGGATGTGTGGTAATTCTTGCTTTCAACTTTTTGATTTTCCTCTTCAGGCGCTTAGCTAACCACCATAAGCTATTATAATCGTTTGTGATCTTTTTCTTCTTCTTATCCTTTATACTTTCACGTGCCAGCTTCTCAAAATTTGCATTGGTCTTTGCAAAATTCTCTAATAAAGCTTTATATCTTGCCTTTATTACCCTTTCTAGAATCTCTTGCTTTGCTATTATCTCTTTTAGCTCCTTAATCTTCTGTTATTTCTTTGATTTCTTATTTCTTGAAGTTTCACCTTCATCTTTGGAAGTAAAAACTTCAAAATCCTGTGCAAGTTCCATGGAGTGCTCTAGACTTTTGATGGCTGGAATTTCGTCATCTTTTTCTGGTTCTGTGTCTGAATCTGTGTATGGAAGATTTAGAGAATTTTCCCTTTTTACTGTGGATTTCTCTAAATTTGTTTCAAAATCTAGTTTCTTTTTAGCTTTCTTGGGCTTTACTCTAGATTTTTTCTCTTCTGGTGACTTTGGGAGAGCTCTCCTTCTCCTTGAGCTACTCTGAGGAGTTGGCTGCTACTTGTTATAACCCTAAAATGCACCACACATGCTTACCTGGCATCAAGACAACTCATATCCCTTCTTTTCCAAAGCACTGCTAAACAACTCTTTGAAAATCCTCCTTTATAAAGGCCCACGCACCCTAATCCATTACTGCACGCATGTACACGCTGGCTGACTCAAAACAACCCGCGTGGATAGACAAAAGCACAAAAAAAGGAAAGTTGCCGACGGAACAAAAAGCTATGGGTGAGGTAACTGAAACTCCCGGCCATGCATGGCCGAGGGTTCATCCAAATACCTAGCTCCTTCTAGCCTATAAAAGAAGGGGTAGGGGTCCCATTTGGAGGAGGAAAAAATATAGCAAAGAAACTTTGCCCATTTACGTATTCCCATTGTCCCAACCCTTTAGCCTTTCCTTATGCCAAAGGAGATTCAAAGCAAAGCAGTTGGAGGATAGAAGAAGAGGAGCCCAGGATCAGGTTCAAGGAGTGGTGGCCGGTCTCAACTTTTGTAAGTTGACTCATTCAAAGTAATAAAGAAAATGATTTTCCCATCCCAATTCATAAACTTTTTATGGTTTGATTAATACATGTTTTGGATTTCTAACCCGTTAGTATATAAGTAGTATGCATGCATAGTTGTTGCTTGTCTTGGATGCAGGTCAGCTTTGGAAGGAGTATTGCGAACAAGTAATCAAGCACAACGGAGGATCAACATCAAACGCCGGATACGAGGTAGGTTGATCTTTCCATGGATTTACTAAGAAAAGGGGATTTAAATCTAGGGATGAAGGTAGAAAATAGTTTCTCTTCGGTCATATCTACATGCAAAGTCCGAACTCTATTTGCTAGTCCATAGGGAGATTTTCCCAACAACAAAATTGGCGACTGTACTGGGGAGACTCTCTAGGGTTTTTGGAAATTTATTTAGTTTTTGGGTAGTTTTAAAGACTAGTTTTTCTTGCCTGTCTTTTCTTTTTTGTTTTTGTAAGGTCTGAGCTAGCAGGGAGTTTGGTTTTCCATACCACCTTTCTCTGTCTTTTGCTTGACTGTATTTTTCGGGACCCACAGAGGTACACACGACCTGCATAAGGTCTGCACACGTGTGCCCGCACCCTACTCTCTTACAACCCACATGTGAGCGCTAGATGTAGAGGTAGTAGTAGTGTGTAGAGTTCAGAGAACTTCAGAGGTAGTCATCCTCTTCCCTGTTAGAATCACACATTCCCAAGGGTTTTTCTGGAATTCTGTCTAAGTCTTGTTTTGCTAGCAATCCTATCTCAGATTGTTTTTGCCTTATCATTTTTTTTTCCTCACATAATTTGTTTTTCTGTCAAAAAGAGTGTCCAAGCCTTCAAGGGATCCTGGTTATCAATATCAGTGGTCTCTTCCTGGTTTGGTCTGTCTGTTTTCATTTTTTCTCAGAATTTAGATATACACGCGGCCTGTACAAGGGCAGCCCGCGTATACATGCCCTCTATCGCTGTTCAACACGCATTCGCACGTGTGCTGTTTGAGTAACATTCGTGTGCTTGTGTATGATACTTTTTGTTAAGGGTAAGGTAGTCATCCTTTCCCTTGATAAGAATTATTCCTCTTAGGTGTTTGAATCTCTGTTTGAACAGTTAGTAACTTCGGGTTAATTTTACTCTTAGCTTACTTTTTCTCATAAAAATAAAATAATTTTAAAGGTTTTTAGGCAAGTGTGAGAGTCATTGTTGTTAAAAAAAAAAAAGAGAATTGCTAGTGTGTGATTTTTGACCTGATTCTTTGCGATCTGCGATTTAGGCCAGAATTATTTTTCTTGGTTTTTTGCTTGTCGGTATTTTTCCTTTCTTGCTTTACTAGCAGTCGAATAAAAAAAAAATCTCTTTTCATTTTCTTATTTGGTTGAAGAGTGTGTTTCTGCATTATTAGCCAGGGAAAAGTCTTTTATTTCACAAGTTTTTGCAGTTTACTTAGAGCATAAGTAGCTTGTAGTCAAGTGAAATTTCTTTCGAGTTTGTTGTCCAAAATCTTAGAAAAAATTAAAAAAATATTTCTTTTGAAAAGTTGTTGAAATTTTGCATTCAGTAAAAGTTTTGTTTCCAGCTTTTTTATTCATTTTTTGCTTTCGTCTTTTTACACATCATCAGTTTCACCTTCATACCCCTTGATGTAAGACAACGACATAAAATAAATGCTAAATTTTAAATCTACTAGACTTTTATGTTTATAGGGTTCACAAACTAGTTCAGGACTAGGGCCTTGGATTAGGTTGGAGAGGAAACTCTCCAAGGCCATTTTAAATCAAACATTGGAGTCTGAGATAGGGAGTGTCTAAGTACAGTGTTGTGAAAGTTATCTGGGACCCCCCTCTAACACAAGGTATAAACACGAGGTCGCATGCAGAAAGGTAGCGGAGATAACCCCTCCAAAGCTGGACCAATCGTAGTGGAGAACACATATAGAGGGATTGTTTTGGGATTCTGTCGTTTTCATTTGCCACGGGGCTTCATGGGTATTGAATCCATTCGAGGTCCTCAGTTTTATTCCAGACCATTTGTTCTCGATACCCTTGACAAGTTTTGGGCTCGATACCCTGCTCATTGTGGTCTACTCAACTTTCGACTGTACCCGCCTGGTGACTGTTCGCGTGCTAGCAACCTAGTTGCCAATATTTTTTAGGGACATACACAGGTGACTGTGGGGGTATACCACGGTACCTAGGACAGACATCGAGCCACGCTTTGCAGAGTATACCTGGAGGGTGCTTCCGTGTTTGAGTTTCACTTGCACCGATAAGTTGCTCTAGTGTTGGTTGTTGTAACTGTTCTTCCAATTAATTTAGCGTTTGCCTGTCTTATCTTCTAGGGACTTTTTGTGTTGCTTTTGAATGTTTAGAATACCTTAGAGTGTCTTGGATATTCTCACATAGTGGAGGATCCTGAGCTCTGCCGGTCACGAAGGCTTCTTGGCCTACCACCAGTTACACTGGAGCCACCCCTGCCACCATTAAGGCGAAATCTAGACCAACAAGGGTCTTTTGAAGCAATTGGGTTACGAACAACCCTCGGAGGAATCAACTGTTTTGGACCTTGAAGCAACCACTCTTGGCCCGGTTGAAACCCCAACCACTGATTTCTTGGCACCTTTCATTGTACCAATTCAATTTTATGAGCGCCAGACAGTGTCGCATACAACAATGGAAACAAATGCTGTTACTCCTTCTGGGAATTCTTCAATTCCCACCATGGTTGTCACCACAGGAGAGATTTCATCTCCTAATCCACCGTTGTCAGTCTGAGACACCATGGTCTCGACCGCAACTACTTCGCATAGTGGTTCGAACCCATCTCTGGCGGCGGCCACAACCCCTTTCACACCTAGTGCGACAGGGCCTCCATTCTCATACGGGATGCCTAGTTCGGGTACAAGTCCTGTACTTTCCTACTCCACTTTACAGACTTTGGGTCTAGGGGTAGGGAGCTCTAGCGCTCCTCCGCAAGGTCACATGGGGGGTACTCCTGCTCCTTTTAACGCTTTTCCTTACGGAGGAGGTCATATCCCTCTTTTGTCCCCTTCACTCGGTGGCTCGCATCAACAATCTGCTATGAAACCTACACACAATAGTTTATTTGGAGCGGGGAGTCAAGGACCACCTTCGCATAGTATGCCGGTAGGTTCGACACCATTTTCTTTGAACATAACATTTTGTAACAACACCTTCTTGTCAGCCTCTTTCCCGACTGGGGGCAACCCCATTTTTGGACAATCTACTCCTATGCTGGGTACTATTCCTGCACAGGGGGAAAACCTAACAGGACCTTGGAATTCAGGGCAGGGATCCGTTCCCTCATACAGAATGCCGATCTGGGGTAATTCTTTCCATAATCAATGGAACCCTAGACAAACTACTATTCCTATCCCCATGGGACTGGCATGGGGTAATCCTTCCCAAAGTCCTTCGAATATAATGTATGCCCTATTTGGGAAATCAGCCGATGATGTCTCCACATATGCAAAATCCTTATGCTGGCCAGGGCCATGGTTTCTATCAGAATTCGGGCCAATAGCCAAACTTTTCCTGGAAACCTGGTGCCAGTCAAACTCCAGGTCCATTTTTTCCAGGTTATCATCAACAACCCAAACTACCATTCCTGGCAACTTTACACTTGCCAGATTTGACAAGGTTGTTGAATGACCCTATTTGTCATGATCCGCGTTGCCCTCCTATGCTGACGAAGTTTCCTTTGGACATTCCAAAGTTTGAAGCCAAGCCTAACGAAGATCCAGGAGATCATGTGACTACCTTCCATCTTTGGTGCTCATCTAACTCATTGAAAGATGACTCTGTACAGTTGCGATTGTTTCAACGTACTGTCATTGGGAGTGCCGTGAAATGGTACATTGAGCTCGATCACTCAAGATACTCTTCTTTTGGCGAACTGGCAATGGCCTTCCTGAACCATTTCCAGTTACCTGTGAGATACGATGCTGGCACAGAGCTGCTCGCCAATTTTGAACAGACAACAATATACCATATCTCTGATCACATCCGAGAATGGAGACGCCGGAAGAGTTTAATCAAGGTACCAGTCCCACCATCATTCCTGCTTGAGTGGTTCCTTAAGTCTTTGGTCCCACAGTTATCCAAAGGCGTTGCAACATCAAGAGTTTTCTCCGAAGAGGACACCATCATGAGGGATCAACAATTTGAGATCATTTATTCTTAGTCCAGTTTATTATACAACATCTTACCAGATGTGCCACGTTCAATACTGGATAAAACTAGACAGAGAGCTGGACCACATGCCGATGGTATTGTCGGTTCAACACAAACAAAGCCCACTGAGCAATTGACAAAGCAGTTGCAACAATTATCAATCCAACACAAAATGGCCAGCCAAAATACTACTTTGGCTGCTCCCTCTACCAAAATGTCAGAAGTACACACAGTGCAGTCGACTAACCCCAGAAACTTGAAGGGAAGAAAAAATAACGAAAGAAGGGTAAGGGGGATAAAAAACCCAATGATAATGTTGGCGGGGACAACAATGAAAAATAGAAGGTGAGGTATCCTTGCAACTTGTGCGTGGAAGACCACCCGACCCATCTATGTCCTCGGCTTGCAGAGGCCCAAAAGTTTGTCATGCAGCAACAACATGCAATGTTGACTAATCCATTTCAACATGGGAAAAATCTAACTCAAGCCTCTGCAAGCACAAAAGGGGGCAACCAAGAAACCTGCCCACCTCCGAACAACCCCGCATCCACGAACGTATATATGGTTAGGGGTGATGCTTTCATATCAACTAGAGCGCATGACTATAGTAAACCAAGCGCTTCTGAGAAGGGTAAAGAAGCTGATCTCCCATCTCTTCCTCTACATATTGAGAAGACATCGGGAGAAACAATGACACGCATTCCAAAGGGTGCATTTAAAAAAGCTTCTCATAACCCAAACGCAAGGGCCGCCCAGAACTACTCTGTGGTGGAAGATTTATCACAAACCCCTTGTGCGATGTCTGCTTTGGAGGACCTCCAAAGCAGACATTGCACAAGGGGTTTGTGATAAATATTCCACCACAGAGGTCCTCCAAAGATGCCTTGCTCAGAGGAAAGCCTTGTTAACCTCTTTGGGCTCTACTGAGACTTGTAATCTGGGTACCATCATGTTAGATACAACTGACTTAAAACCTCGTCTGCCTTACCATGTAGAGTTTCAGATAGTAGTGGCTCATCCCACGAAAACTTTTACACGAAATATCTTCCACACAGTGGTCAATGAGGGCACCTCGACATGCGTTATGTCATTGGCATGTTGGAAGGCCATTGGCCATCCCATTTTGTCTCCATCACCTACTCTCCTCACTGCTTTCGACGGTCGTTCGTTCCGACCACATGGCATCGTTTCTTCTTTCCTCGTGCAGTTAGGAGGGAAGATCGTGTGTGTCAAAGTAGAGGTAGTCGATGCTCCCCTCAACTATAACCTCTTATTAGGACAGAGTTGGACTTATGCTATGCAAGCCGTGGTTGCTACAGTTTTTCGGGTCTTGTTGTTTCCACACGAGGGCCGGATAGTGACCATCGATCAATTGTCTTTCTCCAGACTTGACCCAGCTTTGGGGGCATCCACGGTCCCGATGATTGATAATCCTCAACCAGGTGCCATCAATGTAGGAGTTGGTTTGTGCCCATCCTTGATGGGTACCTTCGATTACCCACCTCCTCAAGGCGATATCAAATTTATATCCAATCACCATAAGGTTGAGATTTTTCAAGTTTCATCGTTCCGCACGACTTACTTCGAGGATCCATGGATACTTCCTTCCCCATCGGCCACGATGGATGAGACAGGGCATCCAGGCATGTCCATGCCCTTGTCTTCCGCTGAAGTAGCGTACTCTTTAGTCCAACAAGCTTCAGCTAACCCTGATCCGACTCCTGCACAAGAGTTAGATCCACTTCTAGAGCCTATTTGGGCTCAGGGTTCTCTCGCTAATATTGATTCGTTAGACTTAGTCTTGCCTTCTGATGAAGTAGTAATAGAAGCAATGACTAGTCCAGACAAACCTTGGGAATATCTTCATCACATACCATATTTTCTCCCAGAGTTAAGCCGAATCAAAGTAGGAGAATTCACTGTGACCATGACGGGAGATCAGTCATGTCCTATTAATCTCTTAGCTACACATGAAATTTATGCTGAGGGAAATATGGCAACTATCACTGAATCTATACCAATAAACATCTCTCAAAACCCTGGCATCATGGAGAATGTCTTCGTCGAAGCGGATTTCTCCCTCGAAGAGATTCAAATCTACACAGATCTTTTCAAAGAATTCCATGACATTTTTTCCTGGTCTTATGAGGAAATGCCAGGTATCGATCCAAAAATAGTTGAACATGAAATCACAACGTATCCTGATGCCAAGCCTGTTCGATAGAAGCTTCATCCAGTTAATCCTAAGAAAGCAGCAGCCATCAAGATTGAGGTTGAGAAATTGCTAAAGGCAGGTTTTATCTATCCTATCCATTTGACCCAATGGGTGTCAAATCCTGTGCCGTTCAATAAAAAACAAGGCACGATTCATGTATGTACCGACTTTCGTGATTTGAACAAGGTATGTCCCAAAGATAATTTTCCAACACCATTCATCGACCAGATCATTGATGAATGTGCTAGTTGTGAAGCCTTTTCTTTCATGGACGGTTTTTTGGGCTATAATCAAATCCAAATCAAACCCGAAGACCAACACAAAATGACATTCATTTGTCCTTGGGGTACATTCGCATATCGTAAGATGCCTTTTGGTCTTAAAAATGCTGGAGCCACATTCCAGCGGGCCATGTCTTTTTCTTTTCATGATCTCAAGCATATAGTCGAGGCCTATTTAGATGATTTAGCATCACGATCTCGCAAGAGAACGGATCATCCCACACACCTTAGACTTATCTTTGAACGTTGTCGCTACTTTCAGATTCTCTTGAATCCAAACAAGTGCAGCTTCTGCGTAACGTCAGGACATTTTTTAGGTTTCATCATATCAACAACAGGGATCATGGTCGATCCTCTCAAGGTGGAGGCAATAATCTAGTTGCCCCCCCCACGCACAATCTGCCAACTATGCTGAAATCACCAAGGGATTTATGCGCTTACTGAAGAAAGACATTCCTTTTTACTGGGACGATGCCACTCAACGCTCTTTCGACGCATTAAAACATGCCCTCACAACGACCCCTCTTCTACGACCACCTAACTATAACAAAGATTTCTTATTATATCTGGCTGCCGCAGAGTCAACCATTGGCATGGTTTTAGTTCAGGAAGATGATTTGTTCTCATAATACGTGATCTATTACCTGAGCCGAGGCTCGTAGGACTGGAACTCAATTATTCTCATATAAAAAAACTTACGTTGGCAGCAATTCATGCTGTTCAACGGTTCCGTCATTATGTTCTGTTTCGCAAGACCACCGTCATTGCTATCATGAATCCATTCCAGTACATGTTGACACGATGGGTAATAGGTGGAAAAATAAATAGATGGATAGTCATCCTCCAGGAGTTTGACTTAGACTTCATTTCAGCAAAGTCCAAAAAGTCATTGGTCTTCGCAGAACTTATTTTGGAACTTCCGGTTGAGTCAGGTGATGTTGTGCCTAAAGAATCGTCTATCCAGGGAGATATGTTTTTGATCACATCTTCAGATCCCTAGTACAGAGATATACTTATCTATCTCCAGACTTTGAAGTGCCCCACTTCTGCTTCTCATGATGAGCTTCGACGTATATGCCATCAGGCTAAGAATTATCTCGTACTCGATGATACGTTGTATCAGAGAGGTGTAGACTGCATCTTACGTCGATGTCTCACACATGAAGAGGCAGTCATCGTGCTCAACGATTTCCATACCAGAGCTTGTGGCAGTCATTTGTCTGGGTTGGCAACAACCCAAAAGATTTTACGAGTAGGTTACTTCTAGCTGACACTTATTAAAGATTGTATCGAATCAGTCAAGAAGTTCCATCCGTGCCAAATATTCTCTCGGAAGATGAGGGCACATCCTGCTCCCATGTTTCCTGTCATCACAGTTGTTCCCTTCACCAAGTGGGGGATTGATTACACTACTTGCAACCCCCCTTCGGCAAGGGGGCACCGCTATATCATCGTAGCTGTCGACTACTTCACTAAGTGGGTCGAAGCTATGCCGACGTTTAAATATGATGGAGATACTGCAACTCTCTTTTTATTCAATCAGATCATAGCACGGTTCGACGTCCCGAGAGAGATTGTTACTGACCATGGCAGTCACTTTCAGAACCAAATGATGAATGAATTAACATCAAATCTTGGGTTACGGCAAGAGCATTCATCACCTTACTATCCCCAAGTCAATGGGAAGGTGGAAGATGTAAATAAAACTCTTAAGACTATTCTACAGTGAACTATCAACTCAGCCAAGTCAAATTGGCATTTGATGTTATACTTGGCATTATGGGCTTACCGAACATCTGTTAAGACTGCAACTGGTTTCTCACATTTTCAACTTGTTTACGGGCTGGAGGCAGTCTTTCCCATAGAATGTCAGATCCCATCTCTAAAATAGGCAGTACAATTATTGCCAGACACTTCTCCACTTGAAGAATGGTTAGTACACCTTGAGCAGCTCAATGAGCAGCATCGTGAAGCAGCCCTGGCCAACAAGGCTCACAAACATAAGGTCAAGTGTTAGTATGATAGGTCCATTCATCCTCAGATTTTCTCTGAAGGTGACCTTTTCCTGGTCTATGACCAAGATAAGGACCCCCCGGGGGCAGGAAAATTCAAACCCATGTGGTTCAGACCTTTCATCATAAAAGAGGTATTAAAAAAGGGTGCTTATCGTCTGGTTGATTTTGAAGAGAATGCTTTGGCAGAGCCTAGAAATGGGCTCTACCTTAAGAAGTATTACTCATAGGCAGGTCATTGTGGGTAAATTTTTGTAACTTATGTATAGTCTTTGTACTATTACTTTTTAGTTTCTTTTAAATATTATGGACGTGTCATTGATGTTATCTTTCGTCAATATGGCAGATGTCAAGTGATCTCGAGGTGTTCATTGGGTATGCAGATGGCACTAGTCGGCACACTTGGAGGCTTGCCTCCGTATCTTGGTTAATCTTTACACCTCATGGCCAGTTGTTATCTTCCGAAGGTATATGCCTAGGTGACACCACAAATAATGTCTCCGAGTATAGTGCAGTTATTCAGTTGCTTTGTGACGCCTTGTCATTGGGTATCTCTCATCTCCGGGTCTATCTCGATGCTCAACTGGTTGTGTCTCAGCTAAAAAGAGTATACCGGGTTCATGGTCCAACCTTACACTGATGATTCCTTAGGGTACATCTCTTAGAATGAAACTTTGATTATATTACCTATTTTCATGTTCCTAGGAGATTAAACCAAATTACAGATACTCTAGCTAATAAAATTTTAGATTGGCATCTTGCACACATATGAAAGAACATTGACATAAGCATGTAAATACATTTTTGCACACATGATCCATAAGACACAAAAGATCAAAAAACCATATATAACATCATAAAATAACCAGAGTACATAGATGGATGCAAGCGCCTCAAAAATAGGACCAATAACGAGTCGCAGGGCTTATGCCCTCAAAAAATATATACAAGTAGTGCTTGTGGCACATAAAAAGTATAAATAGGTTCAGGGCCTATGGGCCATGTTATAATGGTCCACAACATGGGCTAAATGCCTAAACAGCCAGACCCACGTCCGAGGTGCCCCCACTACATGAGGTTGCATGGATGGCGGCAGGTCCTCTATCTCTGCCATCGGGACTGTGCGAGTGAGTGCAGTAAAGTTCCGCTCAACTCGTCTAAGTACCCTCTCAACCTCTCCAGCTGGGAGGTTACCTGCTACTGCTGGCCCCCCGACAACGACAATTATGGCTTCGGGCCAAGGAAGACACTTGTTCCATGCATAATCGACAGGTCGCACGGGTCCCACATCTGCATGCAACAAACATATATCCGTCAAATACTCTGGCATATAAAAAAATGATATATATAACAAAAAGACAAAAATTGCATATACAACCAAAAAAAAACTACAAAGGTGGAGACTTACCCATCTCCCCTTGCTCCTCACTAGGAGGCATGGGTATCTCATGATCTCTAGAAAAGTCTATCCTTGCATATGGGTAATCCTCGATCACAGGGATCTGCCATGAAAAAAAGTCATCATCGAAGGACTCATTGGTCCTTCCACCACCCTGTCACGGCAGTAATAATGCCCATCTACATACTACAGGAAAAGAGGCCTGATGTCCTTGTACCACTTCCCGAGGACTAAAGCTCAGAACTCTCTAGAAAAGGAATGAACACAAAATTGTCTCGAACCCGAAGTTCCTCTATGTCCACTACCGACAATCTGTCAATTGCCTCTTCATACACTCCAGTAGTGTGGTACTCCAGTAAAAAATCTGTGCATTCAAGCACTGGATAGCACAGTTCATCTGTGCATGAGAGGCCTGATGCAAGGTCGCTGAACCGGTAATCTGCCCAATAAGCAATAATATCACTTGCAGTGATAGATTCGTAATATTACTTATGGGCACCTGGGAGCTCAAACAGTTTGTCCCGGCCTCACAGCGCAGGGCTATCAGTTCCGCTATGTTATGCGGCCCCGATGGAAACGTCCTAAAATTGACTGGTTCCCCTCTCCTTGAAAGGCCAGTCAAGAAATATATATCCTTGGTGGTGGGCACCAGTGATTGCCCCTCTAGCATGTAGGCCTCTGCATCAGGGTGCCAATATTCAACCAAGGCATTCAGTAGCCTCAGTTGCACTCGCATAAATAGACATAGGAAGAACTTAAGCAAACCACATTGCATCAATGCGGCCGCGACATTCAGATCTCCTGCAACTGACTCACTAATTGCTTCATGCTCCCTTTCCCTCCAATGGACATACATCTTGCCAACACAACAAAGTTCAGGAGGGTTAGTAAAGGCTGTTTGATTCTTTTATCTATAAAGGGGGGGTCCATGCATGCTGTCTATGTGACAGTCGCGTGTACACGCAGGCATGTTTTACTCTGCCCGAGTGTACACGCGGCTTGTCCAGAGACAACACATGTGGACCTAGGGCTGACCTTTTAAAGGTCGACGCCCACCCAAAAAACAAAATCAAAAGAAAAATTAAAGAATTGAATAGCTAGATAGGGGAGTTTGTACTTACTTGGTCCAAGCGGAAGTTCATTTCGTCCACTCTAGCTCTCGGAATCATCGTTTTTATCAAAGGGGGTCTTTTGGCTCCAGAGTCAATTTCCAAATCAGCAATGGTGATAATGAGCTGCTAGCTTCTATTTATAGACTTTTTGGCCTCTTTTTGTCACTTTTTTGGCCTCCTTTATCAGTTTCTTTATACCAAAAACCATTTAGAGTGATTCAAGAGTTATATGGGAGGGATTTGATCGGGTATTGGGACACTTTTTTTTGAGTTGTGAGGAAATTTCAACGGTCCATGAAAGTTTTTGCAAGCATCAACTTGAGCATATAGGTTAGGTTACTACCCCGACTTTTGTGTCTCGTTGTCTTTTTCCTCTGCCATAGGATCGATCCCATCAGGTTGTGACACAGAACCATCATATCTTCTTTAGAAGTGTCGCAACTTGGCGATAGAGCTTACTAGAACATGGATGCCCTAGGTAGGTCCTGGTTTCATTATGGTGTCCATGCCGTCTCTAATACACTGTAGGCTCGGGAGTCCTTATAGTCTTTCCTGAATATGAGTTTGAGCCTCATTTGCATGATTCTTCTTCACTCTTGATCTCACCCTCAGGACTCCCAAAAAATAACGGGTCTCCTTTTAATCCCTTTTCAGACCCTCTAAACATGAAAATATTGTCGAGCAATCTTGTGGCCTTTCACGCTCGTTAAACTGAAATTTGAAGTCATGTCTGTCCGACAGTAGTTTACCCCTTTTTCGGTCCGGACGGTCAACTGTACGAACAAAGGTATACTCTATGGAACTTCATCTCTATAGAAGAGTACTCTCAGGTATAATTTTATCCCTTTTTCGGGCTTGAGGGACTAAACTTACGGAGAAGGAACCCCCATAGAGTCCATAGTTAAGCTCTTTTCAGACTCCCTAAAATTGAAAAGATTGCCAAGTGACCTTATTCTTTCACACTCATTAAATTGGTCCAGAAGAACATTCCTGATGGAGTCCATAGTTAAGCTTTTTTCAGACTCCTTAAAAATGAAAAAATCTCCAAGTGATCTTGTCCTTGTCACACTCGTTAAAATGGTTTTGAACCGATGTCTAATCGGTGCTAGTTTACCCTTTTTCGAATCGACTAGACTATCTTTGAAAAAGGTACCCCAATGGAGTCTCCTTTTATATTTTTTCAGACTCTCCAAATATGAAAAACCACCGAGCTTACCTTCTTTGGGCTTGTTAAACTTACATCGAAGGACGTTACCATTGTGTGTTTTGTTAACCGCTTTTGCATACCGTCTATATCAGCCTCATAACAGTTTGCTTCTGCATCTTAACACCTTTGGCCTTCGAAGGATTTTTTCTCGAGTGTCATTCTACTAGAACATCAGTCTTGTCCTTGTGCCTCAAGCTTGTATGTTTGCAACACTCGTTCCTCCTTTGTAACGTAATATTCCTTTATTCTTTTTCCACAATTATTGAAAAGAACAAAAAAAATCAAATATACCCCAAAAAGAGGAAGGGAAAAGTATTTTCTTTATTAGCAGCATAATGAGTCACCCTTGGATAAAGCACATCTATCCGTTTGTTCATCAGACTATGGGATGCAGTATGACCTTAGGAATATTTTTCTCGCTATATAGAGTTGTGTCCTCCATCGTTTGGTTATCCTTCCAAACATATGGAGAGTTTGCGTTGCCTCCTACTTCGTAGACTTATGATTAACTTACATGCTGCCTGAGTCTCATCATTTGTCATGCTATTATCCAAGGGAGGTTTGTCACCAAGCCTGATTCGGCCCCTCTGCAATATGTCTCTTTTCCTCATGCCCAACCATCCTAAACATCCAATCAAGTCCTTGTTCGAAATCACCGAAGCCTTCAGTCTGATCATCAAGATTATCAAGTCCATGACTGACGAGTCGTCAAAGACCTCTGGGTAGTGCAGTCGTACACTCATATTACACTACTACCCGAGTTTTGAAGATTTTGAAGTTGTTTCTTGAGCTCTAAAGATCTCATATCCAACCATTAGGCCAAATCAGCTTCTGAAACATGGATACTCTATATGTATATCTTTCTGATTTCGAGATGTAGCTCTGCTGTGTATTGTTCAAGACTACTCTTTATAGTTATTTGACATGGATCTACAATGTATTTGATTGGTAGCCATGATTCTGTTTTATGCCGAGCATGGGTATGCCCGCCTCGGTGAGACATTTGTTATTTTGCAGACGACACCTCCCGGTTCCTGATCCTTGGGCTCCATCGTTCGGTACATCAGTAAATATTGGTAATGTATTTCGGCCATCAGATTCTCTTCTGACCTCACACATTAGGGGGCATCTATTATAACCCTAAAATGCACCACACATGCTTACCTGGCATCAAGCCAACTCATATCCCTTCTTTTCCAAAGCACTGCTGAACAACTCTTTGAAAATCCTCCTTTATAAAGGCCCATGCACCCTAATCCATTACTGCACGCGTGTACACGCTGGCTGACTCAAAACAACCCACGTGGATAGACAAAAGCACAAAAAAAGGAAAGTTTCCGACGAAACAAAAAGCTATGGGTGAGTTAACTGAAACTCCCAGCCATGCATGGCCGAGGGTTCATCCAAATACCTAGCTCCTTCTAGCCTATAAAAGAAGGGGTAGGGGTCCCATTTTGAGGAGGAAAAAATATAGCAAAGAAACTCTGCCCATTTATGTATTCCCATTGTCCCAACCCTTTAGCCTTTCCTTATGCCAAAGGAGATTCAAAGCAAAGCAGTTGGAGGACAGAAGAAGAGGAGCCCAGGATCAGGTTCAAGGAGTGGTGGCCGGTCTCAACTTTTGTAAGTTGACTCATTCAAAGTAATAAAGAAAATGCTTTTCCCGTCCCAATTCATAAACTTTTTATGGTTTGATTAGTACATGTTTTGGATTTCTAATCCGTTAGTATATAAGTAGTATGCATGCATAGTTGTTGCTTGTCTTGGATGCAGGTCAGCTTTGGAAGGAGTATTACGAACAAGTAATCAAACACAACGGAGGATCGACATCAAACGTCGGATACAAGGTAGGTTGATCTTTCCATGCATTTACTAAGAAAAGGGGATTTAAATCTAGGGATGAAGGTAGAAAGTAGTTTCTCTTTGGTCATATCTGCATGCAAAGTATGAACTCTATTTGCTAGTCCGTAGAGAGATTTTCCCAACAACACTACTTGCCTGCTTTCTTCTTTTCATTCATAGGTTGAGTTTGGGTCTCAAAACCTTCCCAAAAGACAAAGTGCTACCAAGTTCTTTCTCTCTATCTCAATTCTTCCAAGATGATCATTTTAATCAGGCCATAATGAAAAAGGGCATTTTTGATGCTGAATGGTTCGACTCTGATCCTATTACACACCTTTGTTAGGCTTCTATGAATAAATAAAGGCAAATTTAGAATGACCTTCCCTGTGAAATGATCTAGGAGTCTAAAGTGATATAACATCAACTTGTCATACCTACCCTTTGAGGTTACATATAGCTGAATTCCTTTGAACAGATCTTGCCATTCATCTTCAAGGTAAGAAACAAGGATACTTTTCTTCCAGGTTATACTTCAGAACTTTGTTTTGAGATATGATCTAAAATCCAAATTCTTGGTTCTTGTTGTTTTAAACCAAATTTGACCTGTTCTGGGTAAGCCAGTTGCTGAAGCGATGGCAACTTCATCAACCCACTATAGCTTTATTCCCATTGTATGAATTTGCAAAAGTCTCTGCTATCACCTGGTGGTAGCCCTCCTGCAAATTTTCTACATAGGTCATACATCCTGTGTCTGAGAAATGCTTATGAACCTCTGGATGAGAATGCAAAAAAGATAAATTGTCTAATTCTTTCCTCAGAAGTAGTCCTCCTTGCTTCCTTGCCATCTGCAACTTAATCACCAGTTAATTTGTACACGGTTGACACAGTAATATTTCTTAATAAGGAAAGGGTTGGCACTGGTGAAAATGACCCTGTGTTATCAATTGAAATATGAAACCCCATAATAGAATTTTTAAACACCGTGAGTTTGAACTAAGAAATGATGATTTGATTTGATGTCAACAGAAATCTGGTACTTTATCCTCTGGTTGTAATGATGATTAAGAGTTCGTCACATCATCAAACCCTCCTCTGTTTTCCGCACAAAATACATGATCACAATCTATCATGATATCCTGCTAGAACATGGTGAAAAGGTGTAACCACTCATTTGCTTCCATTAACTTTCCATGATGATTGTATGACATGTGTCTAGCATACCCTTTTTGGATTTCTAAAGTCGTTGGAGAAAAAACCGTGTTAACACTTCACCAGCTCGCTTGCTGCTGGGAGTACACTTTAGCCATTGAAATCTGAGGCTTTCACCAACAAACTTCAACTTCAAAACATATGTTAGCTGTTGAAAGGATTTTTCTTGATTTTTTGAAAAGACCTTTTGAGGATCGATTTATTTCTAGGATAACATCTTAAATCCTATGTTTTTACACTTCTAAATTCTAATTTTTTTTATAGAACCCTATTTATAACCATGCTGTCACCTACAAAATGGAACAAGCTGACTGATTCATTTTGGGAGATAACATGCTCAATGAACTTTGTAGCCCTATCCACATCACCATGTCTTTCTGCTGCAATGTATTTCCCAAAGAAAAAATCCAAAGGATATTTTGGCAAGTATCCCAAACATGTTTCAAATGGATATCTTTGAGTAGAAGAATGCTTGGCTCTATTATACTCATGTTGCACATAACACAAATGCTCATTCCAAAGTTTAGGATGTTTGTTGCAATATGCCCGAAGTAGATGTACTACTGTTCTGTTCACCACCTCTGTCTGCCCGTCCATATGTGGATGAAATATTGTGCTCTTCTTTAGTCTGGTATCCATAAGTTCCCAAAAGCTTGACCAAAATTTCCCCATGAACCTAGAGTCTCGATTAGATGCAATAGAAGAAGTGGGTAACCCAAAATGAACCCATACATTTTCAAAGAACATTTTCACTGTTTGTTCGGCTGTGACTTTATTTTTACAAGGAATTAGAACACACATCTTGCTGAACCTATCCACAATTACATACAAGTAATCATGACCTTTTCTAGACATATGTAATCCTCCCACAAAATCCATAGATACACTTTCCAATGGTATAGAAGGAATAGGAAGTGGAGTGTACAATCCTAGATTTCTGTTACTTGGTTTTCTTATTACACACATAGTACATCCTTTTACATACTTAGACACAGTTTCATGCATTTGAGGCCAATAACAAAACCTTTGTAACCGAGAAACTATTTTGTCTACACAAAAATGTCCTTCTATAAGAGAAGTGTGTGCCTCCATGATTACATGGACTCTTTCACTTTATGGAATACATAACTTGCCCAAATTATACACAAGTTTTTATTTAATATGATAATTCAATTCTTCTTCTCTTTTACCATGACTTAAAATTGCATAGACTTCCTTAAAATCTTTGTCCTCAACATATTGTTCTATGTAACTTTCATGAGTAATTGAATTGTGCTTAAGGATTGTAGCAATTGTACTAGGAGGTCTTGATAACCGCTGTGTTGCTTATATGATTAGTATAATGCACACATTAATTATCAATCTAGGATTCATAATCAACAAAGTTACAAGACACCAGTAAGAGAGGTAATTCTAATGTCACGAGTATAGAACTAATCTGGATTATGCATGCTAGAAATAAAGCAAACTATCAATCTAAAACACACTTTGGTTGTCCTTCAAAGAGAGGCTATCTACTCCATTGTGGCACATGCAAGTATGAGATGGAGTACTTTGACATATCAACTCTGCTATCTGACCCAGAAAGCTAACTATGTAATCACACTCTGAAAAGGAAATCACACATCAATCATCGAGGCATATCATGGGTAGTTCAATAGCCAGTATATTGGATATGTTGTGGCTCACAATAATGTATTTTAAACTTCACTAGTTCTTTTCCAAATATGTTTAACTATTTCTACCAACATCTATGTTCACTAAAGGAAGTCAAATTCATAAAAACAGAAACAGGGCATATGCAAAAATAGAGTAAGTAAAGATCTTAAGAAATCATATAATCAAAATCCTAAACTGAACTATACTGCTATCATCTGAAGCTGTTAGAGATGATGAATTAAATTGAGGAATCAAAGCTTCAACTAGTCTAACAATTACACTACTGAAATCAAATGTTAACACTAATCTACAAGAATGCTGACCTCTGTTGGGCGGTGGGCCCTTGCCGCTTAAACATGTTAATGATTGGAGTCTACAATAAGTTTGTCTTCAATCAACACATCACTCTTACTCGGATCTCAAAACATGAAATTAGATTATGCTAACAACTCAATTCATGTTCATTCATTAATAATCAAAACATGGAAATAAATGAAATTCTTCTATTAAACTCAAACTCAAGATATGTTCTACAATATGCAATGATGATCTAACATGTTGTGTTATGCTATCTCCCCATATCTCCCATCATCCTTACCATGACTATTTAAACAATCTCAGCCGTGAAACACAAGGAGGTAAAATCTTCAGCAGATCAATGATTGTCAAATTTACACATTCGGTTACATATTTTAAGCTTCATCCTCATGACACAGAGTGCATAAGGATGAAGCAATAATCAAACTAGCTTAACATAGTCTTGCTAGAAACTTTGATGATCTAATAAACAGTCAAAAAATATCCCAGGCACGATCTGGAACTTAACTTGGCATACTCTGTTTCCTCTACTGGTACCAGATCATAATAGGTGAGGTACCAGATCATAACAGGCGAGACACGATAGATAGTACCGGATCTGAACAATGCGCAATTGTTTGGTACCAAACTAAAATAGGCTATGGGTGTTGGTACCGGATCACGACAGTGAGTGATCTACAGGTACCGGATCTGAACAAGAGGCACTCTTGGTATTGGATTCAGACAATGAGTGATCTGGCGCATAAGTACTAGATGGCTTGGATGACATAGGAGTGCCTGACTTGTCCAAAGGTCAAAGGCTACATATGGAAATTTAAACATTAGTACATGAAATATTTAATCTCCTAGCTTAATAAACCAAAAAATGCATGAATCCAAATATACTTTACCTCATGACCTTATAAGTGATTGGAGATAGTGTCCTTTGTCATTTATCCAAGCTTAGGTAGGCCAAAAGGGTATAAATGAGGAGTATAATATGGTAATGGGGATGCCAATTTAGAGGCTCAACAATAACATATCAACAACTTTATTATGAATGCCCTTCTTATATCTAATGACCAAATGAAATTTCTGTAAGAACCCCATCCATCTAAAATGCCTTGATTGTTGTAGCTTAGTTTGTGATTGTAGATACAGTAATGGTTGGTGATCAGTATGTATTATTGTTTCTTTTCCCATTAAGTAATGTTTCCACTTTTTAACACTTTGTACTAAAGCATACAATATTTATCATAGGTTGGATAGTTAATTACTGCTGTAGTGAAGGTCTCAAAATGATAGCATGTGGGTTTTCTGTGCTGCATCAACACTGCCCCCATGGCATAGTCACTTGCATCGGTTTCAATTTCAAAAGACTATTGGAGATATGGCAATGCAAGAACATGCGCTGTACTAATATTCACTTTCAAAGTGTCGAAATCCTTTTGTTGGCTTTCTCCCCACTGGAATCCCCTTTTCACACTGGTCAAAGCATGTAAAGGAGCAACAATTAGAGAGAAGTCTGCAATAAATTTCCTTTGATACTGTGTTTCCCCAATGAAGCTTCTTACTTCAATTACATTTGTAGGATTTGGCCAATTTACAATTACCTCAACTTTAGAGGGATCAATCTTGAGTTCTCCACCCCCTACAATGTGACCCAAATACACAAGAGATGTTTTGCCAAATTCACATTTTGACAACTTTACAAAAAGTTTCTCTCTGTAACAACGAAAGTATTTGCCTAACATGTTGGACATGCTCTTCCCTGGTCCTACTGAAAATACAAATATCATCTAAGTAGACTATTAAAAAATCATCAATGAATGTCCTGAATACATCGTTCATAACCCGTATAAAAGTAGCAGGTGCATTAGTAAGCCCAAATGGCATCACTAGCCATTCAAATAATCCTTGTTTTGTTTTAAAAGAAGTTTTCCATATATCTTGTTCAACAGATCTGATTTGATGGTAACCACTTCTTAAGTCCAACTTAGTAAAATATATCACGTTTTTCAATTGATCTAATAAATCATCAATGCGAGGAAGAGGGTAGCGGTTTTTTATCATGATATTGTTCAAGGCTTGGAAGCCCACACACATGCACCATGTGCCATCTTTATTTGGAATCAGGATGATAGGTGACCTGTTGGACACACCTCCCACACTTAGAGGGGGGGTGAATGAGTGTGGGGCTCTTTTTCCCAAAACTTCCCTCTTGCACAAAAAATCATCAATTAGCATTCAACATTTATTCATTACCCATTGTTGTCATTTATAACCAGTTATATGTGAGCACATATCAGCAATATATCATCAACAAGTCATCACCACAATGAACACAAAGAACACAAAGAACACAAGATGTATGCACAATTTTCTTTTTATTACGGACTACAATCCTTGGGGTTTATCAGCAACAACTGAATATAGTACAACTCTACAAGAGAACCAGCTCTATATGCAAGACTCAACTTACATTCTCATCACCAACTGAGATGAGGCAACAATACTCAATAGATATCAATCTGTTACATAAACAAGAGCATCAACCATGCACCAACCTGTGCCAAACAACCTGTAATCAACCTGTACCATAAACAAGTGCATCCAACCATGTACCAAGTATATACCAATCATGTGTCAACTACACATCAACAATGACTCATCAATATGTACCAACATCATCAACTATACACCTCATGTATGT
>ML801298.1:175415-186155 GCA_009831015.1 Picea engelmannii | reverse complement strand
CAATGACAACTCATTGATCCATCTTCATCTATGCATTCTCATCAAGGACAATACATATTATATTACATAAATCATCAGTCAATCAATCCTTTGACATCAATCAATCACTTGACATCAATCAATCAAACCATTGACATCAATGAAAACATGATCCAATAGTGACCCACATGGAGAAGAACTTGGTCTGATGACCCCTTGTTCAATTAACTCTTGTACATGTTTCTTTATCTCTACATTTTCCAAAACTGATAACATGTACATTCCAATGTTAGGAAGAGGAACATCCTGCTGCAATTGTATCTCATGTTTAACTTGTCTTTTTGGAGGTAGTCCTTTCGGGACTTGAAATATCTCATCATAGTCAGAAAAAATTCTAACTAAGTCATCTTTCAAATTTGTATCACAATATTGAAAAGTATCAATTCCGACAGTTTCGTTTGCTATTACAACCATTAGTAAATATCTTTTACTGACATTTACAATTCTCTTCATTTGCCCTGAGTTGATTAGTGATAGATTCAATTTCTTCTGATGAGATCCTACAACATACTCTT
Organism: Picea engelmannii; assembly: GCA_009831015.1. Taxonomy (NCBI): domain Eukaryota; kingdom Viridiplantae; phylum Streptophyta; class Pinopsida; order Pinales; family Pinaceae; genus Picea; species Picea engelmannii. The sequence goes on along the minus strand of ML801298.1, from coordinate 185,601 downwards.
TTCCATCTTTAGTTAATCGATACTTATTGTCTTCATGATAGAATAATGCCTTTCTATCATACATATATGGACTCCCAAGTACAATACCACACATATCTAGTGAAACCACATCTAACTCAACCTCATCTATAAATTGTGAATCGATAACAAACTTTAGGACACATTGTCTATTCAATTGCAACTGATTATCATTATGAATCCATTCTAAAGGATATGGTTTCTTATGAGGTTTAGTAGTTAATCCAAACTTTTTAACAATTGTTTCTGATATCAAGTTTACTTGTGAGCCACTGTCAAATAGAGTATCAATTTTTGTATGTTTGGAAATCACTCTTATGTGAAAAAGTTTTGTTCGTTTGATCTCATCAACTTCATTATCAACGTTTAAAGATTGAATTGAAGAACTAGTACTAGATTCAGAATTTTTACCTTTGATTCCTATGACTGTGACCTTAGTCTCATCTCTCGAATCAGACCCCAAGTCTGTTTGAGCTATTGCAGTAGTCTTTGGCTTCCCTTTATTTCCAAACTTTTCTGGTTTCAATTCTTGGTGAAGGATCCAACAACGATCCTCACTATGGCCTTCTTTCTTAGAATGAGTGCATTTAGGTTTTTCCTTCTTCACTATATTAGTCTTCTTCCCTTTAAAATTTTCTTTACTCTTGCCTTTGAATTTTCCTTCAGTAGGTTTAAATGGTTTTAGAAAATCAACATTTACATTCTTGCCTCTAGATTCAAGATGAGTCGCTTGCACACACACCTCATCTAAACTAGTTGGATTAAACATAAGAATGATATGTCGTAAATAACTATGAAAACTACCTATGTACTTAAGCAATGTCTCTTGAGCATCCAATGGTATTCCCAACAATAAAGCTCTTTTTCAAAACTCCTGTGTATAACTTTGAATAGTTTGTCCCTTTAATTGTCTAAAGTTTTGCCATGACATAATAAATTGTTGCATATAAGCTAGAGGATAAAATTTCTTTCGTAACATAGATGTAAAATCAAGCCACAAAGAGAGAGTCTTACCGAACTTTTTAAGATCCTATTTTGTCCTTCGTTCCCACCACACAAGGGCGGTTCCTCCCATCTTGAGACTAGCAAGCTGGATCATAGTCTCCTCATCTATGATTTTTTGTATCCTACAATATACTTCAATTTGTCTTATCCAATTATCTAACTTTTATGAATTTAGTTCCCCATCATATAAAGGTAACTCAAACTTAACATCAAGCTTTAACAAAGGCACGTCAGACTTATGCTTATGTGTATGATTTTATATAGTATGTGTAGTAGAATGAGAACTAGCATTTGAATAAGAACTTGAAGAAGAAGGAGAAGAAGGTGGTGAAGGTGATGAAGGAGGAGGATTTGAAGATTCTCCTTTCCCTTCACTTTTCCCCTTCATAAAAGGTTCTCCTAGAACATGTTTCTTTCTCTCCAAGAAATCATCATATAACACTTTGACCATTTCTGACATGGAGAAAAATGCTTCTTCGAACTTTCTAGTTCGTGGAGAACTTTCTTCTTCAGTTGCCATTATTTTCTTCCTCAACATTTGTTCAATCTCTAAAATGAATTCAACCAATGATCCTTCTCCTCTCCGAGATTTGGATCTTGTGAGCAACCAATCCTGCACTTGTTAAACCTTCCAACACAACCAAAGTTATGATACCAAAATACTTGATCCAAAAATGAAAGGTATTAATAACAAAATGACATTAAATTGATGCTCATGAATGATTAAAGAGTTAATCCATCATTAACCATGCTACAAATAAGATAAGATAACAAAAATAAGAAAGAGAAATAGACACAAAGAACTTGTTAACGAAGTTCACCAATATGTGGCTATGTCTCCGAGCCCGCTTCCAAGTGGAGGACCGCTTTATTGATATTTAATTCTCAAGTTCTCTTTACAATGGCTCTTTTCTATTAAAAACAAGCTTTTGATCCGCTCTACAAGACCTCCTTGTGCAGATGAGCACATGCCTCAACTATATCCTCTAAAAAACATGACTCAATTTCCCTCAAAACATGATAAATGGGCCATTAGCTCAAGGTGCTCTTCACATTCCCTGCATACAAAAGTACCCTCACAAGCTCAAAGGGAATGATTTATATAGTTTTTAGGCTCAATTATGGAATCCCATCTTCCCACAAAGAGTTGACCTCTTTTTGGGATCAAATCCCCCTCCAAATGGCCAAGAAATCTCCAAAAATGCCCAATCTGGGCCAAAACTATAGTAAAATAACCACTATGTTATAAAAAATCAAAATAGGCCCCCAAAGGCTGCCACACACCCCTTTTTCCAGGTCATAGGAGTCCATATGGCCAAGATCCATCTCACAAGGGTGCTGTGTGCTGGCCCCTCCTCCGCTAGCTTTTGGTTCTTTAGCGTATGTAATGGAACCAGGGTCCGATCAGACGGGATAAACCCCCCGTCGATCGAGCCTCTCTGTGGTCACCGCTCCAGATAATATGGGGGTAGGTGTTGGTCCCATGGTCCCCTTGTACCCTACTTTAATGCATGGTGTGTAACGCAGAGGGCTAACAAGTGTGTGGTTACACATCGAACCGGGGCTTTGGATAGACCTTAGCCCTTTCCTCTTCTGCCCATAAACCAAGGTAAGTTTAAATATTAAAATGCGCCTTTGGTTAATAAGCACCATATTAGGCAGGCTGGTAGCCCAACCTTGCCCAAGACGTTCCCCCATGCCCGGAGGTCGCGGGGTCATTTTACAATAGAAAACCAATGACGGTGTGCCACATGGCAGCCCATGACTGGGCCACGTGGCACCATTTATTTCTCCCACGATGGTGACACTTGTCAAGGAATCATTCTCCCATGTTTGCCACTCCTACCCAATCAATAAGACAATCCTATGCCATGTCACTGTATGATCAGCTGCCACGTGTCACCTCCAGACGATGACACGTCAGCATGATGACGTTAGCATTGACTTTTTGCTTGTTGACTTTTTTCTTATTGAATTTTTGCTTACTGACTTTTTTCCTGTTTGGGAATCTGATCAGAGTGCGATAAATTTCGCATGTGGTGTCCATTTGAGGAAGTAAATATATGGCTAAAATCAACGCGACGATATGGACGCAATGGAATTGGTTTCATCTGATTTCGAGAACTTTTATTTTTGAGCATTTTCTGGACCTGAGGATCCTCCTGGATCAATACGTCTCTTGACCTTGTTGTATCACATCCTATTCAACCAATGGTTGAAGAAGTGGTCATGCCAATGCAATATTCGGTCGATTCGACTCTTCTCTTGGAGAGTGACAAGTCTAAGGAAGTGACATTGCCGATGCAATATTTGGTCAATCCTACTCCTCTTTTGGGGGGTGATGCGTCTTTCGACCATGTACTTAATATTTATGATTCTATACCTTCTGAACAAGGGATCATTCCACTCTCTTCGATTATGCTCCCTCCAATTCCTAGGGTGGTTTCCTTTGATTGGAATGATCTTGTAGAGCCTCAAGTTCCTTCTTCTACACCCTTCCAGATAAGGGGCATTCTTCGATATATTGTAGATAAGGTAACCTCTGCAAGTATTTTATCCTCCTCGAATTGGAAATCTTTGGGTTTTCCCAAGCTTGAGTCAGCTATCCATGAGTTTCTGAATTTCGATAGAACTCCTTCATGGGAACCCTGGCCTCCCCCATCATATGCTACTTAGAACAACATTCCTGAGTCTTGTTTAAGCTCTTTTCTGACTCTCTCAAAAAGTGAAAAGATTGTCGAGTGAAATTGTCTCTTTCACACTCATTAATTGGATCTGAAAGGACATCTATTTGGTGTAAGTTTAACCCTTTTTCGGATCAAGTAGACTAATTTCGAAAAAGGAATACTCTAGACACTAGTGGCTAGAAGAGTTCTCATGGGTATTATTTTATATTTTTTCAGGCCTAGGAGACTAAATTTACGAAAAAGAACATTCTTTGGAGTTAATTTGTAGTCGCATCTCATTCTCTTTCTTGTAGTATTGATCCTATTTTCGGTTCCTGCTTTCGCATTATAAGCTTATTATCTCAGCAATTTTAATCATCAGCCAAGAAAAGCCTTGTTTATATCCTTTGCATCTTGACACCGTGTACCCTACGAGGAAACATTCCCCCGAGTGTCCATATCCTACATGCACCCCCTTACATTGAGCATTTGTATGTTCCACTGTTGGAGCTAGTTGCTTACTCACGACACTCATTTCCTCCTCTATATCATAGCATTCATTTGTCTATGAAAACAAAAAAAAGATGGGTGGGAAAGGAATATTATTTCATCTTGGCAGTAGTCATGTCGCCTTTGAACATAGCACAAACTTTTGAGTCCACTTGTCATCCAAATATTGGGTTTAGCATGACTTTATGAAGCTGAGCTCATTACCTAGATTTTACTCCTTTGACTGGTTACTCTTCCAGTACCCATGGAGAGTTTGATTGGTGCCTCCTGCATCACAAAGTTTCATCATTGAGTCTATGGTGCCAGAGTCCTCCATATGTATCATGCTCTTGTTCAAAGGATGTCTATCAGCCTATGTCGGCCATTTCTCAAAACTATTGACTTTTCATGTTGACCATACCCTCAATACGTCTCAGAGTTACATGAAGCTATAGTCCTACCGTGCACCCTGGTCCTACTTTCATTATGGGTAGGTAACCTTGAACCCAACAATTGGCATCTCCTCATTGGTCGTTGATTGGGGGGTTTCCCTTGTGTTCAACAACAATAAATATATTCACACATTGGGATTGGTGTGGTGTCTTGGATGCCATTAGCCTTATTGGTGGTTTCCTCACCTTTGTCGGCAATTTTCATTATTGGATTCTATTCAGAGGGTCATTTTCATGCACTTCTTTCTCTGATACATGCAAAATACGCACAGGGTCATTGGTTCATGAACATGTTCTTCATCCATCGACTTCAACTCATCTATTCTGGAAATGAGGCCTAGAGTCCTATGAGTACCTAGAGGCTTGCAGTCATCAATGGAAGGTTCTCTCACCATTGACAGTTGGGAATACATGAATGTCTCCTGATCGATGAATTATTTAAGTGTTCATCCTCAACATCTGTATTCACACTTGTAAGAATGTACTTGGTGCCTTGATACCTACTTTCATTATCGGTAGGTTGTATCATGTTTGTTAATGGTATACCTTAATGAACGATAATCAAATGAAGTCTCATTGTGTTCGACCTCAACTCCTTTATTCAGATGATGCAGACTTGCAACATTGGCGGATCATGTAGAAGACTTGAAGAATCAGTTCATAGTCGCAACTTTCCTAAACTGTTGCTATCTTTCATTGGACCAATACCTATATGACTTCAGTGATTGTGGGAGATTAGATTGTACTCCATTATATACACATATCTTCATATTTATTTTGAGTCTGGTTTTCATTGGGCCTTGTTCATGACTATGACAATCTTTGGCATGTATCTACCTTTGTATTGGCTATTCATGGCCATGAACAATTTTTTGTTATATTTCCACATGGATCTGCAGTGTAATTCAAATCGGCAGCCTTGTGTACAAAGTCATTATGGATTGTAATATTCTTATGAGCAACTAGTTCGTCCAACTGAGTCTCCATTACTCCACTTATGGGAATTATAATGTATTTCGACCATCACAGATACACCTATGAACTCACACATTAGGGGGCATATGTTATAACAAGATTTTCCTCACCCCATGCAACTTGCTTAGAAGGCCTTTTCCATTTCCCTATGCAAACTTGAAGGCCCTTTTTTCAATTCCTAGAGATAAAAAACATATTTTTCTGCATATACACGCCCTAACAGCTATACATCATGTGTATATGCAGGTTGCACCATTACAACCCACATACATTAGGTTTTGTGTCCAAAATTAAAAATGGTGTCGGGTTTCCATGTCACTTCACGAGATCCATGATCCTTGACCTTACATATACGGGAAATGTTCCAACTCAACCCTTCAGTTACATTTGAAGCTATAAATGGGCCATATCCAAGCTGTGGAAGAAGGAGAAGAATTCAAATTTGAGAGCAAAGTTACTTTGGAGAAATTATTCACTTCATATTGAGTCTGCATCCCTTTGTACTTTTAAGTCTGAACACATTGTTCATCCCCAAAGCTCTTCCCTCTTTGATGGAGAACCTCATTGTCTCTCTTATATGAAATTGCCTTTGGTGGAGGCCCAGCTGGAAGGGACTTAGTTTCTCAATTCTGAGACGTGCCGACACGAAAGTTTGTAATTCATACACTTCTTCTGATCATATTTTAATAGAAATACTATTTTCGCGTCTAATTAATGTCTTGCAAATATTTGAATTGTTATTCCATGGGAATATTTGTGATGAATATTGATGGATTATGATATTATATGTGCTAAATGTATATATCATCACCATATGCTTGCGTATATTGGTTGTTGAGGAAAAGTTGCATGTGTATAGCTTTTAGTTGAGTGCTCAATGATGGTCTTCTTTGAACATCCAAACGAGGTAGGTTCTTTATCTTGTCTTGTTAGCATATTTGTTTATATAACATACTTGAGACTAGAGTTGATTTCTACAGTCATTTCGTCTGTTATGGTTTACCACATGCCATAGAGTGATTTTCCTCGTAACACTTGGTATAGAACATGGTCTTTAATCGGCCAGGTTCTGCTATGAGAACCTAGTTGTATGTTGAACACCCATCTAGTAAAGAAAACAACTCAGATCTGGAGACAAGTTGCGTGATCTGCTCCATTGAGGGAATGAGGTAGCTATCTTTCTTAGAAGCACGATTTAGATTCCAAAAATCTATGAAAATTTTGATTTCTCGTGAATTCTTCCTTACGAGCACCATGTTAGAGACCCAAGTTGAATGCCAAACTTTGAAGATGATTCGAGAATCTAACAATTTCTTCAATTCTTTATGGATAAGAGTTTCTAGGGTCGGATGTATATTTCTGAGCTTCTGTTGGAATGGTTTGATACCCTCTTTAATTGGGATAACATATTGTATTATTCATGTATCATATGTTTTCAGATCCTAGTAAGTCCAAGAAAAAACATCTCGATATATATAAACAATTATGTAAATGTGTGTTTCTCTGCCTTTGAACAACAGGTGCCCATATTTACATATTTGGGTTATTCAAATGTTCCAATATTGACCAAAAAATGCATCATGGTTGAGCTATTTGTTTTTGGGTTGGCAGACCTCCTGAACTTAGTTTGCAAATCGAATAACTTCTCAAGAGTCAAAACATTTTTTGGGACATAATTTGTCTTTACTTTGATTGCTTCATCTCAATAAGTTTGTAGTTCTTGCTGATGTGCTTCATCATCAATCAATGCATCTTGAAAAGTGTCTGAACTAGTGCAAAAATTGATAATTTTAGTGTCATCATCGAATACTCTCCAATTTGTGATGATGTCATGTATGGAGGGTTTGGAAATCATTTCAACCGAAAAACCATCATCAGGGGGAATGAACCTAGATGTCGCGTTGGCTAATATATCCGCATATACATTTTGATCGAGAGGTATAAAAGTAATATTAAATGCATCAAAAGAATAAAGTAAATTCCATACCTCTTGTTGATATGCCTTTAGATACAACGATAGGTAATGGATAGTATTTATTACCTGCTGAACAATTATTTTAGAATCACCAAACACCTTAAGATATTTCACCTTGAGATCAATGTCCCTTTTCATGCCTTGAACTAAAGCTTCGTAATCCGTAGTATTGTAGGTGCATTCAAATTCTAGGTGGAAGGATATGAGCGTTTTACCTTGTCCAGGATCAATCAGGACACATCCTGCTCCGACTCCATCTTGTGTTTTAGAGCCCTCAAAAAACATCGACCACATGTCAGAATTTTTTGTTTTATTAATTGAACTAAATCCTAGGTTAGTTAGTATAATACAAGTGCTATTGTGAGTTCGTGGGCAGAGTTCATATTGTAAATCTAGCTATATTTCAGATGTTTGTGCCTCATAACAACCATAATCAGTCTCAAAGAAATAATTGCCCAAGACGAAATGTGCGAAACTTATAGGTTCATTCTTACCTTCCAATTCTGTCACCGTGTGCTTCATGTGGGCCTTGATATTTAATCAAATTTGATTCACCTTGCCCTTATACGACACACAAAGGTGAGACCAATCAGTAGAAAAGTAGCCTTGAAGTTTGGTCGACCAGTCCCTTCTTAATAGCAAACCATAACTCTATAGTATATCGATAACGACAATATCTATTGTTTGATGCACCCAAGGATGAGATGAAATCCTAATCAAGACATCCTTAAGTTCCCCCTTTACTTTAAAATATGTCCTATCTAAATTTATAATTATGGTTTTGGTCATTTGTGGAACAACATTTATTTTTTGGCAGACAGTAAAAAGCATTATGTTAGATGATGCACCTAAATCTGCTAGACAATTATGCACATTAAAATTAAAAATATCAAAGGTGATCAGAAAATGAAAGTTTTACTAGACTAGGGGACATGCAGATATCTTCGTCGAGACTCTGAATGCTCGTTGGAAGTGGAGCAAGGTCTGTGTTGTCGTGGTGACTCCATTGGGGCTATGGACACTCGCGGGCAATGTAGAAACACCTGAGAGATATCTATATATGCACCTGGTGAAAAATATTTATTTATCCCAAATATATATCAACCCCATGATGAAGATACTAACATGGATCGTCGACGCAGTCTAAGGAAATAAATATCATCATCATTCACCCTCCATCTACAACAGACAAGCTCTACTAGATGATATGCAAGCATCACCAGTGAGCCCACCATGATGGAATATTTTAGGTAAGTGTTGCGCATTATTTATGGAATTTATGGTCTAAAAGTAATTTTATGATCATCTACATTTTCTGCTTATCAGTTAGGAAAGGATAGTAGAGATTCTGGCTTCACCCAGTGTATCTCCATTTGTTGCGCAAGCACAACAACCTCCCAATTTTAGTGTTATAACTTCTCTCCAGGACAAGAAATTGCCCCCCCTCCAATTCTTCCTACTAGGACCCTCTCCCTCTCTCTATCATGAAAATAACTAATCTTGAGTTTTTCTCACACTCTCCCACTTTATCATTTGTGGTTCCTCTCTTGATCACCTCTACCCGATGTGTTGGTTGTGGAGCCTGATTATCTTCCTGATTCAGAGGTCCTTGCTTTCAGCAGTGTTTATACCCCATGAAGTATTTACACCCCAGAAGTATGTACACTCTTCCACGCGGGGGAGTGCAGAGGGGGGTACCCCCTCTGCGGGGTCCGGGGGGCCTATCCCCCCGACTGGGGGGTCTGGGGGAAAGTGGGCCCCTAGCGAGGGTTCGGAGGCAAAGCCCCCGAAGCAAAAATTGCCTTGTAAAAGTATATTGTAATTTCATTGTAAATCTGGACCATTCATTATAAGGTCGCAGATCTAACGGTAGCGATTATGTTAGGGTTTTTTGCCCTAGAAGGCAACCCTCTTTTATGAGGGAAATGTATTACGGCTATTGATGATGGTGAATATTGTATTATGAGAGAGGAGACTGTGATAGAAAGAAGAGGAAGTTATAGCGGGTTTTGCTGTAGGTTGTATCCCTTCATTTGCTGGATAATAATAAAGGAAGGACCTGGCAATTTCTCTGGTGGAAGTATCCCACACTGGGTGAACCACATAAATCTGTGTCTCTCTTGTATTGTGTGTCTTCTGTGTTTTGTTTCTGCATTTGTTTTATTTTATTGCTCCGCGGTCCTGTTTTTCTAACAACTGGTATCAGAGCGTAAGGTAACTCGTAGGAAAAGAGGGTTCCTGGTTCGAGTGGGAGCAATGTCGGAAGATGGAAAGTTTAGGGTCGAGAAATTTAACGGCCAAAACTACCAGTTATGGAAGATGCAGATGGAAGACTATTTATATCAGATGGATCTATTCCTACAATTGAGCGGAGTAGCAAAGAAGCTGGCGGCCATGAAGGACGAAGAATGGGAGATTCTTGACAGAAAGTCTCTAGGAACGATACGACCGAGCTTGGCAGCGTCGATGGCTTTCAATATTTTGAAAGAAAAGACAACGAAGGGTTTGATGGACGCGTTGGCCAAATTGTATGAAAAACCCTCAGTGTCGAATAAGGTATTTCTAATGAAGAGATTATTTAATATGAAGATGTCAGAAGGTGGGTC
>ML801298.1:115808-136813 GCA_009831015.1 Picea engelmannii | reverse complement strand
AAAAAAAAAAAAAAAAACTTAGTTTGTTAAATCTCTTTCTTTCCTGGCATTTTCTTTGCATTTTTATTTGAAAAAGAAAAAGAAATTAGCATAGCATTGTGGTTTCTTCTAATTTTAAAAGCATTTCAGAAAGAAAAAAAATAAGAAATATAATCATTCTTTGCTAGTGTTCATATAAGTTTCATAATTTTTCGCAAGAGTCTTAACAACATCAGTTGCACTACCATACCCTTTTTGAGTAAATCAAGCCAGTAAAAAGAACACTAATTAAAATTTACTAGACTTTATGTTTGTAGGGTCCATCAACTAGATTAGGCTAGAGCCTTGATTTAGGTTGGAGAGGAAACTCTTCAAGGCTACAAAACATACATAAGATTCTATGCTAGGGAGTGTTAAAAGTTCAGTATCGTGGAAGTTATCCGGGACCCCCCTCTAACACAAGGGCTAAACACAAGGTCGCATGCGGAAAGGTAGCGGAGATAACCCCTCCAAAGCCGGACCAAGCGTAGTGGGGAACACAGATAGAGGACTTGTCTTGGGATTTCATTGATTGCATTTGCCACAGAGCTTTGTAGGTCTCAAATCCGTTCGAGGTCCTCATTCATCTTCTAGAACACTTTCTTTTGATACCCTTGATAGGTTTCAGGCTTGATACCCTGCTCATTGCGGTCCACCCGACTGTTGACTGTACCCGCCTGGTGATTGTTCACGAGTTGACAACCTAGTTGCCTTTATTTTAGGGACTTACATAGGTGACCGCGGGGGTATACTGCAGTACCTAGGGTAGAAATCAGGCCACGCTTTGCAGAGTATACCCAAAGGGTGCTTCTGTATTCGAGTTGCACTTGCACCGGTAAGTTTCTCTAGTGTTGGTTGGTGTAACTGTTCTTCCAACTAGTTAGTCGTTTGCTTGATTTTCCTTTAGGAACTTTTAGTGTGTGCTCTGTGATCCCTAGTTTTCCATAGTGAGTTATTCAGTCGTGGCTTTGGGTCTCCTAGGGTGGTAGACCGCCCACTCCGTCAATTGAGAGGAATTTTCAGTCTTCCGCTTAGAAACGTGGAGCCGCCTCTTTATAGGCGTTGTTTTGATAACACTGGTTCTTCAGAGTTAGTGTGTGAGACTTTTATGGATTTGAACAATCCCGCACAGGGAGAACCTCTGCATAATATCTTCATGGCTAAAGTTCCTAATGATACCAACCAAGGAACCCCTTCGCAAGGGGATTCTTGTGTTTTTCCTTTCTTCGGAAACGTTGGTGTCCCTTTGATGGCCACTTTGTACATTCCTGGGTTGAATGTGGGACTACCGATTTGGTTGGGTACCATTCCAAATGTCCCGAATGCTCTCGATGCTTCTCAGTTAAGCACCTTAAGTCATGGGCACCCTTTTGATGTTTCTTCATCAGCAAAGTCTTCTCCTCCTCCTTCTCCCACCTCTGGTGAAAGTACAATTACTAGTAACCGAAATTCTAAACAAAATAGAAAGAGGAAGAATAGGAAGCAAAAATCACCAACCTCTACGATTCATGTTGGAGATAGGTCAAAAAACTCTGCAAGTCATGTTGAAGACTAGCACCCAGCCTCTACAAGTTATGATGGGGAAATCACCCACCCTCTGCAAGTCATGCTGGGGGAAAAAGTCCAGTCCCTGCTAATAATACTGGCAATAGGTCTGTAGCCTCTGCGAGTCATGTTATCGACCCATCACCAACCTCTGCAAGTCATGTTGGAGATGTGCAACCAACCACTGCCAGTCATGTTGGGGGCATTGATTCTATTGAGAAACCTATATGGATAGGATGTAAGCCTAAGTTCCCTTGTAATCTTTGCAAGGGATATCACCTTACTCATTTATGCCCTGACATTCTAGAGGTACAAAGATTGTGGTCCCTGTCTGCAAGCTCTTTTGATTATGATTCTGCTGAGGTTTCCTCATGGTATATTCATCCATTGGTTGAAAAAGTGGTCATGTCGATGTAGTCACCGACTGATCCCACTCCTCTTTTGGGGGGTGAAGTGCCTTTAGACCTTGTAGTCTCTCAGCCTATTCAACCATTGGTTGAGAAAGTGATCATGTCGATGTAGTCATTGGCTGATCCCACTCCTTTTTTGAGGGGTGAGGTGACTTTAGACCATGTAGTCTCTAGGTCTGTTCAGCCATTGGTTGAGAAAGTGGTCATACCGATGTAGTCATCGACTGATCCCACTCCTCTTTTGGGGGATGAGGTGCCTTTAGACCATGTAGTCTCACATCCTATTCATCCATTGGTTGCGAAAGTGGTCATGTTGATGCAGTCATCGACTGATCCCACTCCTCTTTTGGGGCGTGAGGTGCCATTAGACCATGTAGTCCCGTAGCCTATTCAACCATTGGTTGCGAAAGTGGTCATGCCGATGCAGTCATCGGATGATCCCACTCTTCTTTTAGGGAGTGACGTGTCTACCGACTATGTTTTTATCATTTTTTGTTCAATACTTTCAGAACAAGGGGGCATTCTGCTCGTTTCGAGCACCACCCCTCCAAGCCCTAGGATGGTTTCCTTTGATCGGAATGACCTTGTTGAGTCTCATCTTCCTTATGCCACACCTTTTCAAATAAGGGTTGAAGTTAATTCAACAAACATTTATCAATGTATTGTGGATGAGGGAGCCTCTGCAAGTATTTTATCCTCCTCGGTTTGGAAAGTCTTGGGATCTCCCAAGCTTGTGTCTGCTTCGCATGAGTTGTTGGCTTTTGACAGACGTCCTAGTGAATATTTGGGGATTCTTCCTCAGTTGCCTATCTCATTAGGTGGGAAGAATGTCCTTGTTGATGTTATAGTGGTGCAAGGCCTGTTAGATTTCAATATGCTTCTCGGGTGTGATTATGTATATGCTATGAATGCTGTAGTGTCTACGCTCTTCCAGGTAATGCATTTCCCTCACAATGGAAGCATTGTCACTATCGACCAGCTGGAATCTGATAATCACCATCCTAATTCGACATTATTTTAGAATACCCCTTTATATGTTCCTAGTGTTTGTGTAGATTCTACCCCTCCACGGGTTAATTATGTGACGTCTTATCCTCGGTGTTCAATTGCTTCTGAGCAGGGACCGATGCAATCATGTGTTCCCTCTCAAGACTTGGTCTCAACAATTGATCCATTGGTTTATCCAATGGGGGCATGGGAAGCCTTGCTTCCGTCTCTTGGTCCAAGTGGGCTTGAGTATCCTTCTGAGTCTGATCTCGTTGTTTGTAGATCCTCAAGCCCTTGTGCTCGTGATTCTTCACTGATAGACTCTGCCAGTCCTGGCCAGAACTTCCATCATCATGTGGAGTATGGTCAGTTTACTTCACTCTTTGGGACTATCGACTCTTCCTTGCATGATTTCTCGTATTTTGAATTGCCTTCAGATGAGGCTATCCTTGAAGCCATGACTACGGTTTCTATACTGCGGGAGGACTTACACTGTGGTTTGTGTTTTCTTCCCTTTTGGGAGACTTTCCAAGTTGACTATTGAAGAGACTCTTGGTCTGAGCCTAGCAGTGGGCTCTACCTAAACCAGTTTCATACATGAGTCGTAGCCCCCACGGGTCTTCTTTTAATCCCTTTTCAGACCCTCTAAAAATGAAAAGATTGCCGAGTGATCTTGTTGACCTTCATGCTCGTTAAACTGAAATTTGAAGGCACGCCTGTCCGACGGTAGTTTACCCCTTTTTCGGTCTGGATGGTCAACTGTACAAACAAGGGTATACTCTAGAGGCCTCGGTTCTCTAGAATAGTATTCTTAGATATAATTTTAACCCTTTTTCGGGTCTGAGAGACTAAATTTACGAAAAAGGAACCCCCACGGAGTCCATAATTAAGCTCTTTTCAGACTCCCTAAAATTGAAAATATTTTCGAGTGATCTTATTCTTTCACACTCGTTAAACTGGTCTAGAAGAACATTCCTGATGGAGTCCATAGTTAATATTTTTTCAGATTCCTTAAAAATGAAAAAATTGTCGAGTGATCTTGTCTTTATCACACTTGTTAAAATGGTTTTGAATAGACGTCTTTTCAGTGCTAATTTACCCCTTTTTCGAACCGACTAGACTACCTTCGAAAAAGGTACCACCGTGGAGTCTCCTTTTACGTTTTTTCAGACTCTCTAAATATAAAAAACCACCGAGCTTACCTTCTTTGGGCTCGTTAAAATTACATCGAAGGATGTTACCATTGTGTGTTTTGTTAACCACGTTTGCATACCTGCGTCTTTGGCCTAATGCTGGCTCCATGTTGCTCTCAACTGAACCATCTAAAGAATGCCTTATACGCAAGCCTTGTAGCACTTTGCCTCTGTGTTTTGACACCTTTGGCCCCTGAAGGATTTTTCCTGAGTGTCCTTTTCTTGCATATGTCCCTTTTCCCTGAGAATCCCTGTGTTCCATGTGCTTGGAATTGGTATGTTTGCGACACTCGATCCTCCTTTTTAATGTAGCATTCTTTTATTCTTTTTCAAGCTTTCCAACATTATTGAAAAAGACAAAAAAATCAAATATACCCCAAAAAGAGGAAGGGAAAAGTATTTTCTTTTTATTGGCAGCACAATGAGTCGCCCTTGGACAAAGCACATCCTTCCATTTTTTTCTTCAATCTCTAGGATTTAATATGAACTTAGGAAGATATTCTCGCTACATAGAGCTGTGTCCTCCTCCGTTTGGTTATTCTTCCAAACATATGGAGAGTTTGCGTCACCTCCTGCCTCATGAACTTATGTCAATGCCATGCTTCCCGAGTCTCATTATTTGTCGTGCTATTGTCCAAGGGAAGTTTTTACCAAGCCTGAGTCGACCCCTCTATAGTTTGTCTCTTGCCCTCATGCCCGACCATCCCAAAAGTCCAATCAAGTCTTTGTTCGAAATCAATGAAGCCTTCAGTCTAATCATCAAGATTCTCTAGTCCATGAACGACGAGCCGTCAAAGACCTCTGGGTAGTGAAGTCGTGCACTCATATTACACTCCTACCAGAGTTTTGAATATTTTGAAGTTGTTTCTCGAGCTCTAAAGACCTCATCTCCAACCATCAGGCCTTATCAACTTCTAGAAGATGGATACTATACATGTATATCTTTTTGATTTTGAGATTTAGATCCGCTGTGTATTTCTCATGGCTACACTTTATATAGTTATATGACATGGATCTATAGTGTATTTGATTGGTAGCCATGATTTTATTTCATCCTGAGCATGGGTATGCCCGCCTCGGTGAGAAAATTTTCATTTTGTAGATGGAACCTCCCGATTTCTGGTCCCTGGGATCACTTGTTTGGAACGTTGGTGAATATTGATAATGTATTTCAGCCATCAGATGCTCTTCTGACCTCACACATTAGAGGGCATCTGTTATAACCCTAATTTTCACCAAGCATGCTTATATGGCATCAGGCCATCTCATATTTGCATATGAGTGATGGGGGTTTAGGCATGGGATGATGGTAAGAAGTAAGAATCTTTAGGTCATTTCTTCATGCATGATAAAAACCCTTAGTGCTAGTCCGTAGGAGTGATTTTTCCACCCTAACAGTGTGCGAAGGTCAAGTCTTGTAGCTGGGTGCGCAAGAAGGGGAGAGAAAGAGAGAAGAAGAAAGAAGATCTACTAGATGAGAGTGCAGACAAGAACTGCATGCTTTACCTTAATAAATCATAATCATAGTTATGTGGATATATCCCTAGAGAGAGGGTGAACCACACACATCTTGTGTTGTGTGTGTGATTGATTCTTTGATCTCTGTCACTATTATATTGTTATTTTCATTGTTGTATTAGATCAGATATATAACCGTGCATGGTAGATCTAGCTTGATAAGTGATATATGCATGTTGTTTTTCTATTGTAATAGATCCACTTGATATTCCCCTGGTTGTAGACATATCTATCCTGCAACCCCCTCATAACTACTTTGGGTGAGACTGCATCTGCTTCACAGGTGTTTCCAAAAGGGACAGTAGCTAGGGCTTGTTGGTGCGCTCTTGGAGATGAACCCTGGGTCTGCCCCTGTGCCAACAAATGGTTCCATTGTCAGGACAAGAATATTTTTGAGGGAATGTCAAGGTGGTTTCCATCGAAGACAGAGACTCAAAAGTGGATAGAGGATCAAGAGAAGGACTTCACTGAAGCCCATAATAAGAACCCTAATCTTAGTATAGAGGATTGGTTGGAGAAATATATCTTTACCGATATACATGAGATCTTGTTGGGAGGAATTCACCAGGAGCTATATGAGTGGCTAGCTAGACTAGAAGATACCCAGTTTGAGATCTGATCCAGATCTCCTGTGGTTTGGACGTCGGAGTTGATCAAGAAGGTCAAAAGAGTTGATAACATTGTATCCAAAGTAGTAGATCATTGGTTTGATAGTACCATTGGAGGGTATATCATCGAGTTTGATGTTAATAGAGTAGAGTCATACATCCAAGATGAAAGATATTTCTTTAAAGGACCCATAGGAAACTTTTTGCAATTCCCGAAGTTGAGACTCAAGATGCTGTTGCATGAGAAGAACATCTTGAAGATACGGTAGATCGAGAGGATTTGAAAAGGATAATGTTCAAGAATTTGGACAACGAAAATGACACATAAGATAGACATATGCGCAGTGGAAGAGTATTCAGAGGGGTTCACCTTGAGAACCTATTTAAACAAAAATACAGGGAAGAGGGTTTATACAATGGAGAAGAAGCAGATCTGACGGACTAAGAACACTCAGAACCCACTGAAACAGAGGAAGGAAGAGTTGAAGAGCTTCGACAAGGAGAAACTGAAACCTCAAAAACCATGCAGACCATCGAAGTAAGTACTGTTATCCTTCTTTTTGATTAAGTAGTAAGAAACCAAAGTAATCCTAGTCACGAGAGCATCCAAATCACTATCAATACTAGCCCACCACATATTCAGTTAGAAACCCTAGGAAGATCTATGGCAGATGAGATGAGGCTTCCTATATTTAGGGGAGATGGATCTGAAGATCCTAACCAACACTGGTTCCTTTGTGAAGCCGTATGGAATATTAAAAATGTCACCGATGAAGCTGTTAAAAGGACCCAGTTCAACACTACCCTAAGGGATCACACGCTGAGCTAGTATATGAAGCTTGTCCAAGGACTTGCACAACCTAATCCACTGAATGAAATCAAGAACACGCTGATTACAGAGTTTAAGAAACCTAATTCGGAGTCCCAATGTATTACAGAGCTGAAAGAGATCAAGCAAAAGGTAGCCAAACCTGTTTGGGAGTTCGATTAGAGATTCAAAACCTTAACAGGCCGATTAACTTTCCAGATCCCAGATGAACAGAACAAAGAATGGTCCATCGCTGCCCTGTTACCACACATCAGAGTTCCTCTGATGCAGTAGAATATCGCTTCGTAGGCAGAAGCATTGGAGATCACTATGAAACTTGAATCAACCCCTATGGGAGAATCCAACTCAAGTATGAGCCAGATCTTGAGTCATCTAACTAGTTTGTCTCTACAGGTCGAAGACATGAATAAAGACAAGGGAAAATACAAAAGACAAGACATCTAGTGTGTCATATGCATATTATAAGGTCATGACGAGAAACACTGCCCTCTATTCAGTGAATACTTGGCTTCTGGAGCTCCGACCCCCTTGAAGCAAGTCACCTTGCCTTGGTGTGAGGTATGCTGAAACAAACATTGTACTGGTGAGTGCTACTACATGCAAAAGTATGTCGAAACACCTATAAAATCTATACTGTACATTTTGTAAATCCATAGGACATGATGATAGGGACTGTAGGGATTATGATCTCATGCATGAGAGGTCAAGATACATATATAAGATCCAAGGCGAAGTACAACAAGAAGGAAACACTATGCAATATAACTCCCTAGGAAGAGGAAATTTCAATCCTCACGGTGGATTCATGGGAGGAGGAGGAGGAGGAGGTATGATTCGAGGCTGAGGACAGATCATCTGTTATAACTGCGCACAACTAGGACACCTTGCAAGGGATTTCCATAACCCTTGTACCACTTGCAGTTATTGCATCTCGTTTGACCACATTATAGAGGATTGTCCTGTACTGCTAGCTAAGCTACAGGAAAGATGAGGACCTCATCAGAAACCACAAGTACAACTGATATATGATGAACCTTGCAGAGAAGACCCTACAGTCACTGTTATCACTTGAGGAGGTGCTGCTACAAGAGAAGACAGACTGACCCAAGGAAAGATCGCAGAAGACTCAGGTGTTAGGAAAGATACAGAGAATACCCAAACATTCTATGCGAAGAAAGAAAGATAGACATTCGAGGAAGCAAGAAAAGAGTTCAAAGAAGATCAAGGTTCCTCATAAAAAATATAGCCAGAAATAAAAGAATATGGAATGACTTTGACATTTGATCAGTCTGCTTCGCCACAAGAGGGAAAAGAGGTAAGCAAGCTCATGGAATTTTTATGCACCTGTGTTAAGTTGATTTAGGATAAAGGTGCTGTAAAAGAGCTACAAAACTTAATCAAATAGTATGAAATAGGAAAGATAGACCCCTTACTGAATAGGGCAGTACACCAAATTGGTAAGAAGAGAAGGACAAATAAAGAATTACACTTGAATGCTCAAATAGGAGAGTATGATATAGAATATGTGGTCCTCGACTCAGGGTCAAAGGTCAATGTCATGACGAAGAAAACTTGGGCACTGATGGGGAAACCAAAGCTAATTTATTCCCCTATCAGGCTTAGGATGGCTAATAAGCAAGCTGTCAGCCCATTTGGACGATTGGAGCATGTCCTGGTGGACATCGATGGGGTAAGAACATTTGCAAATTTTATGGTAATTGTGATAGTTGATGATAGTTTCCCTTACCCTGCACTGTTAGAAATTGATTGGGCCTTTAACAAATCCATAGTGGTTGATTTGAAGAAAATAAGTATGAACTTTGAAATATATGGCCTTCGGGTCATTGCACCCTTAGATCTAGATGAAGGTCTGCGATACACAGAGCCCATCAGAGAAGAAGACCATGCATATTAATTAGAGAGCATATACAAACTAACAACCAGACAACATGATTACATTAACCCTACAACCGATGGGAATCTAAGTTGGTGAAGTGACAACGCATGCTCATTAGACTTAGAAGAAGCATTGGAGAATTGGAAAATTAAGATGTATGAAGTATCTACAAGATGATGTGCTAGATTAACTAGAGATGTTCTCTGGATCGACACAACAATGAGTAACGTACCCACATTTTATGGTCTGAACCCTTTAGAAATCTTCCTATCATATTTTGAGACAAGTGTACCAACAAAACAGAGGTTGTTGGCAATGGAAGAGGCCTTGAAAGCTACACCAGCAAGATGGTGGGGAACCCACAAAAGAAATATTATAGACTGGACACAATGCCAAATTTTGATGACAACGCGGTTCTTAGCCCAAGTAGAACGTTGCGAAGTGAGATACACAGGTCAAATTTTCCCAAAATACCATGTGCAAAGTTGTGAAGAGGCCTGGAGTGAAATTTCCCGAGAACAGTGGGTGCACATATTCATTAATACGCTGGATATGACCCCTATCAACTGGTACCTTCAAGAGGAACCACACCTCATCACTGTAGACTGGGAAGGTATGATCCATAATTTTGTAACCACCTTTTTATTTGAAAGTGAATATCCTTTAGTAGACCAAGCATTACAGATTGTGAGAACGAATTTATTCAAAGAGGCATATAGCCTCCCTATGGAACAAGAAGAGGACGAATGGACTGGGCCATTCCAGAAATTGCAAAGCTGCAAAAACATCAATATGGATGAAGATGATGACCCAAGGAAGGTGAACATCGCAGAAATATAAGGAAAAAGAGATGTGGAAGGATCAGGAATAGAGCTACCATTTATTGGGCAACCAATCAAGATTAAGAAGGTCAATATTGGAACAAAAGAGACCCCGAAGCTTGCCAATGTCAGAGATTATTGGGATGCTGCAACCATTGACAAGATTACATAGTTACTGCACGAATATCAGGACTTGTTTCCGACCAAGTTCACTGATATGAAGGGTATAAGAGGAACTATGGGAGAGATGAGGATCCCTTTGAAACCAGGTGTGAAGCAAGTCGAGCAAAGACCCTACAAGTTGAACCCTAAATACAAAGAAAAAGTGAAGATCGAGCTCGAGAGAATGTTGGAAGCAGGAATTATTGAACCTGTCGAAGAGTCGGAGTGGATCAGCCCTATGGTAGTGCAAGAAAAGAAGATAGGAGAAATCGGGATATGTGTGGATCTCAGGAAGTTGAATGATGCCTGTTTGCATGACCCTTTCCCTACACCATTCACTAATGAAGTATTAGACAATGTGGGAGGCCCGGAGGTATATTCTTTTACATATGGATTTTCTGGATACCATCAGATCCAGATTGCTAGGGAATATCGCCACAAGACCATGATTGCCATAGAATGGGGGTCTTATCAGTATACAATGATGCCATTTGGACTGAAGAATGCCCCAACCATATTTTCCAGGGTGGTGGTTGAAGCATTTAAATAATTTTTGCATAAATGTTTAGAAGCATATTTTGATGGCTGGACTGTGTTTAGTTTGTTGAAAAACCATATTGAATGTCTAAGGCTAATGTTGGATAAATGCAGGCAGTTTCAAATTGCTTTGAATTTGAAGAAGTGCATCTTCTTCTCACCATTTGGAGTACTATTAGGCCATATTGTATGCAAGCAGGGATTGCTGGTTGATCCATAAAAAATTGCAATTATATTTGATTTTCCACCTCCTACTTCAGTCAAACAACTGCGCACTGCACTAGGACATACTGGCTACTACAAAACATTCTTCAAAGGATATGCACAAATTACAACACCTATGGAGAAGCTACTGAAGAAAGATTGTCAATTTAGCTGGATAGAATAATGCCAGACAAGCTTTGACACACTGAAATAAAAGATGGTTTCTGCGCCTATTCTGGTTTTTCCATATTGGAGTAAGGAGTTTCATGTGCATGTCAATGCATTTTCTATTTCATTGAGAGAAGTGTTGGCACAACCTGGAGAAGGGGATATCGACCATCCATTAGATTTTGCTGGCAGGAAGCTATCTATAGCTGAAATTAATTACACCACTACCGAGAGAGAAGGATTAGCCATGGTGTATGCGTTGCAAAAATTTCGCCACTACTTGCTGGGAGGACACTTTAAAATGTTTACTGATCACTCTGCATTGAAGTACCTGGTCAACAATCTAGTGTTGGGGGGACGAATATGAAGATGGATTCTGTTGTTTCAAGAATATGATTTTGAGATCATAGTTAAGCCTGGAAGAATGAATAAAGGCCCTGACCACTTGTCAAGGTTGGAACATGGTGAAGAACCCACCAGTTTGGAGGAAACAATGCCAGATGCATAGCTACTAGCCATTACCAATATTGATGACCACTTCGCAGACATAGTCCAGTTCCTGTCAACAGGAATGGCGCCGAGTGAGTATACAATTCCCTAGAAGAAACAACTAGTGGTGCGTGCTGTAGACTTTTCACTTATAGCAGGACATCTATACAATATGGGACCCGACGAGATATTAAGGAGATGCATTATGGAGACAGAGCGACCACTGATCCTCGCAAAATCTCACGAAGGTATCACAGGAGGACATTACGTAGGGAGAGAAACTACACAGAAGGTTCTGAGAGCTGGCCTTTGGTGGCCTACCTTACACAGAGATGCTAAAGATTATGCCAGAGCCTGCGATGTATGCCAAAGAGTTGGGAAACCATCCAAAAGAGATGAAATTCCATTAGCACCACAGATGACCCTACAAGCATTTGAAAAGTGGTCCATTGACTTCGTGGGACCTATAAACCCACCAGGAAAGCGCACAAGAGCAAGGTATATCATTACCACGACAAAATACTTAACCAGATGGGCTGAAGCCAGAGCAGTAAAGAACTTTAGTGCAACTAAAACTCCGCGTTTTATATTTGATGACATAATAACCAGGTTTGGATGCCCAAATATCCTTATGAGCGATCAAGGCACACACTTCATCAATAAGACAGTCAAAGCCTTGAATGAAGAATTTGCAGTCCACCATCAGAAGAGTACACCTTACCATCCACAGACAAATGGGATAATCGAAGCCTTCAATAAAATCTTGGACACAACACTGATGAACATTTGCTGTGCGAACAGGGATGATTGGGATTTAAGAGTACCAACAGTACTGTGGGCCTATAGGACCACTTGCAAGAAACTAACAATGTAGACCCCTTTTAAGTTAGTATATGGTCTTGAAGCTGTTGTCCTAATGGAATAATTAGTGCCAAGCTTAAGAATCACTACCTTTACAGGTATGGATGATACTGACACTGTTCAATAGAGGCTTGCACAGTTAGTTGAACTAGAAGAAGACAAATTTATTGCAGGTTTCCACCAGCAATTTCAGAAGGGAAGAGAAAAGGCCTATCATGAAAGGCACATCAAGAAGAAGTCATTCAAGCAAGGTGATTTAGTATTGGTGTATGACAATAAGTTCATCAAACATCCTGGGAAGTTCAGAACGCATTGGCTTAGGCCATATGAGATCTCTTATGTTACAGAAGGAGGAGCTGTGCAATTGAAGACATTGAATGGAGAATGGAAGGAAGGATTAGTGAATGGGAGTCGGTTGAAGTTGTATTATGACAACCAACAACCTCGCAACTATCAGTAAGAAGCATAAAGAAAAGGGTCCAGGTACCAGGTGTAGTTGAAACCAGGTACCAGACACAAAAAAGATAGTCTGCACAAGGAAGAGAGGCATGGAGCAGAAAGCAAAGGCTGCACTGCGCAATCTACAAGTCGAAGTAGAACATAAGGATTAGATTTGAAGTGCCTCGACATGAGTCACAGGTGAGTGTTGGGGGCCTGTTGGCCCTTGGTTATGGAAGGAAGAAAAAATCAAGGAAGAAAAGGTGGAATGTGCACTTCATGGAAGACACAGTAACTTTCACTAGGTCGAAGTGAGCAAAAGAGCAGAAAAGATGGAGCGAAGTTCGGAAAAGCAAGTCGTTGGATGAAAGGATCGAGGATGACAGATAAGAAAGAAATATGGATCAAGGACATCTCAACAAGCGGGAAAATACACCATTAGCACCATGCAGGAAGAAAGGAAGGACAGGCTGGCGAAGCCCGGAAAAAGCGGGTCAAGTTGACCTAGGGTTTTAGACACCTAGGGTTTTGGTATCTAGGGTTTTGGCACCTAGGTTTCAGCCTAAGGTTGTCGGTGAAGTATTGTAATGTATAAATAAAGGTCAAGAGGACCTGGGTCGGATTGGTATGATATTGTTTTTGGTCTAGCTATAGTAGTGTGTGAGAGATCATTGTATTGTGAGAGAGAAGTGTTGAGAGAGAGAGAGCCTTTTGGTATTGTAAGATCTTCAGCTATGTGCGAAGGTCAAGTCCTGCAGTTGGGTGTGCAGGAAGGAGAGAGAAAGAGAAGAAGAAAGAAGATCTGCTAGTTGAGAGCGTAGACAAGAACTGTATGCTTTACCTTAATAAATCATAAGCACAGTTCTGTGGATGTAGCCCTAGAGAGAGGGTGAACCACATACATCTTGTTTTGTGTGTGTGATTTATGCTTTGATCTATGTCACTGTTATATTGTTATTTGCATTGTTGTATTAGATCATATCTATAACTGTGCAGGGTAGATCTAGCTTGATAAATGATGGATGCATGTTGTGTTGCTGTTGTACTAGATCCACTTGATATTCCCCTAGTTGTAGACATCTCTGTCCTGCAACCCCCTCATAGATGCTTTGGGTGAGACTGCATCTGCTTCGCAAGTGTTTTCGAAAGGGCCAGTAACTAGGGCTTGTTGGTGTGCTCTTGGAGCTGAACCCTAGGTTTTCCCCTGTGCCAACAATACATTATTGATACATACTTTGTACATGGTTGGAGACACTTGTTAGTAGTATTGTTGACACATGGTTTATGGATGATGTAGCATACTTGTATTGGTATATTATTAGATGCACATATTGATCTTGGTGATGATTATGATTGGTTGTGTTATGCTTGGTTGATGCACATATTTGAAAGTTGTCTTGGTGATTGATCTTGGTGAGTAGATCTGATTTGGTTGATAAGATTGATGATACATGTTGTTGTGATAGGATTTTTTGACAGGTTGTTGTGACAGATTATTTGTATAGGTTTGGTGCATGGTTGATGCACTTGTTCATGGTATAGGTTTGGTATAGGTTAGTGCATGGTTGATGCACTTGTTTATGGTACATGTTGATTACAGGTTGAGGTATAGGTTGGTGCATGGTTGATGCACTTGTTTATGGTACAGGTTGATTCGTACAAGTTTACAAAATTATATCTCACAGTGATAGTGTGACAGTGGTTCCATCATTCTACTTATATGTCAGAGCGGTTGGATAGGGAAAGGACGTGTGGTTGTATCCACCTTCCGATTGTAGCCAGAGAACATAGGGGGTCGTAGCCTCCTTCTGGTTGTAGCCATAGAATTGGGGAGTTGGATCTTCCCTAAGGTTGGAGCCTGAGAAATTAGGGGGTTGGAGCTTCCTTCCATTTGCAGCTGGAAACAAAGGAAGTTGGTGCTTCCAATGAATGTAATTCTTAAAGACATATAAGAAAAAACATTCTGTGGTTTTCTCCCGCTTTGGGTTTCCACGTAAAAACACTAGTGTATTGTGTATGTGTATGATTGCTCATTTTTTCATTGTTTATTTACTTTGGAACTATTGGATGATAATTATACATTGATATAACACTTGCATATTGTGGTAAAAATGGATTGAATTGCTCTATTAATGGTTCACCCTCTCTTCTCATTAATCCAACAATTGGTATCAGAGTGGGTTCCTTCAGGAAACAATTTAACCACTAGAAGGAGATCATGGATTATTCTGATAATGGAGTATCGATGTTTAATGGTAAGAATGGTTTAAAGTATGAGATGTGGAGCATAAGGATGAAAGTATTTTTACAGACACAAGGACATTATATTTGGCTATCATTTGTTACAGGATATGATAGTTGAAAAAGGGAAAAGACTGCAACCAAGAAGGAATTGAAGAAGAATAACAAAATAGGAATGGATTTCATCTATAAAGGATTACCTAGTCCGGTAAGAGAAAAGGTTGGTAAATGTTCATAGGCCAAAGAACTTTGGGATAATTTACATAATGTATATTCTTCACCCATCACAGAATCATAAAATGCCAAAGAATATGCAGGTACATAACAAGAAGAAAGATGCTCATCATGTCAGACAGATTCAGAAGAGGAAGAGTATGAAGAAGCATAAGTTGATTACATAGAACAATTGATAAATGAAATTGAATATATAAATAAAGAAAAAGAAGAAAACAAGTCATCCAAGAAAGAATTGATGAAGCAAAAGGAAATTGTTCAAGGTTTCGAAAAATATCAACAGGTCATCAAGAATTTATGAACTCAACTAGAAGAGGACAAAATAATTGAAGAAACTCTAGAACATAAAAAGAAATGTTTAGAATCCAACATAACAACACAAAAGGAGGAAGTAGAAAAGAGAGAAAAGATACTGATGGATCATCTCAAGGAAAGAACCGATGACTTAAACCAACTTGAGGAAGAGTTTGGTCAAGAAGAGAGAAGACTCGAAGAAGAAATAATTACAATGAAAATCCAACTTGAAGAAGAAAAGAGAACATAAGAGGTCATGAAGTCTCAGATAATGAAGAAAGAAGAAGAGGTTGAGAAGCTTGAAGAATAAGTTGTCACATTAAGAGTCAAAGTCGTCAAGCTCAAAAAGAATGTTGAAGAGACAGAAACATTCACATCAATTCTAGAGAATGAAGAGAAGCACTCAAGGTTGCTAGAAAAGAAGAATGAAGAAAATATAAAGAGTTATGCAGAAGTACTCAAAGGAAGGAATCATGGTCAACCAAAATCTAAGAAAACTATTGAAGATACATATTCAAGAAGAGCATTCATGTTCAAGCCACAAAGAAGCTTCAATCATGATCATTATCAGTCAAGGATTATAAAATAAATGTTCAATCAAGAAGTGCATATGTGGCCCCATGTAACATTGAATGTTACAAATGTCATAACTATGGACACATAACTAGTTATTGTAGAATAATGATCGATACTTCCATGAAAGAGAACACTGATATCAGATAAAATAAAGTATGGATAAGAAAACAGGAAGAACATGTTAACAAAGATGAGGTCCCAGATATCACAAGATTGACAATAAAACGAGATGAAGAAAATTCTACAGAGAAAAAGAAAGATGTCAGATATAGAAAGGTTTGGAAAATAACTGAAAGAAAAGAAGGACAGGTAAATAAGGAATAGGTTCAAGAGATTGTACTTTCAGGCATTGTAGTGAAAGATGAATCCACGAACAAAAAGAAATAAGTCAGAGCTCAGAGAGATGATGAATCTACCAATGAAGATGATGATGAATACACATCAGAGCATGAATTGTTCTGAGCCATATGACTTAGAGACTCCCAGGTAATATGAATATTGGATAGGGGGAGTCTATGTGATAGTTGTGACAAACCAAAGAACCATCCTTCGAGCAACTTGTAGAGTTTGAGAAGACAGATCCAGAGAAGTTAGTTAGCAGAAGTACAATTTGATTGATTAATCAAGACTTCATGATAGTATAGCGATAAATGGGTCGACATTATGGACAGTTGCACAAGTAGATTCTTGGATAGTATGGACGAGAGCATGGATTCATAGATTGGTTCAAAGAGTGGTTCAGAGACAAAGGAACATTATCATAATGGATGATAATTACACAGGAAATGACTCGAACATTGCTAATGGATTTCAAATTGACAGATATTTTTTGGACACATGTAGTGCATACAACAATTCACATTCAAAACAAAGTAATGCTAAGAAAAAACAATGACAAAACTCCCTATGAACTATGGAAAGGAAGCACAAACAACAACCTCTACATCAAGGTAACTCAAGGTAGTATTTTATTAATTGAAATTTATGTTGATGATATTGTTTTTGGAAGTACTAATGAAAGGTTAAGCTATAAATTTGCAAAGGATATGCAGAATGAATTTGAAATGTCATTACTTGGAGAACTATCATTCTTTCTGAGTCTTCAGATACGTCAAAGCAACCGAGGAATTTTTATTTCTCAAACCAATTATATCAGAGAAATGCTAAAGAGGTTCGGAATGGAATATTGCAAACCAATTATCACTCCCATGCAAACCAATTGCAAGTTGAGCAAAGGTGATGATTCAAAGTCTACAAATTAGAGGTAATACATGTCAATGATTGGTAGCCTACTATATGTGACAACATCTAGAACAGATGTAATGCATGCAGTTGGACAGGTGGCATGATTTCAAGCAACACCAAAGGAATCACATGTATTAGCAGTGAAGAGGATTTTCAGATATCTCAAAGGAACATAAGAGTTTGGATTATGGTATCCAAAAGGAAAGGATCTATCACTTATTGCCTACATAGATACAGATTGGGCATGTTGCATTGATGACCAACAAAGCACTAGTGGAGAAACATTCTACTTGGGTGAGTGTTTAGTATCATGTCTAAGGAAGAAACAATCATCAATATCTTTATCTACAACCGAGGCAGAGTATATTGCATCAACAACATGTTGTACACAGGTTCTATGAATGAAACAAACTATGACATATATACATGTTGAGTATGATGAGCCCATTCCAATCTATTGTGATAATACAAGCACCATCAGTATCTCAAAGAACCTGGTGATGCACTCCAAGCCGAAGCACATTCCAATCAAGTATCACTTTCTACGGGAACAGGTTGCAAATAATAACATCAGAGTTGAATATGTGGGAAAAAAAGAATAAGTGGCAGACATCTTTACAAAACCGCTTCCACAGGAAGCCTTTAAGTATCTTCGCCAGAGACTTAGAGTAATTTCTACTCCAAAATGAATGCTTTTGAATGATTATCCTATATGTCTTAGATCTACACAAGGAAGCACCATAAAGAGGACAATTCAGGTTGGAAGATCAGTTTCAGGAAGAGTTATGTTAGGGGGAGCAG
This sequence comes from Picea engelmannii, assembly GCA_009831015.1. Lineage (NCBI taxonomy): Eukaryota > Viridiplantae > Streptophyta > Pinopsida > Pinales > Pinaceae > Picea > Picea engelmannii. The sequence continues at coordinate 118,737 of ML801298.1, read as the reverse complement.
CACTAGATGGAAAGATACCTTTACCATTGATGAAAAAGGGGAGAGATTGATAAGATCCAAAGGTAAATTCTTGGAGAGAGAGCATAGAGGCATGTTTCCAAGGGGAGCGATTGTCACAAGGGAAGAATGAGCGATATGAATTCAGAGTTATACCCTTTGTCAAATGGGGAGATATTGTTCATCTGAAGGGAGAGAGAGTATTTAGAGGCTTATAAACACAAAGAAAAATCAAAGGCATGTAGACAGGGGGAGTATTCCCAAGGAGAGTTCAGTCTGGGGGAGCATCCCCAAAGGGAGATTCCCTTTTCCATTGATGTCAAAGGGGGAGAGATAGAAACATTGATGAGGAGTATAAGCATGAATGCCATCATGACTAAGTGTTTCCATCAATGCCAAAGGGGGAGATTGTCAGACAGTTGGATTAGGTTGATGGACAATTGGTATGGATTGTTGGTTGTCATTGATGTCAACCATTGGAGAGTGATATTGTAGATTGATGTCAACCCTTAGTGATTGATGTCAAACCTTGGAGAAAGTTCAGTAGCGAATTTTGGTAGCACAAAGGTTTGGGTAATGGACCCAAGGTTGTTTCATGTATAATGGTATGAGTTTTAATATATTTGAAGGTAATAATATTCTATATGGATAGTACATGTCATTTCATTTTTGGTGGCATGTGGAATGCCACATAACTCCTCACGGTTAGAGAGTTATGGCCATGAGAAGTTGGAGAACCCAGGTTTGGGTAATGCACCCAAGTTTGTTTGATGGATAATGACATGCGTTTTGATATATTTTCAAGTAAGACTAGTCTCTTTATCCATCTTCTTTTCTATTTGGTCCAGAATTTGCATCAATTTGACATTGAAGTCATCTTGTTGTGTCTTGGCTCTCATAAGCCTTTCATTATCAGTCTTACAACTATGGACATATTTCTGCAATACTTTTATAGTTTCAGCTAAATTCATACGTTCTTCCTTAGATTATGTACCATCAACACCCAAGAAAACATACAAATCTCCAAATTCATCGTCGAGATTGTAAGTCATTTGTGCATCTTCCATGATTTAAACCTTTTTCATTGACTTTATCTTTCTCTAATCACTGATAATTATGAAAAATGTGCAGACAACAAGATTAGTTAGATGATTTCATGCAACAACTATAAGAAAAATTTGCACCATTTTGTCAGAATCATTTCTCTCAGATTTCTTGGATGATTTTAACATTCCAAGTCCAATGCGCACAACCGTGCATCACAACCCTATACTGCGCACCAATGGTTTTCTGCGCAAACTAAACTTTGCACTGCACAACACCAATTCTTAATGCACACATCTATTCATGCTAGTATTTGGCCCATACAAGTACAGTGTTGAACCAATAGCTTTGATATCAGAATGTAATGTCTCTAGCCACCTGAGGCTTGGACACATCACACCACCCCAACTTTTGTAGCTCTTAATAAACCAAACTGTAACATCCCCAACATATTACTAAGCAATATTACTCTGAAGTTTCACTACGCAGATTCTATTCTAACACAAGTTTTCGCAACATCACTTGAAGTAACATGCTCAACCCAAGCTTGAGTCGCACTACATAACTTATAACAGTGAAAGAAACATTCTCTTTTTAGTACAACCTTAAGCAGAGAAATTAAATAAAACAACTACGCGCTCCAGCATACTGACCGCACCGTACAACTATGCGCACAACCATATGGGCATCATACACCACTTCGTTTATTACTGTGTGCAGTGTAAAATTCCTCAACCATATACACATGATTTCCAGACTCTTGAAGCACACATGTTACGATCCCGTGCACCTGACCACTCAATTCTCTTTGTGATGATTCATAACCAAAATTATAAGTTTTAACTTAACAGGAAAGGTTACCATCAACTGACATACTCATGCACAAATAAGTTAAAGGATTAAACACCATACTTATATGCACAAGCAACATTAAACCAAATAACAACATATACTCATATGCAAGACACATACAAGAATTAACCCATGTCAAACATAGTCAAATATGCACATAGTAAACAAGAAAAGTGCATAGAGAACACTTATCTTTTTAAGAAAGTCACGAACTGCAGCCTTGACTTAGACATTCCTCTCATCCATAGACGTTTTTTCTCATAAGATTTTAAAAATAGGTCAACCCCAAGTTGGGGCTAAACTCCACCAGGGAAAAAAGGGTTCTTAGCGACAAGCTATGGTCTGAAACTCAACAAAATTTCCCAGTCCTAATTGCCCACTGCTACAACTAGACCACAGTCCCTCATTCCCCATGCACCTGTCACACCCAAGGAAGTGTTCCCCTTATCTTCTCAATAATCCTTTTGCTGCCCCACTTCACTTCCTAGGGTTACCAACAACAAGTCGAATAGGAAGTCTTTGATCCCTGCGACTAATGGTCAGCGCACCATGTAACAATTCTCATCAAAACTATCACCTGAAGAGTATGCCCACGGGTCTGAAAACCACTCCACAACAACCAGTCTCTCACCAAGAGATACTTCTCACGGTCTTTCAACCTAACTCTTCGAAAATGAAACTCTAGATACAACCCCACAACTCCCTACAAGATTCTTTAGCAGATGAGGTAATAATTGGATTTTCCATATAGTCTGACCCCCTTCTGGTCACAAGAGCTTACAACATGAATGATAATCATAATAATTCCCAAAATACACTGAGGCCAAAAATATATATATTGCATGCCTTCCACTTGACACTTGTCACCTTCAAAAGTAACTTTAAGCCACTTGGTGACTGTTATCCTCATTTTTGGTTATCAAGATGATGACATGATAATGACATGGTGATAGAAGATCTAGCTCTTCTTTAAGATCATTTTCATGAAGAAAGTTACACTTGTCAATCTCTCAAAATCACTCTTTTGGAGACAGTA
>ML801298.1:79673-100453 GCA_009831015.1 Picea engelmannii | reverse complement strand
ATAAATTCATCAAGTTTGGAGCAAATTTGGATTTTTTGGAGTTTATAGTTTGGGTCGTCAAATTTGGCGAGGCTCCACCAGATTTGGCAGGATCACTTTTCTTTTTATTTTTGAAATTTGGTTTTTGGGCCCTCATTGGGCATTTTACCACTGCCACGTGGCAACCCATGACTGGGCCACATGGAAACCAACCATTTTCCCATGCCAACCACTTTCACAATCATCTGCCATGTCATCCTACCACATCACCGTATGGTCTGCCACATGGCTATACAGACTACCATGTGGTTCTTTTTCATTGGTCCACAGATTGACCCGAAAATGAAAAAAATGAGTGACACATGGAAACCTTTAGTTCTGCCACATCACCATGATGAAAAAACATGACACATGTCACCCTCTGAATGTTCCATGTACACTGTACTGATGCTGACATCTGTAGTACGAAAGCTCACTCATCCCTGCTAACTGGGCTAGGTTGACCAAAACTTTGACCACGGATATATTTCGATCCGTAACTCTGTTTGACGAGAAATTTACGTTGTTGGAAATATCTCGACACGCTCTTCGCGATGATGCCAATTTCACTAAGTTTTGAGGACTTTGAATTTTTTCCCTTTCTCTGTCTGCTGAGACCATTCTGAGCTTCCTGAGTTGCTTATGCAAATTCTAAGTTGTCCTTAGTCTTCTCTGGATCCTTTTTGGATCAAGCCTTCCAACTAAGAGATTTTTGGACCGCCAAAATATTTCATCAATCAACAGATAAGTGAGGGAAGAGTTCCCTCACCTTGTCCTTCTCAATCCACTTTTCTTTGCTTGGATGTGTGCCCTTTAAGCCTACTCGAAGATAATCCACACCACCCCTACGTGAAGTCCTCATCCTTTTGTCCATGATGATATATTCATTTAAATCATCCAAGTACTCATGAGAAAACTCATCAACTGAAGGTATTGAAACTTCCTCACCCTGATCCATGATCATGGGAGGCTAAAAACATTTCAAGTTCTCTACATTTACAACTGAGTAGATCTACAAGGAAGGTGGAAGATCTAGACGAAAAGCATTGGTAGCACTTTTCTCCAAAATAGTGAAGGGTCCATAATGGATGGGATTGATTTTCTTGCCTTCACATTTCAATCTTTCCTTGCTGATGTGAAGCCATACCTGGTCTCCAACCTGGAACTCATGATTGACCTTGTGTTTGTCATGCTGAGATTTATACTGTGCTTGAATTTTATCCAACTGTTCCTTGATTGCTTGGTGTACCTGTTGGATCCTCTAGATGAACTTGCGGGCTCTGTCTTCATTTCTTTCTTCATTTTAATCAACATCTCTCCCATACATCAAGTCCAAAGGAAATTTAGGTAAATACCCAAAACATGTCTCAAAAGGAGAACACTGAGTGGAGGAATGTAAGGCTCGACCGTAAGAATGTTGTACATAAGGTATCTGTTCATCCCATAACTTGGGATGCTTGATGCAGTAGCCTTGAAGCAAAAGTACCCCTGTTCAGTTAACAACCTCTGTCTATCCGTCGGTTTGTGGATGGAAAGCAATGCTCCAATTCAACTTGGTGTCCATCATTCTCCACAAGCTTGTCCAAAAATCCCCAAGGAATCAAGTATCTCGATCTGAGATAATGGATGTGGGTAACCCAAAGTGAACCCAAAAATACTGAAATAAGAGATTAGCAGTTTGCTCAGTCGTGATCTTCTTTTTATATGGCATTAAGATACACATCTTGTTGAACCTATCCACTACAACATACAAATAGTCATGACCCCTTTTCGACATTGGTAAACCCCCTACAAAATCCATGGAGATACTTTCCCATGGATGGGATGGAATAGGTAGTGGTGAGTATAGCCCCATTTTTCTATTAGTGGGCTTACAAGTAGAACACATCACACACCCCTTTACATATTTAGTTACAATTTCTTTCATCTGAGGCCAGTAACAAATATTTGCATATAAGCCATGATTTTTCGTGCCCCAAAATGCCCAGACACAAGAGAAGTGTGAGATTCTCGTATTACATGGACTCGTTCACTTGTAGGAATACATAGATTTCCAACATGGTAGATTAGTTTTCCCTGTAGAAAATAGTTATCTACCTGTGCACCATGGTTAGATTCTCATATACTTCTTTAAAATATTCATCAATGGAATATTGTTCCACATAGCTATCATGAGATAAAGAAGCATTCTTCAAAATAATAGAAGCAACAATAGGAGGTCTAGAGAGCATATCAACTACCTTGTTACTTGTACCCTTTTTGTACTTGATTACCAAATGAAATTGTTATAGAAAACCCATCCATCTGTAATGTCGAGATTGTTGCAGTTTAATCCACATACTGAAAGAAGAGATCTATATGTATGATTGTTTCCTTCCCTAACAAGTAGTGCTTCCATTTATTTAGGCTTTGAACTAATGCATACAACTCTTTATCATATGTAGGATAGTTAACAAAATCTTGGTTAAAAGTTTCAGAGTGGTAATAGATAGGCTTACGATATTGCATCAATACTGCACCCATGGCATATCCACTGGAATCTGTCTCGATCTCGAAGGGCTGTTGAATATTCAAAAATGCTAATACTGGTGGGGTACTGGCATTTTCCTTCAAAGTGTCAAAAGATTTTTGTTGCTTTCCTCCCCACTGAAAAGTGTTCTTCACACTGGTTAATGCATGCATAGGAGATGCTATAAAGGAGAAGTTTGAAATGAATCTCCTCCAATACTGGACTGCACCTTCATATTTCGGTTACATTTTTGGGCTCAGGCCAATTTACAATTACATAAATCTTGGAAGGATCAATTTTTAATTGTCCTCCTCCTACAATATGACCTAATTACACACGTGCAATCTTACCAAATTCACATTTGGAGAATTTTACATACAACGTTTCCCTTTGCAAAGTATCCAACACTTTATTTACATGTCTTACATGTTCATCCCAAGTCCCACTAAATATAAGAATGTCGTATAAATATACAATCACAAAATCATCTAGAAATGTCCTGAATACATCATTCATCACACACATGAAAGTTGTTAGAGCATTACAAATCCCAAATGGCATAACTAACCACTCAAACAATCCCTGTTTCATTTTAAAGGCAGTCTTCCATGGATCTTGTTATGCAACCTTGATCTGATGGTACCCACTGAACAAATCCAACTTAGTGAAATAAACAACATTTTTTAATTGATCATGTAAATCATCTATACGAGGAAGAGGGTATCGATTTTTCACCGTGATTTTATCTAAGGCCTGGTAATCGACACACATTCGCCATGTGCCATCTTTCTTTGGCACCATCACGATTGAAGAACCATAAGGAGATGAGTTGGTCTTGATGACCCCTTGATCCAATAATCCTTGTACCTTCTTCTTGATCTCTGTCATCTCTACAACTGACATCTTGTACATGTCCACATTAGGAAGAGGAGAATCTTGCTGAAGATGCATTTCATGTTGGATTTCCCTCTTAGGAGGTAATCCATATGGTTCCTGGAAAATATCATCATACTTAGAAAAAATATCAATTAGTTCTTTCTTATGATAAGGATCACATCCTTGGAAAGCATTGAATGTTACAACATATTTCTCCCTTATGACCATGAGTACATATCTCTTATTAGTGTTTATGAGTCTCTTCATTTTTCATGCACTAACAAGTGTTGTGTTTACCCTCATGTTGTGGGATCTAACAATATATTCCACTCCCCCCTTAGTAAGGTGGTATTTGTTCTCATGACAAAAGAAGACTTATTTTCTATCATAAAGATAAGGACTCCCCAATAGTATGCCACATATATCAAGTGATGCAACATCCAAATCCACTTCATCAATCAACTTTGAAGCAATATAAAATTTGACCCTACATTGTTTGGTGACATTAAGTTATGATTTATCACATACCCAACCATGATGATAAGGATTTGGATGTGGTTTTGTTTCAAGACCCATCTTTTTGACAAGTGCTTCAGATATCAAGTTTACTTGGGAACTCAGATCAAATAATGTATCCATCTTAGTGTGTTTATATACAACTCTTATATGAAATAATTCAATCCTCTTTTGTTGATCATTGTTGGCCCTCGATCATGTATTAAGGAAGGAAGCGAAGATTAAGGAAGAAAAAATATGAAGTATGAAGTGCGCGAAAGGTACACAAACAGAGGAGGGGTCGAAGTGGTTAAAGAAGCAAAAAAGAAGGAACGAAGTAAAGGAACACAAACCGTTGAAAGAGAAGATCAAGGAAGACAAAACAACAAAGAAGATAGATCGTGGACAAGTCAGCAAGTGGAATATGACACCAATGGGTGCTTTGGAGCACCTCACGAAGAAGAAGGAAGAACATGTCAACGAAGTCCTTAAAATGTGGGGTAGGTGGACCTAGGGTTTTGGCACTTGGGCTTCGGTATAGGGCTTTCTAAGAGTCATGGAATGTATAAATAAAGGTCTAGAAGAGTGAGAAAGGGTTGGTGATAGCGATGTTGAGATGTAAAAGTGTTATGTTTTAAATTATTCTTGTATTTTGGGTCTTCAACTAGGTGCAAAGATCTACTTTGTAGCTAGGTGCTAGGGGAGAGAAAATAGAGATAAAGAGAGAAGGATCTACAGTTGAGTGCGCATATAGGACTGTGTATTTTCATCTACTTAATCAATAAACATAGTTCTGTGGACATATCCCTAGGGAGAGGGTGAACCACGTAAAACCTTGTTGTTTCATGTGGTTGATGCTTTGTCATTTACTGTCTTTTATACTATTATTGCATTGATATTGTTCTTGTTAAAGATAAGAAGACATAACTTAATTCATGAAGCTAACCATAATATTGTTAAGAATCTCTGGGCTATTTCATGTTGTTGTTTAGAAATCATCTTGCATTTTCTCCGGTTGTAGACACCTGTGTCCTATAACCCCCCTATTTATACTTCAAGTGAGACTTCATCTACTTTGCAGGTGCTGCCGTAAGGGCCAGTAGTTAGGTTTTGTTGGTGCATTGTTAGAGTTGAATCCTGGGTCTTCCCCTGAACCAAAAAATGGTTCCGTTGCCAGGATTGGGATTTTCTTGAGGGAATGTCAAGGTGGCTTCCATTGAAGACAAAAATTCAGAACTAGATAGAAGAATAAGAAAGGGACTTCGCTGCAGTTCAGAACAAGAACCCTAGAATTAGTACAAAAGACTGGTTGGGATGGTACATCTTTACTGATGTGCACGAGATTTTATTTGCAGGATTTCATAAGTAGTTATACAAATGGTTATCCAGATTAACAGACACTCAGTTTGAAATCAGATCTAGACCACCTGTGGTTTGGACATCAATGCTGATTAAGAAAGTCAAGAGAGTTGATAACGCTGTGTTTGTTAGAAAAACAGGACCGTGGAGCAATAAAATAAAACAAATGTGGAAACAAAACACAGAAGATACACAATAAAATAGAGACACAGATTTACGTGGTTCACCCAGTGTGGGCTACGTTCACCAGAGAAATTGCCAGGTCCTTCCTTTATTATTATCCAGCATATGAAGGGATACAACCTATAACAAACCCATTGTAACTTCCTCTTCTTTCTCTCACAGTATACTATCTCAGAATACAATATTCGCCATCAACCATAGCCGCAATACATTTCCCTCATAAAAGAGGGTTGCCTTCTAGGGAAAACAACCCTAACATAATCTCTATCATTAGATCTGCGACCTTATAATGAACGGTCTAGATTTATAATGAAATTACAATATACATTTACAAGGCAATTTTTCCTTTGAGAGCTTCTCCCCCGAACCCCCATCGAGGGACGTTGCCCCCGAACCCCTGTTGGGGGCCCGCTTTCCCCCAAACTCCCCAGCCCCGGGATATCCCCTCGGGACCCCGCAGAGGGGGTACCCCCCCCTCTGCACTCCCCCGCGTGGAAGAGTGTACATACTTCCGGGTGTAAATACTTCATGGTGTATAAACATGGTTGAAAGTAAAAGACCTCTGAATTAGGAGGATAATCAGGCTCCACAACCAACAGTGTCAAGAGTAGTGGATCTCTGGTTTGACAACACTATTGGAGGGTACATTATTGAGTTTGCTATTGACAGAGTGGAATAATATAGTCAACCAGAGAGGTATTTCTTCAAGGGACATTGAGGAAATTTTCTACACTTTTTGAAGTTGAAGATTAAGATGTTATTGCACGAGAAGAATATCTTGAAGATACAGTAATCTATTGGAGTTTAAAGATAATGTTCAAGAATTTAGACAACGACAGTGACATAGAGGCTGGATACATCCACAGTGGGAGATCATTTAGAGAGGTTCCTCTTGAGAACATGTTTAATCATAGTTATGGGACATTAGCACAAGATGAAGTATTCTACAGTGGAGAAGAAGCATAGCTATCAGATGAAGAGTTTTTAGATTTCACAAGGGCGAAGGAAGTAGAGACTGAAGAACTTATCCGAGAAGAACCAAAAACTTCAGGTACTGTGCCTACTATCGAAGTAAGTATTACTACTCCTCCTGTTGTTTTAGCAACACTAAGTAACTAGAGTAGCCAGAGTAGCCAGAGTAATCAAAACACTCAGAGTACTGTCACAAGCAATTTAGTACTGCCGCAGTCAAGAAACCAAGGAAAATAAATGGCAAATGAAATGAGGTTACCTATTTTAAGAGGAGATGGATCTGAGGATCCTGACCATCACTGGTTCTTATGCGAAGCTGTATGGAGCATTAAGAAAGTCACCGACGAAGCTGTTAAGAGAGCTCAGTTTAGTACTACCTTGAGGGATCATGCATTGAGATGGTATATGAAGTTTTTTACAGGATCTGTACAGCCTAAACTGTTGAATGACATTAATATTGCATCGAGTGTTGTTGGCACATGGGCAGACCCATGGTTTAATGCTCAAGAGCGCACCAACAAAGCCCTAACTACCAGCCATTTCGGCAACACCTGCAAAGAAATGAAGTCTCACTCGAGGTAGAGGCAGGGGTGGTTGTAGGAATCCAATGTTTACAACCTTAGCTGGGACATAGATATGTGATTATAACACCTTATCCAAGCATTTAACAATTACATTTCATAAGCATTAAAAAAATATCTACTTCATAGATAAACCCTAATCACAGAGCATCAAAGGATTTAACCAGATCTAGCATCTAGTAGGACTTAGCACAAAGAAACAGATCAGATCTAGAAGATTCTAACACTAAACATATTCACATAGGTCATGTCTATCATTCATTCACATTATTAAGCACAAAACAATTCATCTATATCAAATCACTAAGAAAGTAAGCACATAGACACATCAATACATCGCACAGAGTAGAGAAACACAACATGTATGTGGTTCAGCCCCACCCTGGGGCTACATCCACCAATTCTTCTCTTCTTTATTATCTTATTTCAATCTTCTTACAGGCACAATGCATCAAGATCCTACTCTGCATAGGACAAGAGATCTGCGCGCACTTTTCCAGATCCTCCTTCCCCGAGTCAGGTTATAGCACAAAGCCTTCTCACAGTTACTTGCACTTAGCTCTACAAGCCTTACACCGTATGCACAAAGCCTTTACAACCATTAATTTCAATCAACAACATCTACAATCACATAGATTCCACTACTTAGCACTAAGATATCGGCTATAATCACATAAATCATACCGCTTCTTCCTACATCGCCTAGCCTTCTATTTATACATTACAAAATGGGCCTAAACATGGGAAAAGTCCATGGGCCGACGGTCCCATACCCATTATATTATCCCAAAACCCAAAAAATCCCTAAAAAGGGTCCGAGATCCTGCGATCTCCACTTCATCTTGCGCTCTACCTTCGATAGCCTATCGAAGTCCCAAAATTACGTCAAACATGACCAAGAATCCTCGAAACTTGGTCAAGGGCCAACAGGCCCCCAACACTCACTTGTGAATCATCCAGAGTCACTCTTCTCTGGGTAACTCTACTTTGAAATCTTTGATCTTGGCTCAAGATTCTTTGAACTACTACTATGCCATGGCCTCCTATTCAATGAACTATTGGATGACTGCTTCGTTGACAGGTCCTTCTAAGAGTTGTTCTTCTGCAGTGACGACTTTCTCTAGTTCTTCTCCTCGACCTTCGATATTTGCAAATAGTTGGAAAGCCTCATCTTGTATAGGTTGGAGCCTCTGAGTCACTTCCATGACCTTTCTCTGAATGGTATGGACCTACTGCTAGGCGGTGCGCTTCTCCTGGGATCGCTTCATCCTTTCAACAGCTGACATGGGCTTCAACTGTGCTTATATTGCTTCTGCTTGATACTTCGCCTCCTGGAGCTACGACTCTAGTGTCTTCAGTTCTGGATTCTCAGTGAGTTGCTCATATGTCTGGGAACTGTGATCACTCAGTTGCTTGCATTCCATGACAAGGGCCTTTATTCTCTCAACTGTGCTTCGGGCAATTTCTTCTCTTTGATCCCTTACATCCTGCGGAGTGTCGGGCACTGTGCGGAGTTCTAGGTATGCTATTCTTTGTTGTAGCTACTGATAACTTCTGCAAGCTGCTCGACGATGCTTGAATACTTGCAGACATTAATCTTTCATAAATTAATCTTTCAGTCATGAGGTCGATGAGGACCTCCTTCACAGTTCTTCGACTGCGCTAAGTTCTTTGAACATGCACGCTCTTGGTTCGAGTTGGAAGAGTGACTATTCAATGCAACATGATGGATGAAAATAGTGCGAGGATCACTGTGTGAAATTAACTATTTTTTGAGCTCAGATAATCACAATTGGAAAATGTGTTCGCAGTGCATGGAACCACGGGATAAATAGATACTTGGCAACAGATCTCTTGCAACAGGTGAGAATCCTTCATTAACTCAGTTCTGTTTGTTACGACGTGGTCCCAATGGTTTGATGGTGATCTTTCTGACCATAAATTTTGTTCTACTCATTCAGGGTGTCGTCCTAACAATTATACTATTCCCAATGACTATATTGCTTCGCCATGGCGAAGTGCCATGTGACGCTGTTTTGATATCACGACGAAGTTCCAATTTTGCAAATTTTCCTTCTGCGAAGTTCCCTCTGGAACCTTCTATAATTTTTTGATCTTGGGTTTCTTCTTACTGCTTTCTATCCTTTTTTTCAGTGAGCTTTGTCTCGGTATTCCTCTTTCCATTCTGATTCTTATCTTCTTTTGGCATAGTAACTTTGCACTGTTGATGATCTTTCCTAAGGTTTGAATGTAACATTTCATCTCTTTCTGGAGTAGGTACTCTACTTTCCTGTACAGGCAGATGTTCCATGTCCTCCCGTGTTCCTTCAACTTTGACATCCAGATTTCTGGTCCTCGGTAGCTTCGACTGATCTTTTTGTTCTTTCAATAAGTGTGCTATTCTCCTAGTCATGAAGTCTCTTAGGTCCTACTTTTTCTGTTCTAGGGATTCCTCTTCTTCTTCCTTTCAGATCTGGTATTTCTCAACCCAGGTTTTCCCTAACAAAACTGGAAATGGGGTGCTTCTCTCAACAAACTTAATAACCTAAAATTCTTCTTCTGTCGCAGTTCCATGGGCACTCATAGATATCTAGGTAATTCTTCCACATAGAGTTATCAATTTTCCTTTAAACAAGACTATTCCTCACAATGAAGGAACCATAACAAGATTTACTAGGGTTTCCTAAGTTCTTTCTGTCATGATATTCACCTATGTTTCTTCATCCAAAGTATAGTCTATGTCGAAGTCTCCTATTCTTACTTCTACTTGCTCTTTTCTATTCATGATCTCTGATAAGATGTCATCCTTATGCTCATTCAGGGTTTGTTTCATCTTTAGTAATATAGTCTCTGATTCTTTTTGGGGTTCTGCCATAATCTTAGTCTCTTGGTCTTTCTCAAGGTTTGCTTGTTCCATATTCATTCTTTCAAGCTTGGCAATCATTCTAGGGCAATCCAAAACTTCATGGTCCATAGATTTACAACAAAGACAACTAGGTCTTCTACCATGGAATTCCTTAGCAAGATGTCCCGGTCTTTGACAATTGTAACAAAGAGTTAATCCTCTCTTTCTTTTAAATAATCCCCATCCTTTCCTGTATTGCACGCTAGGATCATAGTAGCAAACCTACAAAAAATTATTTCTAGGATCCTGCATCCATTTGTTAGTCCAAACATTCTTTCTATGCATAGGTATAACATATCTTTCATTATTCTTATCATATCTACTCATATAAAATCTTCCTTCATCTATCTGTGCCCTACTTTTCAAGATAGGAATTTTTTAATCAAACATACCCAGATTCATACTTTAGAAACAAAACTTTCCACTAATCTTTCCTTTAGCAGAGCACAAAGCTTTCAGATCTAAGACTTGTCACTTATTCTTACCTTTATCAGAGCACAGATCTTGTAGATCTTACCTATTTTCTTCAGATCTGACCCTTCTTCTTGGGAAAGAGATTCATAGATCAAGTAGAATACTATGCACTTAAAGAAGCAGATCTACGCACATAGCTTTTTCTTCCTCAGTTCCCAACAATCACAGTTTTAGGTTGGATCTTTACACAAAGATTCTTCTTTCTCAGTTCTCAACAATCAAAGTTTCATGTCGGGTATTTTCACAAATCTTCTTCTTTATCAGTTCCCAACAATCACAGTTTCATGTCCCGGCAAAAAAACCATTTGTTGGCACAGGGGCAGACCCAGGGTTCAATGCTCAAGAGCACACCAAAAAATCCCTAACTACTGACCCTTTTGGAAAAACCTGTGAAGCATATGAAGTGTCACCCGAGGTAGAGGCAGGGGTGGTTGCAGGAATCCAATGTCTGCAACCTTAGATGGGACACAGATATGTGATTATAACACCTTATCCAAGCATTTAGCAATTACAGTTCATAAGTATTAAACCAGTATCTACTTTGCAGATAAACCCTAATCACAGAGCATCGTAGGACTTAACTAGATATAACATCTAGTAGCACTTAGCAGAAATAAACAGATAAGATCTAGTCGATTCTAACACTAAACATAGTCACATAGGTCATATCTATCATTCATTCACATTATTAATCACAAAGCAATTCATCTATATCAAAGCACTAAGCAAGTAAGCACATAGACACATCAATACATCGCACAGAGTAGAGAAACACAACATGTATGTGGTTCACCCCCACCCTGGGGCTACGTCCACCAATTATTCTCTTCTTTATTCTCTTCTTTCAATCTTCTTACAGGCACAACGCATCAAGATCCTACTCCACATAGGACAGGAGATCTGCACGCACTTCACCAGATCCTCCTTCCCTGAGTCAGGTTACAACACAAAGCCTTCTCATAGTTACTTGCACTTAGCTATGCAATCCTTACACCATATGCACAAAGCCTTTACAACCATTACTTGCACTCAACAAAATCTACATTCACATAGATTCCACTACTTAGCACTAAGCTATCGGCTATAATCAAATAGATCATACCGCTTCTTCCTACATCGCCTAGCCTTCTATTTATACATTAAAAAATGGGCCTAAACATGGGAAAATCCCATGGGACAACATTCCCATACCCGTTATATTATCCCAAAAACCAAAAATCCCTAAGAAGGGGCTGATATCCCACGATCTCCGCTTTGTCTTGTACTCCGCCTTCGACAGCCTGTCGAAGTCCCAAAATTAGGTCAAACATGACCAAGAATCCTCGAAACTTGGTCAAGGGCCAACAAATGCCGAGTTCAAGAAGCCTAAGTCAGAGTTGCAGTGCATTACAAATTTGAAAGAAATCAAGAAGAAGGTGATTGAACCTATTTGGGAGTTTGATCAGAGGTTTAAGACCTTGACAGGCCATTTAAGTTTTAATATTCTAGATGAACAACATAAGGAATGGTTCATTTCTACTCTCCTGCCACACATTAGAGTTCATCTGATGCAACAGAAGGTTGCTTCGTAGGCTGAGGCATTAGAGATTTCCATGAAACTAGAAGCATCCCCTGTAGGAGAATCCAGTCCAGGCATGAGTAAGTTTTTGAATCAATTAACTAGTTTATCTTTACAAGTTGAAGACATGAAGAAGGACAAAGGGAAAGAGAAAAGAGAAGACATCTGGTGTATCATATGTACAACATAGGGCCATGAAAAAGAGAACTGTCCTTTATTTAACGAATACTTGGCCTCAGGAGCCCCTAACCCTTTGAAGTAAGCCACTTTACCATGGTGCGAGGTATGAAGAAATAGACATTTCCCTGGTGAATGTTATTATATGTAAAAATATGTCCAAACACCCACCAATATTTATTGCATATTCTGTAAATCTATGGGGCATGATGAGAAGGACTATAGGGTTTATAACCTCATGCATGAAAGGTCAAGGGGTGCATATAGAATTGAAGGAGAATTACAGTCAAAAGGAAATGCTACGCGGTTCAATTCCCCAGGAAGAGGAAACTTTAGCCCTCGCGGTGGTTTCGGGGAAGAGGACAAGGAGGAGGCATGGGTCGAGGTCAAGCTCAGATTATTTTCTATAAATGTGCCCAACCAAGACATTTGGCATGGGATTGTTAGAACCCTTCTACTACTTGCAACTACTGTAATTCATTTGAACATGTCATTGATGACTATCCAGTATTGCTAGCTAAAGTTCAGGAAAGACGAGGTGGAAACCAACAAGTCCAACTAATATCAGCTGAACCCCACGATAAGGAACCCATAGTCGTTGTTATTACTACAAGGGGCACTATCACAAGAGAAGATAAGGTGACTCTGGGAAAGACTATAGATGGATTAGGGATCAAAAGAGCTTTAGAGAAGACACCATTGTTTGATCCAAGGAAAGAAAAGCATACTTTTGAAGAAGCAAGAAGAGAATTCATAGGTGAACATGCTTCTTCATCTCAGGCACAACTAGAAGTAAGGGAATATGAAATGCCTCCAACATTTGATCAGTCCGCCCTACCTAGACAAGGAAAAGAGGTAATCAAGCTTGTGGACTTCTTGTATACTTGTATTAATTTGATTAAGGATGAAAGAGCTATGCGGGAAATACAACACCTGATAAGACAATATGGAATTGGAAGAGTAGATCCTCTGCTGATTAGAGTTGTGAATCAAGTATCTAAAAAATGAGGACACACAAGGAATTGCACCTTAGTGCTCATATTAGAGACTACGACATAGATTATGTGGTCCTCGACCTGAGATCATAAGTAAATGTTATGACAAAGCATACTTGGGCATTGATGGGAAAACCTAAGTTGATTTACTCTCCTATTAGGCTCAAGATGGCTAATCAGTAGGCAGTGAGCCCCTTTGGAAGATTGGAGCATGTCCTTGTGGACATTGACAGAGTGAGGACATTTGCAAACTTTGAAGTAATCAATATTGTTGATGATAGCTATCCCTATGTTGCATTGTTGGGTATTGATTGAGCTTTTGACAATTTGACTGTTGTTGATCTAAAAAAGAGAAGAATGACATTTGAAGGTGATGGCCTTAGGGTCATTGCGCCTCTCGATCCCGATGAAGGTCGCAGATACACAAAACCTATAAGAGAAGAATATCACGCATATGAACTAGAGAACATCTATAAATTGACAACAAGACAACATGATTACATTAATCCTACAACAGATTGAAATCTGAGTTGGTGAAGTGAAAGTGCATGCTCGTCAGATTCAGAAGAAGCATTGGAAAATTGCAGAACAAAATGTATGAAGTCTCTACGCAGAGGTGTGCCAGATTGACTAAGGCAGTTCGCTGGATTGGCACAGAAGTAAGCAATCTTCCTACATTTGATGGCTTGAATAATTTAGAGATCTTTCTAGTTGAATTTGAAGGAATCGTACTAGTACAATAGATGTTGTTGGAACTAGATGAGGCCTTGAAAGCAACACCAGCTAGATGGTGGGAAACACATAAGAAGAACATCCCAGAATGGGTATAATGTCGCACCTTGTTGACAATGCGTTTTTCAAATCAAGATGAAGGTTGCGAAGTTTGATACACAGGTCAGAGTTGTCCTAAGAACCATGTGTGAAGTTGTGAGGAAGCCTGAAGCAACATTCTTAAAGAACAATAGGTACATAAGTTCATTAACACCTTAGATACTAAGCCTATCAACTGGTATCTCCAAGTAGAATTGCGCTTAGCCACTATAGATTGGTATGGTATGACCCATAAATTTATAGCTACATTCCTATTTGAAAGTCAGTACCCCACAATAGATCAATCTTTACAAATTTTAAGACAAAAGGTCTTTGAAGAGGCACCTAACCCCCCTCTTGAACAAGAAGAATATGAATGGACTGCGCCTCTTCAAAGATTACAGGGTTATAATATTAATGCTGATGAGGATGATGACCCTAGGAATGTGAACATTTCAGAAGATGAAGGACAAAGAGACATAGAAGGTCCAAGGTTTGAATTACCTTTTGTTGGGCAGCCTATTAAAATTAAGAAGGTTAATATTGGAATAGAGCAAGCACCTAAATTGGCAAATGTTGGAGACTATTGGGATGATGCTACTATTAGTAAGATTACAAAACTATTGCATGAATATCAGGAATTGTTTCCAATCAAGTTCATAGACATGAAGGGAATTAAAGGGCCCATGGGAGAAATGAATATTCCTTTGAAATAATATGCAAGGCCTGTCAAGCAGAGGCCTTACAAACTAAATCCCAAGTACAAGAAGAAAGTTAAGATTGAATTAGATAGAATGCTGGAAGCAAGAATCATAGAACCAGTTGAAGAATCTGAATGGATCAGCCCTATGGTGGTCCAAGATAAAATGTTAGGAGAAATTAGAATCTGTGTAGATCTAAGGAAATTGAATGATGCATGCTTACATGATCCATTTCCTACACCTTTTACTGATGAAGTTCTAGATAATGTAGGAGGACAAGAAGTTTATTCATTCATAGATGGATTTTCAGGCTATCACCATATCAAAATTGCTAAGGAGGACAGACATAAGACTACGTTTGCAACAAAATGGGGTTCTTTTCAGTACACTGTGATGCCTTTTGGTTTGAAGAATACACCAACCATCATTTCCAGAGTGGTGGTCGAAGCATTTAAGGAATTTTTACATAAGTTTTTGGAAGCATACTTTGATGACAAGACCGTTTTTAGTTTATTGAAAAATCATGTTGAATGTTTGAGACTAATGTTGGATAAGTGTAGGCAATATCAGATTTCCCTGAACCTGAAGAAGTGAATTTTATTTTCACCTTTTGGAGTATTGTTAGGACACATTGTGTGTAAGTAGGGGTTGTTGGTATATCCTCTTAAAATTGCTATCATTGTTGATCTACCTCCTCCTACTTCGGTTAGACAACTGCACACTGCATTGGGACACACTGGACACTACAAAAAGTTTATTACGAGTTACACACGGATAACAACACCTATGGAGAAGATATTAAATAAGGATAGTAAGTTTCATTGGACAAAGGAATGCTAGTAGAGCTTCGACACATTAAAGAAAAAAATGGTCACTGCACCTATTTTGGTTTTTCCAGATTGGAGTAAGGAATTCCATGTTCATGTCGATGCTTCATCCATTGAATTAGGAGAAATTTTAGCACAACATGGTGCAAGAGATATTGACCACCCTATATCCTTTGCTAGAAGGAAGATTTCTACATCTGAAATAAATTATACTACCACTAAAAGAGAAGGCTTAGCGATGGTATATGCGCTGCAAAAGTTTAGACACTACTTGTTGGGAGGACATTTTAAGATGTTTACTGATCATTTTGCATTGAAGTACTTATTCAACAAGACAGTGTTGGGGGGAAGAATACGCAGGTGGCTATTATTATTCTAGGAGTATGAATTTGAGATTGTGGTCAAGCCAAGGAGAATGAATAAGGGACTCGACCATTTATCTAGGTTAGATCATGGAGAGGAACCTACCAGTTTCGATGATACACTACCAGATGCATAGTTGTTGGCCATCAGGAAATTTGATGATAAATTCACCGATATAGTCCAGTTCCTGTCCACAGGAATGTCACCTCGCGAGTATATAGTTATTCAGAAGAAACAGTTGGTAGTCCACGCTGCATATTTTCAACTTATAGCTGGACAATTATATAAGATGGGACCAGATGAGATCTTAAGAAGATGTGTTATGGAGTCATAAAGACCATTGATTCTTGCAGAAGCACATGAAAGCCTCACAGCAGGACACTATGTAGGGAAAGAAACAAAGTAGAAGGTTATCAGAGTTGGCCTCTGGTGGCCCACTTTACATAAGGATGCTAAGGAATACTACAGAGCCTGCGATGTATGTCAAAGAGTAGGAAAGCCTTCTAGAAGGGATGAGATGCCTTTAGTACCTCAGTTAACTTTACAAGCATTTGAGAATGGGATATTGACTTTGTGGGACCGATCAACTCACTAGGAAAGCACACAAGAGCTCGATATATCATCACTGCTACAAAGTATTTGACCAGATGGGTAGAAGCAAGAGAAGTTAAAGACTGTAGTGCAGCTACAACTACGCGGTTCATTTTTGATGATATCATAACCATATCTGGATGCCCAAAGATCCTTATGAGTGATAAAGGCACACACTTCATTAACAAAACTATTGAAGCCTTGACTTAGGAATTCAAAGTTCACCATCAGAAAATAACACCATACCACCCAAAGGAGAATGGTACAGTCGAAGCTTTCAATATGATTTTGGAGACAATGCTGACTAAGATTTGTAGTGTTAACAGAGATGATTGGGACTTGAGAATTACAACAATATTATTGGCTTATAAAACTACTTGCAAAAAGTTAACTGTTGGACAAATTGTCATTGATGTCAATAGTCTGATGTCAACAGTCGTGATGATCTATTGCTTAAAGACAGAGGAGATTGTTGGATAGTGTGTCATTGATATCAATAGTTGTTGTGATGGTTTGTTGTTTACATAAAACTAGAGATTATCATTGATGTCAACAATATGATGTCAACAGTCTCTGTGATCTGTTGTTAAGAACAGGATTACTGTCAAATAGTGTGTAGTAATCGATAGTGCAAGATCAGGAGGAAGAACAAACTGTATGGAGATCAAAAGCTCAGAAGCACATAAGTATTTTGTTTCTATTGTTGATCACGATAGGATCAACAATACTATGATAAAATCTCATGAGAGTTAGCGAATGAGGATAAAATATCAGATGGAAGAAGCACATTGCAGAACGCAGTCGACCATTGCACAGGAAAAGGATGAGAAGTTGAACAATGCACATAAAAGGCGAGAAGGCTCAACAGTCATCCGATCAGAGTTATAATTCTTGACAGCCATCAGATCCTCTAAAAGTGGAAGGATAAGATAAGCGGCTAAAAGGTTGAGATGGATTAGCCGAAATACCTGTCACCCGTCGGATCCAGTGGAGCTGCAAGGAGAATAAGCCCAAGAGTTAGTTAAACACTCCAAAATAGCGAAATGATCTAGACCATTGGATCGAGAGCGAATCCTGGTTGTTGAAACCCGAGGGCACATTGCAAAGGGTCATTGTTTCACTTACTAGAGAGTCAAAGGAAGGAAGTGCTTAACATTCCAAATAGCTAAACATGAAATCGCGATAAAATAAGGACCGTTGATCAAAGAGGAGCGACATGGACCATTAGATCCAAAGATAAAAAGGAAGAGCGACATGGGTCATCGATCCAACGAGAGTGAAATATCGGATACCAGGAAATCAAAGGTCAAAGGAAAGAGGTGCTTTAACCTTTGAAGTAGAAAACGCCAAAATCCCAAAACAGACACATGTCATCTGATCTAAAATATTGCTTCAGGCTGCTCTCATCCATTGATCACCACAATGATGGATTAACCATTGATATGGTTCAGAGATAAAATGTGGTTCGTCCGATCATTTCAATAATATTGCAATCAAGAGTTACCATTTCATTTGCCCAAATTTCACGAAACCCCGAAAGCCGAAGCTCAGAAGTCAAAGTAGAATACCATGTCACTAAGGACACATGGCATATTCAGACACTGACAAGTTGATATGGCACTATAGGCATGTGTATATCATGAATACGAATGACACATGGAAGCTAATAGGCTTGTGACACGTGAACAAGTTACGTCACAGTGAGAATCCTAAAATCTCGACAGTTGTCATATCTGAGCCTGAAGACTGACCGTCGTTGGATCCAGAAGAAGAAGAACATTCTTTACATGCAAGATGAAGCGAGGTTACAAAGTTCCAAAAAAAGGAGGACCATCCATCTTCAAGAAGGACACGTGGTGAGCGAATAGCATTTTGTTGACTGAAAGTCAAAGGAAGGAAATCCTCTAACCTTCAAACTCCCGAAATGAGAAATACGAAACTCCTTTTAGCGTAGGCAGTGATCACCACCTATGGTCACATGAATGGAAGGAGCTAACATAGCTAAGCTCCATTTCGAGTATCGAGAATTACAGAGGAAGGATTCAAGGAGACTCACAGGAGAAACCCCGAAACGCGAAATTGCGAGAGAGGATCTAGACCGTCGGATCAAATCCGATTCCCCTCAGTTGTTGGATATAGTATTTGAAATCGTGAAACGTGAAGTCACGATATGATTTAAATCATCGATCAAAGGGTGAATGAGGATCATTGATTCAAGGACATATGTTACACCACGCCAGCAAGGGAAAATTGTCGAAACCCTAAAAACCATCCATCTCATCGTGTGATCAAGTCACAACCGTCAGATTCAACAGTAAAAGGATGAGTGTAAGGTTAAAGATGATCATTGATCTGTCTCCGTAATTTTAAATGTGAATTGTCCGATTGTATTGGTGATATTGTAATCAGAAGTTTTGTAATGTTGCAAGTCATGAAGACCCGAGGGTCAGAATACCGAAATCACGTCAGTCGTTCATCAGAATAGTGAATCGTGACCATTGATTTGGTAAAGCGCTCATGCGTTCGTCTTGCCTAAAAATTGACGTCACCACCATTGGTCATATGGTAAAGAAGTTTGAAATGGAAGATTGTAATGCATTGCCTATAATTGGTAAAGCCTATAGTACTATGCCACGGTCATATATGATGGTTTGAAGGAAGCACCTCCATGGAATTTGGTCTCTATATAATTAACAGGGCTTCAGGATCGAATTTAAAGGATTAAATTGATCCATGACAAGTGATCAATTTATGGAAAGACTTCACTGTAAAAATGATAAAACAATGATTATATATAAGTTAATCAAAGAGACATGATGATCGAATATGGTTAGTTGGCGAGCTGAGAAAGCAACAAAAATAAGAGGACGATCTAATGAGTCGATCCATGTCTGTGATAAACTCATGAAAAAAATGAACCGATACACAATCATGATTAAAAGAGAATAAATCATGAAAATATGTGTTATCACTGAAATTTCGTCCGCACATGGCGACAAGAACTCAACATCGTCAAACAGTAATGAAGTCATTCATGGCACTGAATTAATTCCACAGCATTCCAAAGAGGTCAAAAACTATACAAAGTAGCAAAAATTGAAGAGCGCTTTACAGAAGTTGGGTGCGTGCGCACATGCGCGGAACAGGAATGTACCATGCGCGCATGCGTGCATGATGCGCGGCTGTTAGCGCAAAAACCCACGCACCTGCTAAACGACGCATTTATTGAATTGGTCGGCCTCCCAACCACTTATGGATCAGCTCCCAAGTCGATTTGACCCTCAAATCTGAGCTGAATCCGCATGGTAGGCTGGTCAAAGACCTAATAAATCCCTAAAGAGCCTCTTTTCACACTACAAAGGAGTTACATAATCACCCAATGCAATGCTATAAAAAGCCATGAAAAAACCTCATTTTCTCAAGGAATTTCATGTAATGTTATGTTGCCTAGATTGTTTTAAGGACTCACTCCTTGACAATAGCACATTTGGCACCATTTCATTGAGAAATCCACCTCTCCATTGAGTGGATTTGCAAAGGAGTTCTTTCATCACCATTTTCATTTTTCTTGTTGTAAGGAGAGCAAGTTTGTGAGGGTCCAAGAGCCTTCCTTTGGAGGAAGAAGGGACTCATAGTCCCCTTTCTTCATTGTGATTTGATTTCATCAATAGATCAGCCTAAAAACATTGGTGATATTGGTCTTTTTGTGTTTATTACTTTTATATCCATATGCTTCTAATTTTAGTTTGTTTTAGTTTAATTCTTGCTTATAGTTTTCTTTTTCTTTCTCTAACTCTTTCCTCTACAGCTGTCATGCTCAGCAAGACCCAACTGGGCATGTAAGCACTTCTTATTTTCTCACCAAGGTGACGAAAAGGGTGCAAACAAATTGGCGACCATACTGGGGAGTTTGGTATCAATTCCTTCCTCATTTGGGTTTATTTTTCTCTTCTTTCAGTTTAATTAACTTGCAGGTACACCAACCGGCCTAGGCCGACCTGCCAACCATCCAATTCAAGGGAGAATTGAGAGAAATCCATCCGGATTTTTCTCTCTCAGTCGTTTGTCATAGGCGCACGGGTATTTCACCCCACAGATGCGCATAGGGCGCGCATGCGCTTTTATAACAGTCTTTCTCTGCGCGCATGCGCTTTCTGTCTCTATTCTGTTCACGCGCCAGTGGTCTGTGCGCGCCTGTCTACACTAGGGGCCGCGCATTTTGAACAAAATTTCACATTGTAAGTTGATTGGGATGTGGGGAAGGCCATTGGCCCTCTTAAAATGATGTTATGCATGCTATAAATACTGCACCACACTTAGTCCCCTCATCATATAAAGGGGTTAGTCTAACATAGGCACTTAGGAGGATAAAAATCAATTTCCCTT
>ML801298.1:23439-49622 GCA_009831015.1 Picea engelmannii | reverse complement strand
ACTAAGATTACATCTATATTAGACTACTTAATGAAAGCAGTAAACTAAATACTAATTGACCTGGAAACGCTCCAAGTCTGCCCTGCGTAAGATGACTTCTTAAGCTGGTTGGAGGAAGAAATTCACACCATTTAGTCCTTAAGATTTTCGGAAACGATCATCTATGCTGCTTCTTGAAGTATGTTACAGGACAAACAAGACATAAAAGAAAATCATAACAGTTTTCAGATGATAAATCTCTGCAAAAAGGGAATCCTATTATGCAGAAAACTTATATTTAACAATTCAATTTATGAAGAAGACAAAGCTATGATTCACAAATTGAACTAACAACTGTTATGTCTTTTATCTATTTGGAAGGAACAAGATATAGATTACAGAAATAAATTATATCATTTGAATTTGATTTAGATAACAAAGTAATACTAAACCATAAACAGAATGATATACAAAACTTGGAACACAATGTTGATATACTGAAAAGCAAAAGCTATGACAAAACACCAATTCTACTCCAGTCTGAATAAAAACTCCCTATCCTTGTTCTCCCATAACTAAGGATGTTGGATTATTACAAAACCATAGGTTTATATAGGTTTCTCACAAGGTAAAACATCCTTGTGAATAATAGTAAATAGTTTTACACAATCTGGGAATAATCCCAAAATCCCTTAAACTAAGTAACTAAAAATGCAGGTGAAATCCTTAAGATATCCTCCAACTGCTCCTCATATCTATTGCCAATTCGAATTTGCCTGCAATAGACACAAAAAATCAAGTTAGAAGAATATTTTATTAAGAAAACAATAAAATTTTGACTCCACAAACTCAGCTACAGAATCATCTGATTCTGTAGCTAGTCAAGAATAGCTAACAGGACCAGATCTCAATCAAATAAAATCAAATCGAATTATCCTTTAATAATCCTCAAAACGATTTACTAATAATCCAATTGAAATTATCATCTAAATCAAATCACATCCAAATAAATTCAATTGAAACAGAGTACCAAAATGTTTCTGTCTTTAGTTATCATAAAGTATAGTCAAACTTTGACAGGTCGAAATTGGACATTGAATCAAGTTCGAATGAGATATGGTATAATCGTAATCAATAATCATGATCAAACAGGATAGTAACCATATCAAATAAGATTTGCCACAACCTAACTATAATCGATATGATTTGACCATCAAACATATGTTACAGCTGTAGCAATATGGATATCATTTCAATCAATAGTAACGATAGAAAGGCTGTAGAGATTCAGCACGATATTCATTCTATTTTGATCAAATAGTGAAAGCTGTTACGATATAAGTTTAAACGAAACGTGTGTAACAGTCTTGACCAAAATCATCATCTATTTTAATTTCTGGGTATGACACAATCAAAATCGAACAGTATTTGCATAACCGTAACCTGGACAGGGATCAAATAAGATCGGGTTTAAAACAATTATAGACGAATTTCGTTCTGGGCATGTCATTTTGTTTTACAAATTTATTCGTGACTAAAAATACACTGTTATTCCATTTCGCAACAGAACAGGGTCGATTTGTCTTTCGAATCGACTGGCTATAAGTCTGGTTATTGTTATGATTTGCATCAATTCTCAATTTTAAACAAAACCCCTTTTTTAAAAAAAATCCAAATTATATCCAGTCTGGTCAGAGTTACATGCAAGCAACAGATAACCACTGTAGGTGTGTCATAACCAATTCGAATTACCATATAGATTGTGTTTCAAAATGTTGCAAAACAATTTGCCTATAATAGATACAACAGAACCTTTAATCGTAACTAATTAAAATCAAACAAATCCAGTATATGATTACTAAAATCAAAACCAAATCAAACTATAAACAAAATTCGATTTAACAAATCAAATCATATACAGCAGTGCATGTTTATGTAACCAAGCAAGTCAATAATGCACACAGAGTTCACGAATGTGCCATATAAATGAACGAGGGTTATACCAGCTAGACTGCTGAGATTATGCCAGTTTCGAATTAACAATAGCCATGGCTGACTCGACATTCTTGAACAGGATCGAACCAGTGGTTCATTGCTTCTTGTCAGAGGATTGTGCCTTTGCCTCATGACCAGTGAGCTTAGCCAATTGATTTTCTAAATCACGGATTCTGGTTTGCAACATCGGCACATCGGTGTAATATCTCTTCAACCACAACCCACACTGATCGCATGGGGTGTGTTTTTTGATGATTCACCGAGGGTTCCTTGAGGTAGTCCAATGCCAGGAAACGTAGGATTATCCCTGAGGCAAGGTGGAAAATTCTTGACGAAATCATACGCAGGCTTGTCACATAAACCCTCTAAGTAAGGATACTCGTTGGCGAGAAATCGTTCGATTTCAGAATCAGAGTCTTCGCTGACCACGATAAGGTCAGAGTTGGCAGGGGGTTTAGGCCTCTTTCTCGGCATGCGAGAGATTAAGCGAGAGTTTTTCTTGCCTTTGGCATTAGCATTAGCTTTAGGTTTAGGCCGATTGACTGTAGGCTTAGCAATTTCGACCTGTTTGGTCACAGACATGGGCAGGCTCGTAGGGGGATTGGGTAGAGGTTTAGGTAGCAAATCACTGTAGGGTACAGGGGCAAGCTTGCTCTCGGTCACCATAGGCTTATCAACCTGTGGTGGGTTGGGCTCTTGAAAACCATTACGAATGAGAAAATCACCCCAGCAGTCACGACGTAACCCCAACTCGTATATCATACACATTTTAATCAATCCCACATGGAAGAGGCTAGTATCAGCTTGGCTGTGTTTGTACCACTTGGCCATCTTGAACAAACTTCTGTGTAGATAGTGGGGCATGCTGAGTTCGAAACCCATAAAAACCATCAATAAACGAAGGTGAAACAGAAAAACAAACCCGTACCTGCCTTCGCAAGTAATAAATTTCTTGATTACCATTAGGAGATCATACCAGTGAGGTTTTAACAGTTTCGCAGGCAGGCCCCTGTCACGGGAGTTCACCGCTCGAGACTGAAATAACAATGTCCATGGGACATTATCCACCTTGTAGCTTTTCGACCACTTCTGTCCCGTAACAGGTAGGCTAGTTATCGAGCTAAGGAATTGTTCAATGATTTCAAGTTGCACATCACCAACTTTGGCTCGGCAGCCATCGAATGATAACGCGAATTGTCGAGCCACAACAAGGTTATACCCATCAAATTTCCTTATAAACTGGAGCCATCCATATTTTTCCAGGTCGCTATAAGCGCCATCAAACATCAGCAGTGCTTGGTACCCGTTGGGCTCGACCCTCACAACCGGAGCCATAGCTTCTGAGCATGGTAGGGTTTGAATCAGAATAATACACAGGGTCGAAAATGGTCACGGCAAACAGCTGCAATACTCAAAGAGGCAGGGATTAATGGTATGTGTGCGAAGGTGGCGGGACTACCACCGCCATGCAAAGCATTAATGGCATAGTACCAACCCTGTTCTATCAATCATAACCTCATTCAACATAATCCGGCCAACCCAAATCGTAAACGGTGGACAAACATATTAATATGCCAATGTATGGTTCGAAACTATAGTCTTTCAATGTAGAATCAAGCCAATAAAACAATGCACCAAGCAAGGATTCAAACCATAAAATTGAAACCCGAAAGATTAATCAATGTGCCATTGTAAACTTAGACTAGTGCCATTCCATGTTTTTTCAAACTTATAATATTAACAAAGCGCTTTGTTTGCATAGTCAATTGTTTCAAAGTTTATTAGAACATTGCAACCAAAGTCTCATATAATCAACAAGTCAAGAGCTCATAGTAATAAGAACATAAAACCAAAATCAATTATAACCCTTATAGGACCAAATGTAATCAATAAGTTTTCATGCTTAATGGCTTGTAAATCGACTTGCGCAATCAAAATGAAATGGACATAGTTTGAAGAAAACCTTTGCAGTCATGTGATAGACCAATAGTAAAGTGTCTTTCAAAAAATAAATAAAAGACTACGACAATCCAAATAACGATAGATGGGTTTTCACACCTTCAGTTGTGAAAACTGAATCGAAATCAAATTGTAATTGTCGCAAAAATAAAACAAAAGTCTAGTTGCAAAATGCGACAATGATTTGTCGATAGAAGACAAATTGGTGTAGGCATCCTTTTTAAGAGCAATTAAAAAAAATTGAATTGGCTGCCAACAGGCCCCCGAGGCACCTCTTTTTCATATCATGGTCAGGTACACACACGCATTGTCACATTTATCTAATACATGCTCATATCTTTGATTCTCTTCAGATATTGTTCACTTTTTGGTATTTGTTTCTCATATGTGCAGGTACTTGCTCCTCATCCCTCGGAATCACCCCTTTAGGTATATCCTCAGCACTGGCATGTAGTCTCTCCCGCTGGATTGCATTTACATTTCTAGTCACACCCTCTGATATTGGCCTTTAGGATCCTCATTCCTGGCTCTGCAGTACCCACGCCTCCATTTGCATCTTCGGTACTGTAACTCGGTAGCATTCTCACCCACATGAGTTGTCCCATTCATAGCACCTTTTGGCACTTTTGACACTCATGTTGTTTTTCATTACCCTTTAGGGATGGGAGTCCCGATAGTCTTTCATCATGTCGTGAATCAGCCACATACTCCTTCTCCTCATTTTTCTAGCTTTCCCACACGGACTCCCATATTATCTCTTTATGGTTCTATTTTTTTTACCTGCACCTCCGCGGGATCATGAACCCTCCATTTCATCCACAATCAGTTTTCCCATCTGCGAACCTATCCTCATTTCACCTACCTCATACAAAAACTCACCAATGGGGCCCCCACCCTTCATCAGTTTTCCAAAACAGTTCTGCCCTCCCTGGGGCACGCATTTCACACTGGGGCACCCGTTTTTGTAATTGTACATTTCTCCCCCAAAAATTATTCATTATTTATTGTACAAATGCCTTTATTTCCAGTTATTACATTTACTTTTGTCGTCACCGTTGGCGACTTGCTTCCTTTTGGCCACACGCAACCCATGTCACCCTTGGTTGGAGCATTACTTATCATCTACCCTTGCTGGCATCGTCCATATCTTCAGAGTACTCCACAGGTCACTTACCTCTACCCTCTGAATTTGTTCACCTTGTCCCGCCTCTGGCACGACTTATCACCGGTCTTTTCGTCCCCCTGACACTCGATCTTGTTACATGGTTGCGGCCACTTTTTATCTCATACATCCTCCAACCAAGGGCGGTCTTGAGTCTTCCCACTTCTTGACTTCGTCTATGTACCTCTGCCACTTCCCCACCTCAATAGATTCCACGAAGCCCGTTGCTTTTGGGAGTCCCATCCCCCTTTTGTCGACATCAACACAATTTTCCGGAAGGGCGACAGTATCTTGATTCTCATTCTCCATTTAATGAGAGATCTCGGACAGCACAGGGTGAAACATCATTGCTCCCTGCTGTCGTTGGCCCCCATAACATTTGACGCCAACACTTTTCTCATGTTATGGTGGGTCTTACTTTACGACTATTGCAGTTATTTTTGTCATTTGCCGAAGACCTCTGAACTTGGTCGGGCCATCAATGCCCGCATCATCGTCGCTGCTTATTTCCACGCTCATTGCCTTTTGTTCAGAGTATGTTCCTTTGCAGAATTGTCTTCTTCCTTTATCATTACTGCCCCCGAGGGCGCTGCAGTCATCTACACCAACACTTCAGTCATCATTTTTCAGAGTTACATAACACGAGCATGGGGCATGCCCGCCTTTTTTGTACACAGTTGTATATTTTACGCACCTTATGGAAGGTTGGGTTCTACTAGTTCCTTTCTCTTCCAAAGGATTGCTCTCACCGATACCACTATTGCTCTCTCTTACAACAACATTCTTAGTAGAAGAAACATTGATTGATTTCGGCTATACATATTCTCCTAACCTCATCCATCAGGGGGCATCTGTTATCACTGAAATTTCATCCGCACATGGCGACAAGAACTCAGCATCATCAGATAGTAATGAAGTCATTCATGGAACTGAATTAATTCCACAACATTCCAAAGAGGTCAAAAACTATACAAAGTAGAAAAAATTGAAGATCACTTTACAGAAATTGGGTGCGCGCGCACATGCACGAAACAGGAACGTACCATGCGCGCATACGTGCATGATGCACGGATATTAGCGCAAAAACCCGCACACCTGCTAAACGACACATTTATTGAATTGGTCGGCCTCCCAACCACTTATGGATCAACTCCCAAGTCAATTTGACCCTCAAATCTGAGCTGAATCCGCATGGTAGGCTGGTCAAAGACCTAATAAAGCCCTAAAGAGCCTCTTTTCACACTACAAAGGAGTTACATAATCACCCAATGCAATGTTATAAAAAGCAATGAAGAAACCTCATTTTCTCAAGGAATTTCATGTAATGTTATGCTGCCTAGATTGTTTTAAGGACTCACTCCTTGACAATAGCACATTTGGCACCATTTCATTGAGCAATCCA
This sequence comes from Picea engelmannii, assembly GCA_009831015.1. Classification (NCBI taxonomy): domain Eukaryota; kingdom Viridiplantae; phylum Streptophyta; class Pinopsida; order Pinales; family Pinaceae; genus Picea; species Picea engelmannii. The sequence continues at coordinate 43,125 of ML801298.1, read as the reverse complement.
CCTCTCCATTGAGTGGATTTGCAAAGGAGTTCTTTCATCACGATTTTCATTTTTCTTGTTGTAAGGAGAGCAAGTTTGTGAGGGTCCAAGAGCCTTCCTTTGGAGGAAGAAGGGACTCATAGTCCCCTTTCTTCATTGTGCTTTGATTTCATCAATAGATCAGCCTAAAAACATTGGTGATATTGGTATTTTTGTGTTTATTACTTCTATATCCATATGATTCTAATTTTAGTTTGTTTTAGTTTAATTCTTTCTTATAGTTTTGTTTTTCTTTCTCTAACTCTTTCCTCTACAACTGTCATGCTCAGCAAGACCCAACTGGGCATGTAAGGGCCCCTTATTTGTTCACCAAGGTGACGAAGAGGGTGCAAACAATATGAATAAAGAATAAAAAGGAAAAATGATATTAATTAAATTTTAGATTATCATTTTAAATGGAAAGGTACGATGGTTCAAATAAAGGGACACGTTGTTTTAAATTTCACACCAGTTTGAAGATTATATAAATGAGAAAAAGTGGTGAGAAGAAAGTGTCTCTGTAGTCCAGAATAGAAGATCAATAATTGAAGCAGATTCCAAGAAGATATCAGAGGAAATATGTGAATTACAGAGAAGATGAAAAGTGATGATGAGTGTCTTAAAGTATACCTCTGATCATTGATTCTATAAAGGATCACTACTACTCGAGTTGAATAAACTCTAGTTGGATAGACTGGGTTCTATCAGCAAGTTGGGACCTGCAGCAAGCTGGGTCTTGGCAGAGAGTTGGTGCTCTTTGAGGAGTTGGTGCTTCTCATTTTAGTTGGTGATGAAACATTTAGTTGGTGCTAAAGAAAATCCTCTCTCACATATATTTATATTACTATGTTCATATTTATTATACAAAATATTATACAAACATCTGGTGTCTTTGTGTTCATTGTAATTATGATGTGATTGTTCTTAATCTGTTCAAATATGTTTTAAGTGGCAACTAGTGAAAAGAAATTGTTAAAATAGTCCACACACTAATTCACTCCCCCCTCTTAGTGTGGGACATGTGTTCTTCAATTGGTATCGGAGCAAGGTTCCTTCAAACACAGTCTAAACACTGGAAGGCAAATCCTAAAGAAATGGGTGGACACATGGCCCTCTCCGCAATTGAAGCTCCTTTATTCAATGGAACAAATTATTCCTCATGGAGAGAAAGTGTGAAACAGGTTTTGAATTCAAAGGGATATGAGGTTTGGAATTTAGTAGTAAGCAAGCCCTGTGACTTAACTACATCAAAGAATCTATCCAAAATTGCAATCCAAAGAAGAGAAAGGAAGAACAATGAAGTGGCATTGAATATTCTTCTCAATGGATTGTTAGATACAATCAAGACAAGAATAGGACTATGCACATCCGCCAAGGACTTATGGATGAAATTAGAAAATATGTATCAAATAAAAAATGAAGACACATAAAACATTCCTATCAAGGATGAATATGAAGACTCAACCATCAATAAAAGTAAGGACTCCCCACAATATTTTGACTGCAATAACAGTGATATTGAATCCTCCTCTGCAAGTAAAGAAGAAGACTCAGATACAATAACAAAATTTTCTTTTAGCATCTATCCCATGGAAGAAGAAGAAGAAGAACTATCAAAGGCCAAATAAAAAGTTGATTGGAGTTTCCATGAATACCACTATCACCATAATGAATCAGACTATAGCTATCTTCATGACTACACTCAAGAATTCCTTGAAAAGAATCAAAAACATGTTTTGAAAATAAAGGAAATGCTAAAGGACTATGATAAGATAATATATGAAAAGGACAATCAGTTAGAAGAGAAAGAAGAAGAGATCGAGAAGCTGAAGAAAGAAATCAGTCAAGTAAAAGAAAAGGAGAAGGAATATGACGAGCTTGGAAATCAGAAGCATATCCTGGAAATAAAAGAAAAGCTCAAAGATAATAAAGAAATTATATCTGAGCAAAAGATTCAGTTAGAAAACAAATAAGAAGAGATCAAAAGATTGAAAACAAAATTTGCCGATCTAACAAAAGAAAAGGAGGAGAAAATCAAGAGACCGAAAAATGAAATCAGTCAAGCAAAAGAATAAAATAAAGAAGATAATGTCTCAAGCAAAAACATTGCAGATCTAAAGGAACTAAGGGAAAACTATGTCAATCTTAAAATCCAACTTGAAGAAGCCAAAAGGAGAGAAGAGGTAGTAAGTAATCAGTTGGACAAAAAGGAATAATTCTATCATGAGCTGGAAGAAGAAATTATGAACCCTAGAAAGAAGGTTGAGAAGTCAAACACCCAAAACAATTTCTTGATCAGCTCCATGACCCTAGATGAGATCCTGGATAGTCAGAGATTACCAAATGACAAATATGGTCTTGGATACAATAAGGAAAAGATCATTACCCCTAAGAAATCTGATGCAGTTCCTTCATTTGTAAAATATGAAAACAGGTCTGACACAGTTCCTTCAGTCGTAAAGGATGAAGACAGGTCTGAAAACTCCTTCATTTGAAAAAAGTAAAAGTAGGTATGACTTAGTTTATTCACATTCAAGAAATAAAATCAAGTTTAGAAGAGAGACAACTTCATGGATGAATCGAAGAAGGTATGAGAGTGTCTTTAAAGGTTATTGTTTTTATTGTAATGAATATGGTCATAAAGCCTTGGACTGTAGGCATCATGGGGGAAAACAATTTGGTAGGTTCAACAATAGTATAAGATGTTGGAACTGCAATCATGTTGGATATATTATTGCACATTGTTACACTATGAGATGCTATGCTTGTGGAGGATATGGCCACAAATCCTATAACTGTTGGAACTCAAGAAGACAGTCAATAATAAATGCTTCACATAATATCACAACAAGAGTAAATAAGAAGATATGGAAAATAAAATCCCAAGTACCAAATAAGAAAAATGAGAAAAATGTTGCTCCTGAAATTGATGAAGCTAATAATAAGAGTCTGGAGGATAAAACCTCTAATAGGGGATATTCTCAAGACAAGGATAAAGAAGCTTTTGTTGCACATAATAATGTCATTGAATATGAATCTTCAATGCTAGAACAACATGAATAATCTGATGTGGAAGAAGCTAATTTCACTAGGAAACTTCAAGAAGGATTAGGAAAGTGCAAAGGAAAGCCTCTTTTCAAATGTTTTAACTGTGGCAAAGTTGGTCATTTTGCATCCAAGTGTCCCTATCTCAAAGAGGACCCTGAAGATGCATAAGATAAAAATAAATCAAAGTCAGAAGAAAGAAAAATCTAACTACAAGAATATTTTTTACAAAGGGATGATGTAAGCACATCAGTACTCATATGAACAAAGGTCGGCTCAGGATTAATAGTAGCAAAACTCCTTGTGAACCATTTTTTTGGGGAGAGCCCATTCTGTAAAATATTTCAAAGTCTTTGGAAGTAAGGGTTACTATTATAGCACTGTTGAAACATCTCCTATAAGTTTAGATTAGTTCAAAAATGGATAGTTCAAATTGTGGATCCAATTTGAAGAGATGGATGTCAAGCTTGACAAATGAGAATATGATAAACTGATCACCACACTGTAAAATGGAGCTACAATATGATTTTATTAACAACCATGATGATGAGAGTGCATATGTCAAGGTGGAAGATACAAAAAAAATTGGTATCTTAATTAGAGACCAATAAGAATCGATGAAGATATTCAAGGGCCGTTTTGATATAATATGAGCAATAATTGCGTTGTGTTCAGGAAGACAACAGTATCCACAACAACAGTGTTTCTGATGTACATGACATCCTGTAGAGAAAAAAAGAAGAGAAAGATTGTCAGCAAGATCTACCCTTTTAGAAACAAAAGGGGAGAACAACCAGTAAAAGCTCAAGGGAAGTTTTTAGTAATTAAATAAGAAAGTGATTAGATTAAATCTTGAAAAGACTCTATCACTACAAAAAAATAATATAAAAAATACTGCTCGTATGAAACACAAAAATCCCAATCAACTGAGATAAGAAATTAGTAAGTCAATAGGGGATGAAACCTTGTCAGGAAGAGCCACCTTTTCAAAAATAAAAGAAGGATAATAGTTAGAAGCAGAGGAGAAGCAAGTTGACAGGGGGAGACATTTAGATATTACAGGCAGAACATGTTTGTAGGAATATTTACCCAAGTTCAGTCTAGTCGGTAACATAAAGAGGTTTACCAGTGGTCAGAGAATTACTTATATAGACAGATCATAAGAAAAGAGATGAAACCCTTTGCCATTGATGTCAAAGGGGGAGAGAAACTTCATAAAAGGAAAACTTCATAAGTGGAAAGAATCATCACAGGGAGAGTCTTGTTTATGAAATCAGTATGTTGCCCTCAATGACAAAGGGGGAGATTGTTGGACAGATTGTCATTGATGTCAACAGTCGTGATGATCTGTTGCTTAAAGATAAAGGAGATTGTTGGACAATGTGTCATTGATATCAATAGTTGTTGTGATGGTCTGTTGTTTACATACAGACTAGATATTATCATTGATGTCAACAATATGATGCCAACAGTCTCTGTGATCTGTTGTTAAGAACACGATTACTATCAAATAGTGTGAATTAATCGATAGTGCAAGATCAGGAGGAAGAATGAACTGTATGGAGATCAAAATCTTAGAAGAACATAAGTATTTCATGTCCATTGTTGATCACGATAGGATCAACAATCCTATGATAAAATCTCATGAGAGTTAGTGAATGTGGATCAAAGATCAAATGGAAGAAGCGCATTGCATAACGTAGTCGACCATTGCACAGGAAAAGGTTGAGAAGTTGAACAATGCACAGAAAAGGAAAGAAGGCTCAACAACCGTCCGATTAGAGTTAGAATTCCCGAAAGCCGTCGAATCCTCTCAAAGTGAAAGGATAGGATAAGCGACTAAAAGTTTGAGATGGATTAGCTGAAATACCTATCAGCCATCGGATCCAGTGGAGATGCAAGGAGGATAAGCCCAGGAGTTAGTTGAACACTCCAAAATAGTGAAATGATCCAGACCATTGGATCGAGAGCGAATCCTGGTCGTTGAAACTCGAGGGAACATGGCGAAGGGTCATCAATTCTCTGACTGGAAAGTCAAAGGAAGGAAGTTCTTAACATTCCAAATAGCGAAATGCGAAATCGCGATAAAATAAGGACCGTTGATCAAATAGGAGTGACGTGGACCGTTAGATCCAAAGCTAAAAAGGAGGAGCGACGTGGGTCATCGATCCAACGAGAGTGAAATATCAGATATTGGGAAATCAAAGGTCAAAGGAAAGAGGTGCTTTAACCTTTGAAGTAGTGAACGCCAAAATCCCAAAACATACACAGGTCGTCCAATCTAAAAGATTGCTTCAGGCTGCTCTCATCTGTTGATCACCACAGCGATGGATTAACCATTGATCTGGTTCAAAGATACAATGTGGTTCGTCCAATCATTTCAGTGATATTTCAATCAAGAGTTACCATTGCATTCACCCAAATGTCATGAAACCCCGAAAGCCTAAGCTCAGAAGTCAAAGTAGAATACCACGTCACTAAGGACACGTGGCATATTCAGACACTGAGAAGTGGCAAGTTGATATGGCACTACAGACACATGTATATCATGAATATGAATGACACATGGAAACTAATAGGCTTGTGACATGTCAACAAGTTATGTGACAATGAGAATCCTGAAATCCCGACAACCGTCATATCTGAGCCTGAAGACCGACCGTCATTGGATCCAGAAGAAGAAGCATGTTCTTTACGTGCAAGATGAAGCGAGGTTACAAAGTTTTTAAAACAGGAGGACCGTCCATCTTCAAGAAGGACACGTGGCAAGCGACTAACATTTCACTGACTGAAAGTCAAAGAAGGGAAATCCTCTAACCTTCAAACTCCCGAAATGAAAAATACGAAACGCCTTTTAGTGTAGGCAGTGATCACCACCTGTGGTCACATGAATGGAAGGAGCTAGCATAACTAAGCTCCATTTTGGGTACCAAGAATTCCAGAGGAACGATTCAAGGAAACTCATGGGAGAAACCCCGAAACGTGAAATCGCGAGAGAGGATATAGACCGTCAGATCAAATCCGATTCCTATCATTCGTTGGATCTAGTATATGAAATCGTGAAACGTGAAGTCATGATATGATTTCAATCGTCGATCAAAGGGTGAATGAGGATTGTTGATTCAAGGACATACGTCACACCACATCAACAAGGGAAAAGTGTCAAAACCCCGACAACAATCCATCTGTTAGCGATAATTCTTGTCTTGGGCTCGAAAGCATTCGGGTCTGCAAGTTACACAAGATGTGCCCGAACAGAGCAGCAGAAGGATTTCGATTTCAATCAGCAAGTCAAGCGAGCGGGTGAAGTTTTTCCATCAGCAGCCGAGATCTATCCATGAAGTAGATCAACGGTTATCGGGATCTCAGAGTTGGCCGAGTCACGCCAAGTATAGCGCAGAAGTTTTCAAAGAGGTAAACGGTCAGAAGTCTCCATGGAGAACACGCGAAGCGCCGAGAGCATTCAGACCCGGGCCCACAAAGGTATCGAGAGAAGTAGGAGCCTTCATATCTCCGAGGGACACGTGGTGCACGATTGGGCTCCATCGCCTCCTCGCCCCTCGCAACTTTAAAGAAGAAGAACTAGCTCCTTCCAGCCGTGAGACGCGAAGTGCCGAGAGAATCTCGGGCTTGGGCCCACAGCATCGCCGGGAGGAGTAGGAACCATCGAATCTAGAAGGAAATGTGGTGCGTGATTGGGCTCCATCGCCTCCTCGCCCCTCGCAACTTTGAAACGTAAAGATTAACTCTTCCCAGTTGCGAGTCGTGAGGTGTCTAGAAGATCTCAGCCGTCCATCAAAAAGGGACACGTGGTGCGCGATTGGGCTCCATCGCCTCCTCACCCCTCGCAACTTTGAAAAGTAAAGATTAACTCTTCCCAGTTACGATTCGTGAGGTGTCTAGAAGATCTCAGTCGTCCATCAAAAAGGGACACGAGGTGCGCGATTAGGCTACTCACCTCCTCTCCCCTCGCAACTTTGAAGTGTAAGGATTAACTCTTTCCATACACGAAATGCCGTAAGTGCCTTTGAAGATAGGCACAGGGTCACAACCCGTGGTCACTTGGGGGTGATAGAAAGAACTGCGCAAGGGGCCAAAGTGCTGGGTTTGACTGCAGAAGGGATCACTGTGTTCTCCAGGTGCCAATTCAACTTGTTCTCAATCCTAGTGCCTTCTCGGAGTGAATGAAGACGAGAGAGGGTGGTTGAAACCTCGCCTCACTCATTAACTGTAGGGGATGGAGGGTCTGGCGAACCATATGCTCGAGGAAGTCCTATGCATCGATTTTATCAAAGACGTCATGCTGAAGTCCTTAGCTCGACAGAGAATTCTGCGCATGCTAGCCCAACACTTAATGGCTCAGCTACCCTCTTTGCAGGGGCCATGCGTAGTTAAGATGGCGCTTAAAGGAAGATATCAGTACGAGTTTGACTGAGGGGACATCAAGCTGCGAGTCACTGGGCGCACCTCTGTTAGGTGATTTTTCCTGGGTATATAGGCTCAGTTGTTGTATTTTGTAAAGGATCGATGGTTGAGCAGAGCTCCCGGTTGTAAAATTTTAATGAAGCACTGTTAGCCTGGTTATGTATGGACTTTTGAGACTTCTTGCCTTATGAATGCCAGTTTCTTTACATCTTTGTTATACCGTGTTAGAGCAGCTCGGAATTGGAGGATCCAATCGATTTGTAGCTTTTATAGGATGATGTTGTAATGGATCACTGTAATGGTTACGAAGTCTCTAATCAGTTCCTGTGATTTCCTTAGCGTTGAATGACTTGGAATTGGAGGATCCAGTCAAGTCTTCTCTTCAGTTTCTTGAATCCCTGAACCAGGAGGATCCTGTGTTCAGAGTTTTTCCCCTACAAACCGCTGTAAGCCTGTTGCCCGGAGCTGTTTGTTCACCTTTCCTCTAAGTCCTCCACCTTCTCATCTTTTAATCAACCCATTGTTTGAAGTTAGGATTCCAGACCTCCTTTGTTACTTACATACCAGACCCAGTCCCTGAGTTAGAGTAATATCTCCTTGAGTCTTTATCTCCATTTGATCACCCCTTTATAAAAAAATCATGACATTAAACTGATGGGTGTCGGGCTCTACTACTGCAAGCAATCGAGGAGTGACTTCCATCACCAACACCATCTCATCGTGTGATCAAGTCACAACCACTAGATTCAACAGTAAAAGGATATCTGTAAGGTTAAAGATGATCATTGATCTGTCTCCACAATTTTAAATGTGAACCATCCGATTGTATCGATGATATTGTAATCGAAATTTTTGTAATGTTGAAATTCATGAAGACCCAAGGGTTGAAATACCGAAATCCCATTAGTCGTTCATTAGAACAGTGAATCATGACCATTGATTTGGTAAAGTTCTCATGCGTTCGTCTCGCCTAAACATTGAGGTCACCGCCATTGGTCATATGGTAAATAAGTTTGAAAGGGAAGATTGTAATGCATTGCCTATAATTGGTAAAGCCTGTGGTACTATGCCACAGTCATATATGATGGTTTGAAGGAAGCGCCTCCATGGAATTTGGTCTCTATAAAATTAACAGGGCTTCAGGATCAAGTTTAAAGGATTAAATTAATCCAAGACAAGTGATCAATTTATGGAAATCCTTCACTGTAAAAATGATCAAAAAATGATTATATATAAGTTAATCAAAGAGGTGTGATGATCGAATATGGTCAGTTTGTGAGCCGAGAATGCAACATAAATAAGAGTACGATCTAATGAGTCGATCCATGTCTGTGATAAACTCATGACAAAAATGAATCGATACACGGTCATGATTAAAAGAGAATAAATCATGAAAATATGAATAAAGAATAAAAAGGAAAAATGATATTAATTAAAGTTTAGATTATCATTTTAAATGAAAAGGTACGATGGTTCAAATAAAGGGACACGTTGTTTTAAATTTCACACCAGTTTGAAGATTATATAAATGAGAAAAAGTGGTGAGAAGAAAGTGTCTCTGTAGTCCAGAATAGAAGATTAATAACTGAAGCAGATTCCAAGAAGATATTAAAGGAAAGATGTGAATTACAACGAAGATGAAAAGTGATGATGAGTGTCTTAAAGTATACCTCTGATCATTGATTCTATAAAGGATCACTACTACTAGAGTTGAATAAACTCTAGTTGGATAGACCGGGTTCTATCAGCAAGCTGGGACTTGCAACAAGATGGGTCTTGCACCAAGCCGGGTCTTGGCAGAGAGTTGGTGCTCTATGAGGAGTTGGTGCTTCTCATTTCAGTTGGTGCCGAAACATTTAGTTGGTGCTAAAGAAAATCCTCTCTCACATATATTTATATTACTATGTTCATATTTATTATACAAAATATTATACAAACATCTGGTGTCTTTGTGTTCATTGTAATTATGATGTGATTGTTCTTAATCTGTTCAAATATGTTTTAAGTGGTAACTAGTGAAAATAAATTGTTAAAATAGTCCACACACTAATTCAGCCCCCCTCTTAGTGTGGGCCATGTGTTCTTCATTAACAACACAGATTCCCTTTAAGTTAGTTTATGGCTAGGAAGCAATAGTACCTATGGAATATTTGGTTCCTAGTTTAAGAATTGCAACATTTACAGGTATGGCTGACACAAGCGTTGTTCAATACATGCTTGCACAGTTAATGGAACTAGAGGAAGACAAGTTCATCGCAGGATTTCATTAGCAGGTACAAAAAGAACGCGAAAAATCTTACTATGACAGACACATCAAGAAGAACGCATTTAAACAAGAAGATTTGGTACTTTTATATGACAACAAGTTTATGAAACATGCAGAGAAGTTTGAGACACATTGGCTTGGGCCATTCGAGGTTGTCTATGTTACAGAAGGTGGAGCTGCATAGTTGAAGACCCTTAATGGAGAATGGAAGGATGGTTTAGTGAATGGGATCCGGTTGAGGCTGTATTGTGACAACCAGTTGCCTCACAACTCTCAGTAAAAGAAAAATAAGAAGGGTCTAGGTACCAGGTACAGTTGAAATTGGGTACCAAAAACAAAAAAGAAAAGTCTACACATGATAGAGAGGGACATAACATAAAGCACATGCTACTCTGCACAGTTTGCAGTTCGAAGTAATAAAGAAGGCTAAACCCTACAGTGACTTGGGACGAGTCACATGTGAGTGTTGGGGGCTTGTTGGCCCTCGGTCATGTATTAAGGAAGGAAGCGAAGATTAAGGAAGAAGAAATATGAAGTATGAAGTGCGTGAAAGGCACACAAATCGAGGAGGGGTCGAAGTGGTTAAATAAGAATAAAAGAAGGAATGAAGTAAAGGAAAGCAAACCATTGAAAGAGAAGATCAAGAAGACAAAGCAACAAAGAAGATAGATCGTCGAAAAGTCAGCAAGCGAAAGAAGACACCAATGGGTGCTTTGGAGCACCTCGTGGAGAAGAAGGAAGAACAAGTCGGGGAAGTCCTTAAAATGTGGGGTAGGTGGACCTAGGGTTTTGGAACCTAGGGTTTTGGACCTAGGGTTTTGGAACCTAGGTTTCAGTCTAGGGATTTCTAAGAGTCATGGAATGTATAAATAAAGGTCTAGAAGAGTGAGAAAGGGTTGGTGATAGTGATGTTGAGATGTAAAACTGTTATGTTTTAGAGTATTCTTGTATTTTTGGGTCTTCAACTGGGTGCGAATATCTACTCTGCAGCTAGGTGCACAGGGAGAGAAAATAGAGAGAAAGAGAAAGAAGGATCTGCAACTGAGTGCACAGATAGAACTGTGTATTTTCATCTACTTTATCAATAAACATAGTTCTGTGGACATAGCCCTAGGGAGAGGGTGAACCACATAAAACCTTTTTGTTTCATATGGTTGATGCTTTTTCATTTACTGTCTTTTATACTATTATTGCATTGATATTATTCCCGTTAAATATAAGAAGACATAACTTACTTCATGAAGCTAACCATAATACTGTTAATAATCTCTGGGCTATTTTACGTTGTTGTTTAGAAATCATCTTGCATTTTCTTTGGTTATAGACACCTGTGTCCTGCAACCCCCCTATTACTACTTTGGGTGAGACTTCATCTACTTCATAGGTGTTGCTGTAAGGGCCTGTAGTTAGGTCTTTTTGGTGCATTGTTAGAGTTGAAACCTGGGTCTTCCCCTGAACCAACAATCATCATGAGATTCATTATTGGAATTTGAACTAGCATGAAGGGAATCTTTACCTTCTACTCCAACCGTTGTGATCTTTCCTTCGTCTCCTGAATTCGAACCAAGACCTTGTTGCACTGTAGCAATGATATTTGTATTCCCCTTTTGTTATTGGATAAATCGGTAGGTGCCGACACTAACCGATCTCCCTAGATCCACCTAGATTTAGAACAAAACACACCAGAACATGATGCTTTCCTTAAGTTTTAAATATTGAATTTACTAACTAAAGAGGGATAGGTGACATACCGTTTAAACATCGCTTCCTCTCACTATTGCCATCCTAGCTCCATTCCAACACTCATAAAATGATGAACCTACAAAAGAATACAACCATCCAAAGTGATAGCAATAACATACACTCAATATAAACCTATGTATGTGATCAAGGAATCATACAATAAAACACAACAAGCTTTATAGGAAAGAATCATATTACTGTATCATATTGACTGTGAAAGAAAGATTACAACCATGGCCTTGATGTCATAAGGTCCCTTCCAACTATCCTTCATTCCCCACACACTTCCACTCCAATAATTCTGAGAGCATAGATCTAATAATATTCACAATCTATTTTGACAAAGTGGCTCATCTAGCCAATCTAAAAATCTCCAAAGCTCAATCTAGTCCAAGCTAATCCCAAAAGCTCCAAAGCTAACTTTGTCCATGAGAGATCCTCTCCTTTTGTAATTTGATGAGGATAAGGTGAGGAGGTTAGGATGATCCCACTAAATCATGAAAGCGAGTAAGATCCAAACCATTCATATGCCACCTCACCATGGAAGTTTCTCCTTCTAGAAGCATCGAGAAGATGCTCATTTTTCCCACGTATGAGCATTCTTGCACCCTACTTATAGAGAAACTTGTGAACCTCTCACAACACAGCTATGGTGCAGCCTACGAGAATCAGGAATTCTCACACCCTGCCTATATAGCAACCTGCGAACATCCTCTTTAGTAGGGTTTTTACAAAGGAAAATGCAACTTCTTTTCTCAGGAAAAGTTCTTCTCCCTTCTTTGTTCAGGAACTTAGGCCACTGACCCCTCTGAAGGAAAAATATAGGTTTACATCATTAACAGTCATAGGGATGATGAAAATAATGTGTAACACCTTTCCACCGAACTATTTTTGTCTCTTCTCTGGATATAGTTTCCAAAAATGTTCATCATCCTGACCACTTTTCTTGCAGTGAATGCAAGATGGATTTCCTTCTTCTCTCTTTACAGTGGTGGTCTTCTTGTCCTTCCTTTTAAACTTCTTAAATGACTTATGTGGGAAGTTAGAAGGTTTCTTTGTGGGATCTTCTTGAACATGCTTTCCCCTGTTCTGAAGGTGAATGGCTTGCACACAAAATTCGCCAAGACTGGTGGGGTTAAACAATAGCAAAGTATGACGAATATAACTGTGAAGTGTGCCAATATACTTCATCAAAGTTTCATAATAATCCAAAGGAATGTTTAATGCAAGAGATTTCTTCCTAAGTTCTCTCATGAAACTTTGTATAGTTTGACCTTTACTTTGTCTTAAATTTTTCCATTCCATATTTGCTTTATGTAAATAACCCAATGGATAAAATTGCTTCCTTATCACTGTTTTAAATTCCAACCATGAGCAAAGAATATTACCACACTTACTTCTTTCCTGAAGTTTTCTCTCCCACCATACGAGAGCGGTGCTTTCCAAGAAAAGAGAATCCATTTACACTTTAACTTCCTCTTCATCAATCTATTGAACACAAAAATATACTTCAACATGTTAGATCCAATTATATCGCTTTTCAGGATTAACATCTCCATCAAACATAGGTAAATCAAATTTTACATCAAGCTTTAATAATGGTTTCTTAAAAGAATATTTATGGCTAGAATGATGAGAATGATGAGAATTCTTAGAGGAAGAAGAGCTAGAACTTGAAGGTGAAGATGGAGGCTCAAGAGGCTCTCCTCTTGCCCCTTGATTTACTGAAGCATTATCATCATCTTGTGCTTCCTTTTTCTTCCCTTTATTCTTCATCCTCTTCTTGTAGTCTCCATACATTCGCTCGGCCATTTCTGACATACGATAAAAGACCATATGGAAGTTTTTCTCCTGTTCATCATGCTTGTCCTCTTATGCCATTTTATTCCTTCGAGATGCACAACCAACTTCGGGATTGAAAGTATTAAGAGTTACTTCACCCTACTTATGCTTGTCCCTAGTAAGCATTCACACTCAACAATTCAAGTCAAAGATGAATGCTCTGATACCAACATGATCCAATATATTTTCATCGAAGTGACTTATAAAGAATTGCATTAAATGCGCATAAATTAAAGTGCACTATTAAAGAAGGAAAAACTCAATAATGAAGAGACATAATCATCAAATCTGAACACAAAAACTTGATGATGAAGTTTGTCCCCGGTGGAATACGTCTCCGGGTCCTGCTCTCAAATGGGTAAGACTTTTTATTAACTCAACAAAATAATTTGGCAAAATACATAAGTATACCTCATTCTAGAATTAAGATGCATACGATTTGATTAGATCAGAAAAAATACAACACCATTGAATTTTTGGCATCGAATTACCCAAAAATGTCTGTCTCCACGCCTCAATCCGACTCTGGGACTCTCAGGCCCTTGAGAAATCTCGTCTTGATTTTTGTGCCTGCTCCTTGCATTTAATTATTTGTACTACGTCTCGGTTTTTGTGCCTGGACGTACCTTCACGCACCCTCTTTCTCCGTCCATGGGCAGACTCAGCTTAAAAGGAAAAAGTGGGGTGGACTACACAACGTAGTCCGTTGGCCCAATGATGACGGATGCTATTGTTAAGGTGTTGTATGGGGGGAGGTCTCTGGGTCGAGCCCGTGGGCCTCCCCTTTTGGGTTATAGTTATAACATTGCATATATATATATATATATAGTTTAGAACTTTTCCAAGTTTGGAGCGCTTTTGGATTTGTCGGATTTTACAGTTTGAGTCGCCAGATTTGGTGGGGCTCCGTCAAATTTGGTGGGCCCACTTTTCTTTTTATTTTTGGAATTCTGTTTTCGGGCCCTCATTGGGAATTTCTCGACTACCACGTGGCAACCCATGAATGGGCCACATGGAAGCCAAACATTGGCCCATGCCAACCACTTGCATAGTCACCTGCCACATCACCTACCACAACAACCTGCCACGTCATCCTTCCACATCACCATACGGTCTGCCACATGGCTGTATGGACTACCATGTGGCACTTTTTCATTGGTCCACAGATTGACCCAAAAATTCCAAAAATGAGTGACACGTGGTAGCCTTTGGTGCTGCCACGTCACCATGATGACATCAACATGACACATGTCACCCTCTTCATGTGCCGCATACACTGTACAGATGCTTAAGTCATCTGTACTGATGTTGACGCCAGTAGTACGGATGCTAACTCATCCATGCTAACTGGGATAGGTTGACCAAAACTTTGATCGCGAATATATTTCGATCCGTAACTCAGTTTGACGAGCCATTTACGCCATTGGAAATCTTGTGATGTTTTCTTCGTGATGATGCCAATTTCACTGAGTTTTGAGGACTTTGAATTTTATCCCTTTCTCTGTCTGCTGAGGCCATTCTAAGCTTCCTAAGTTGCTTCTGCAAATTCTGAACTGTCCTTAGTATTCTATGGATCCTTTTTGGATCAGTGATAGAGGAGAAACAAGGGAAATATAATGCAGATAAATGAATAGGAGATCCTAATCCCATGCCGACCGACTGTCATACTTGGATAAAAAATAAGTTCTCATGTCCAAACCGACCTTTATGATACACAGGGTGTGTATGACCAAAATCTTTGATGGCCCACCAAAACTAAAGGACAAATTTGAGATATAAATGTTGTCTTCGTTGCTCATCATCACAAAGGGAATAAGACAAAATTTGTTAGGCAAAAGGTCATGGAGGAAGGTGGAAGGCCAAGGGTCATGTTGAACCTCATTAAATATTAAAATTGTACCCAAAGGAAAGGGATTTTTGGCTATTGAAACATTGTACACTTCTAAAATATTTTGGGAACACAGTGTCAACTAAAATTGGATAGCTTTCCTTAGATTTTTCATGTACTATTGTTGAAACTGTTAATACGGAGAATCCCTTAGGGCCAACTTTTGATAGAGATAAGGACTCACATGTGTTGATGTTTTGTTGTGAACTGTTTCATGTAGAATGTTTGTTGTTCACATTGGTTGTAAGGGCATGTTTTTTTATGGACTATTATGACGCAATATATGTTTTCTTACAGTGTTGTTACTCTTTCTTATATTACATGTCATGAGCAATTGATTTGTGAATGTATGAAGAAATGTAACTTAGAATTTTCTGGTTATCGACTTGTATGCATGTGTTTCTAACTATGCGCCTTCATGACAACTAGTTGAGTGGGGTTTATGCATAATTTGGTTTCATTACAACTCATTCTGTTACTATAGTTCGCTCCCAACTAGGATAGGATAGATTAGAAGTAGATTAGATCCCTGGATTTACATAGTCTTCATCTAATCTTTCGTTTGCAATACCATCCATCACTCACCTTCATCGATGGAATGGGAATCAAATTGTGGTGTACCCGACCACCTTGGTGCTTGCTGGAATGGCAGGGTAGTGGGAAATTTCCCAATTTCTCTCTAATATTCACGATAACATCCACATTTAAATCAAACATGCCATATAACATACAAAAACATACAAAAATCACTATATAATTCACAACATAAACCATACAATATACCATTTAACATAAACATAGGAACATAGTACTTATCTCTTAAAAATCCATCGACTGGCTGCAGACCTACGATGTTCCACCCAACCATGGATATCACTTCTCATAAACTCTTAGTAATGGATCACCCCTTAGTTGGGGTTATGAATCCATCAGGGAAAAGGCTTCCTAATACAACCATGGTCCACAATCAGTACCAACATGGTCTAGGCCAAGGTACCAAACCTCAGTAGGAATCCAACCTACAGTCTCTCATTCCCCATTAGCCTGTACAACCCAAGGTAGTGTGTAAGGTACTAGGTTTATTATATTAGCATAAAAGAGAAATAATGCAGAAAATAACACCGAGATAACAACAAAATATGGAAATACTACATAGATAACAGTGAAACAACAAATTATATGGAACCACAACACCAAAATTATACCTTTATTGATAGGAAACATAGTTCAATTACCTCTTTGAGGGGGAAACCTCCATTAGAGAAAATATCTATTACAATAATTCTTCAAGACAAAAATTCGTATACCCTCTACTCATATTTATACTAAATCTATCTATCCAAAAGAACAATCTAGAGGAACATCCTTCTAGAAGCAGAAGCTTCTATTAGGTATTCTTATATTTGACTTATTCCTCCTTATTTCTAGGCCTTATTAATATTTACATTTATTGCATGGAAATATATTATTCTACCAACTTGAGGGGTTAGGTAGGTTAGGTNCCCCCCCCCCCCCCCCCTTAAAATCAACCTTGTCCTCAAGGCTTGAGATGAGGAAATTGTTGCAGAATGGTAAATGGCTCCCAAGTGGCATCTACTGGAGTTTTATCTTTCCACTGGACTAACACTTCCTTGATGGTGCATTGACGAAGAAGACACTCATGCTGGTCCAAAACTTCTTGTGGCTGCAACCAGATGGATCCTTCTTCATCCAACTCCGAAAGGCTGGTTTGAGTTTGGCACTTAGTTCCAATCACATTCTTTAAGCATGAGACATGAAAAACATGATGGAGCTTAAAAGGACCGAGAAAAGCTATTCGATAGGCCACCTGTCCCACGTGCTTGAGAACTATATAAGGACCATAAAATTTGGGATTCCATTTCTGACAATGTTTGGCCTTGAGTGAAGTTTTCTTATAAGGTTGCAGTTGAATAAATACTTGGTCTCCTTAAGCAAATTGACGTTCTGAGCAATCTTGATCGACTTGTTGCTTCATTCGATTATGATCCATGACCAAATTCTCTTTGAGGGTATAAAGAATAGCCTCTCGAACTATAAGCATTTGGTCAACCTCCTGGACCTTCGATACACCTGACATGTAGGAGAGAATGGAAGGTGGATTTTATCCATATACTGCTTCAAAAGGAGTCATGCGAGTAGTTGTATGGTAATAAGTGTTGTACCACCATTCAACTAATGGAAACCATTGAGCCCATTGATTTTTCCTTTCAGAGGAAAAACACCTCAAATAAGTCTCCAAACACTTGTTGACAACTTCAGTTTGATCATTAGTCTGGGGATGATAGGCAGTGCTGAGATGCAATTGGGTGCCCTGTAGCCTGAAAAGTTGCCAAAAAATGTTGGTGAAAGTGGGATATCGATCAGAAACAATAGAATGAGGCATGCCATGAATCTTGAAGACATGATCCATGAAAAGTTGAGCTACAGTGGATGCGGTAAATGGGTGTTGAAGAGCACATACATGAGCATACTTGGAAAGATGATCAACGACCAACATGATGACTGAATTATTTCCTGATTTAGGTAATCCCACAATAAAATCCATAGAGATGTCCCTCCAAATAGTGGTTGGAATAGGAAGCGGTTGGACTGTGCCAGGAGATTTTATTGTTTCTCCCTTGTTGCATTGAAAAACATCACATTTTCCCACAAAAGTGTGAACGCCCTTTTTCATACCATCCAAAAAAAAAGAATGTTTGACCCGATCATAGGTTTTTGTAAACCCTAAGTGCCCAACCATGGGTGTAGCATGAAGCTCAGAAAGCAAAGTGGATTTAAGTTATGACTGTTTACTTAAATACAAACGAACTTTGTAGCGAAGCTCATCATTGTTCTAAGAGTACCCTGGGGAAACTGGAGATTTGGCTTGCAATTGTTGGATCAAATGCAAAATTTTAGGATCTTGTAGCCATTCCTGGTGAACAACTTGGAGCCAATATGGTACAATGAAGGAGAGGGAGAAAAGGGACACTTCATCTTCATTTTTTTGAGAAAGAGCGTCAACAACCACATTTTCTTTTCCTTTCTTGTAAATGATCTCATAATCATATCCAAAGAGCTTAGTTACCCATTTTGTTTCTCTGGGGAGGAAGCTCGTTGTTCCAGAAAATAATTGAGGCTTTGATGATCTGTCTTAATTTGGAAGAGTTTCCCCAAGAGATAAGGGCGCCATAGATTCACTTCATGTAGAATAGCCAACATTTCCTTTTCACAGATTGATTGGACCAAATGGTGTTAGAAAAACAGGACCGTGGAGCAATAAAATAAAAAAAATGTGGAAACAAAACATAGAATATACACAATTCAAGAGAGACACAAATTTACGTGGTTCACCCAGTGTGGGTTACGTCCACCAGAGAAATTTCCAGGTCCTTCCTTTATTATTATCCATCATATGAAGGGATACAACCTACAACAAACTCGCTGTAACTTCCTCTTCTTTCTCTCACAATCTCCTCTCTCAGAATACAATATTCGCCATCAATCATAGTCGCAATACATTTCGCTCATAAAAGAGGGTTTCCTTCTAGGGCCAAAAACCCTATCATAATTTCTACCGTTAGATCTGCGACCTTATAATGAACAGTCCAGATTTACAATGAAATTACAATATACTTTTACAAGGCAATTTTTCCTTCGGGGGCTTCGCCCCCGAACCCCCACTAGGGACCCGCTTGCCCCCAGACCCCCCAGCTGGGGGGATATCCCCCCTGGACCCTGCAAAGGGGGGACCCCCCCTCTGCACTTCCTCGCGTGGAAGAGTGTACATACTTCTGGGGTGTAAATACTTCATGGGGTATAAACATGGCTGAAAGCAAGGACCTCTGAATTAGGAAGATAATCAGGCTCCACAACCAACAATCTCCCACTTGGAGACTGATCTCAACAACTCCACCATTGATGTATATGATAGACTCTGAACCTTCTTGGACTTGGAAAATTTCTCATCTTCATCTTCATTCTTGAAGACCAAATGAAACTGTGCAGGAACTCAGTTTCTCCCTGGTTACTCCCTTTGTTAACATGTTTGCAGGATTCTGGCTAGTGTGTATCTTTTCCAACTTCAAATGTCCATCTTCCAAGGCGGATCATATGAAGTGGTACCTCAACTGTATATGCTTATTCTTTGAATGGAAGACTGAGTTCTTTGCAAGGTGAATGGCACTCTGACTGTCACAGTACAACCTGTTGTTCTCCTGCTTCTTTCCCAATTCCCCCATAAACCTCTGTAACCAAATCATCTCTTTAATAGCCTCTGTAGCATCAACATAATCTGCCTTTTTTTTTGAAAGTGCAACAACCTTTTGCAGTTTCAAAATCCAACTTACTGCTGTTCCACCTATAGTAAAAAACATACCCTGTGGTGCTCCTCCTGCTGTCTTTATCACCTGCCATATCTGAATCAACATATCCCTGTAGAAAAGTGTCTGAACCTCCA